>JACDJE010000015.1:6297150-6450393 GCA_016647715.1 Pavo muticus | reverse complement strand
TTTCCTTTTGGCAGGTCAACTTCTGTATAGCCAGCCATCCTGACTTGCTGTACAAACAAGATAAAAATTTTAGAAGTGGAAGTTCAATGCTGCTATGTGATTTAACTGTACCTGTCTAAACCTCCTAAGCTTGACATGTCGGTATCAGAATGTGACATGTCCTCATCACAATGATGTGTGAAGCCTGGGGCACTTTAGGAGTGCTGTTTAACCACACTACAATATTTAGACTTAAAATGCTGTTTTAATTTTTTAGTTTTCAGTACCCCCTGTCTAGTTTGAGACCAGCATGTATCTCTTTACTAAACAGGTAACGGTGAAGAATCGAGCCCAAGAAATGGTGGGATTAGTGTATGGATATTTTAAATCAGGCAGGAAGGAGCTGCAAGAAAGGTAGATTTGTACATATCCACCCATTCTCTGGGTGGTCAGGGTTGATAGGCAAGTGTTAGTGTGCATTCACACTCGGTTTGCTTGTCAGTCCCATCTGGGAAGGCCTGAAAGTCTGAACCTAGCAGCCAATGTTCTTTAATGGTTTTTACCCCTTCTTTTCCACATGCCTTCTAGCAGGTGAAAAAATAAATGCTTTTTTCCTTTGTTTTTCTGTGTGGGTGCAATCCTAAGCAAGCAATTAATTCCACTGGTATATGGCATTATGTGTGAATGTGCTAGTAAAGGTCCTCCCTTTGTGTGTGTGTGATATTGCTGGGAACAGCATCTCACGGGAATTGAGTGAAGTCAGTTTATCATCAAGAGATTTCTGCAGCCAAATTTTATTGCCCAAAGACAAGATGTTTCCTTTCTGAGCTGATCTGTCTTTCACTTAACCTCAAATGTTTTTAAGACTTATCTGCAAAATCTGAAGGCCATTCTCATGCCAAAGAGGAGGTATTTTCATTTGCTTCTGTTCCCTGCTAAGGTCTTCTCCATTACCTTTGGCTGCATCAGCAGGGGTTGGGAGAATTGCTTTTGTGTTGGGGCTAGAAAATGATAATTTTTCAAGACTGTTTTAAAACATCAGATGGGAACAGAAGTTCACAAAAAGTATTTTTTTAACAAACTGTTTCATAGCATATGCACCACTTAATATGGCATATGTTAACTTCAGTGTTTTAATTGATTAGCAAAGTAAATAGATGTATATAATGTGAATGATCTGTCAGCAGCATCATGAGGCTCCAGCAAGGTGCATTTTTTTTTTCTTAAGGATGTACTTGTTTGGTAGCATTTTTTTGTTGTTGCTGTCTGTGATTTAAAATAAATTTGATAGATTAGGTACTGTAGGTTTTGCTTTCACCCTTGTAAGCTGTACTGTCCAGCAGTGTGCAAGTGAGAGATGGTATGGAGGGGAGGGGAAAGGAAAGGAATTAGGTGAATTATGAAATACATAATGTGGAATATTGTCAGTGTTCCATAGTGGTCTCAGGAGTGGACCTTGACTAAGAAGAAAGTAGATTGCATATAGTAGCTCAAAAAGTTTGAGTCAGCTGAGCTAGGTTGTAAAAGGCGTGGGATAGTGGTCTCCACCCATGGGATGGAGAGGAGTGGTCCCCATATCTGTTATCTGAGAAGCAGATTTTGGATTTATCAACCTCTGCATGTTATTATCCTGTTCTTCCAAATAAGAGAAGCAAACTCTTTACATTCTGTTACAGAGAAATCTGGAGAAAATTATGCAAGGGGTGTGTTGCAAAAGCCAGCTTCCCTTCCAAGAGCTTTTCTGCAGACTGTCAGCTGCCTTTGTTGTAATAGAGGTTTTGGTCCAGAAGAGGCTTGGGGGAATGAAGGTACTACCAAGATATTAAGGTTAAAGAAGGACTGATAACTGTCACTTGTCCACTTGCATAAGTCCAATTTCAGTTTAAACATCTATGTTATGTGAAGTGGTAGATAGTTTTAAAAATAATAATAATAAAAATAACAGGCCACAGCATGATACATCCCTTACGGAGCTTGAGTTGCTCCTGCTAATGTTCCTATTAACTCTAACTTAACACTGAATGTTTTAAGTTTGTTTTTAATATTTTTCTTTACTGTGGGGTTTGCTTTACTGTAGCTCTAATTTTCCTCAGAAAAATTCAGCTCAGACAACAATGTCAAACACTCCTCTCCTGCTCTAAGCGATCCCATTTCTGTAGGCAGGCTTGTGGACTTTGAGGCGCTGAAAGTGGGCCTCATTCATGGGCATAACTCGTAAAACACAACTGTTATTCTTAGTTACTGCTCTATGGACAGCTTTCCTGAGAGACACAGTCTGAACAGCTTCTCTGAAGTCAATCATTCTGTCGAAAGTATTGCAAAAGCGTCTAGGACAGCCTTCAATTATTTCAGATGCAGTAGATAAGTGCAGTTATTTTTTAACTTGTACATGGGATGTATTTTTTTCCCCAGTTTTGATAACCTTCGTACACATAGCAGTTAACTGCTGAAAAATATTTTTTCATTAAAGTGTATCAGCAAAATACAAAAGCATACATCCAGTAGGACAAAGGCTTTGGGGACGAGGACTTCTTGTTGCTACTCTCTGCATGAAGTTGACCTTGTCTGTATTCTATAATGGAAGTTACTTCA
The DNA here is from genome assembly GCA_016647715.1 of Pavo muticus. Lineage (NCBI taxonomy): Eukaryota > Metazoa > Chordata > Aves > Galliformes > Phasianidae > Pavo > Pavo muticus. The sequence continues at coordinate 6,447,822 of JACDJE010000015.1, read as the reverse complement.
TCATCCAGCCCTGAGCCTCTCCTGAGCAAATGCTGCCAATCACACAACTTTGTGCCAAAAGGCAGGCTGGCTGTGTCATGCAGATGACTGTCCACTGTGGGCTCAAATGAGACTACCAACCCTTAACCCTAACAGAACTGAGAATTTGTTTCAAAGTAGAGACAAGTACAGAGGTCTGCAGGGTGCTTTTGTTTATATGTTAGCTGTTAGGTTTTGCAGGGATTGCATACGTTACTGAAAACAAAGGGAGGGGGGAAAGGAGGTTTTATTGATTCTCTGGACACTGCACAAAAACCAGTCACATTCAAAGCTTGTTATTTAGCTGACCTGTAATGGAATCATGGAATCAGTAAGTTTGGAAAAGACCACTAAGGTCCTCTAGCCCAACTGTCAACCCATCACCACCACCTCACCACTAAACCATGTCCCTAAGTGCCACGTCTACACATTTCTTGAAATTGCCTGTTAATTTAGTTTGATTATGTTGACTTTATATGTGATTTCATTTTGCCTTTGTCATTTAAAAATACGAGGGAGACATGATAATCTCAAAGACTTTTTTATGTGATGCAAAGCTCTTCAAAGTTCAAGTCTTGGTCCCCAGACTAACCAGAGAAGTTTGCAAAGGTCTTCTTGCATAAGGTTTTAGTATTTTGTTAATTTTTGCAGCAATTGCTCAGACTCAAATTGCCATTTTAACATTCTCCCTTAACTACCTTCATCAGCCACAGATCATAGGGCTCTGAGGATCCTGGCTAACAAAGCTAGGAGAAAAGTATTTAGCAGACAATGACCGTAAGCAAATTTGAAAGACCCAGGCCAATTACAAACCATGTTCTCCCTCATTCAGAATCAAGGCAGCATTCTACCTCTTTCAGGGCCTTTCTGAGCTTCCATTAGCATTCCAAATTTGATGCAGCAAAAAGCTGATTTGTCCCCACAGGAAAAATACAGATTGATTTCTCAAAGTATGGTCCATTATCTTCCTTGTGCCCTCAAAGCCACATTTGGACTACAATCAGTGACGTCTGCTGAGCTAGCTGAGCATTAGTCCTTACTGTCATTTGACCATTAATCCTTTGGTTGTTGTATGGCACAAACTGAGTTTCGTTGGCCTGCTGAAGGGTTCTGTGACCTTTACCACTGTGTGTTAACTCCGATGCCAGATAGAAGGCCCAACTGGGACCTTCATATTTCAAAAGTTTCTACAAAAAATGGTAGGGAGAAGGACTAAGCATTCATGTTTTTAAGGCCAACTTGTACTCCATGAACTACAGAGAAGCCTTAATCCTTTACTCAGAGGTATAATGTTGTATGATGTTTTTCCTGGTCAAAATTGGGTTAAATGTAATGAAATGTAAAATATAAATGACAGTTTTTAAGAAAGTGATAACAGAAATGAAGAAAAATATTCCTGTATAGTACTTCTCAAGTTGGGCTAGCTGTGTTTCTTATCAAAGGCTCCATTCTAAAAGCAAACAAATGCCATAAAACTCTTTTCCTTACGTGTACTGATTCGGAGGATGGCAGTTCAGTGTTATGACTAAAAGGCCAGAGTGTATAGCAGTAATGCCTCCATAGAACCATGTCAGCATAAGTTGGTGAAGATGTCAATTTATTGCATCATTGTAACAGCTAATAAACCCAATGTATTTTGATAGCTTCTCATCTCATGAACATGTTTCTAGTTTTCGTATCCCACCTGAGTCCCTTTTCTAAAAGTCTTTGTCTGTGCATAACTACTTGATTTCTCTTTTGAAAGATTTCAGTGTAATTAAACTGATTACTGAAAAATACATCATTCTTCTTTTATTAAGGCAATTTACATATTCAGTAACTTCAGACTTGCTTGCTGAAAGACAGATTGAAAGTTATTTGTATGTTCTTCATTCAAATATTTTGAGATTCTCTCATTTTCATTAGCACTCTGGTGAAGGAAATCAAAATAAGGCAGCCTCTATATTATTTCTCATAATTAGCTGATAAATTATAACAAAGGCCTTGATTTGAACTTTGTGATCTTAGAAGTATTTTGTCATTGATTTCTGTGGTTTTTGGCCATAAGGAAGTATCACATGATTATATTTTTTCTACCTCCTCACTAAAATAGTCAATGTACAGCAAGTCATCAAGAAAACATAATTTAGTGTTTGGTAGGAGTAAACAATACTCAAAGCCACATTAAATTTTAACAATCACTAGAGATCCATTTTGTACCTGAAATTTGATTTTAAAACATAGACTTTATCGTGATTTCTTTAAATATTTTTATTAAATGCCAACAAGTATGTTTTGTGTCACCAATAAAACTTCTAGTTCTAGGCAAGGATGTGCACTAGTACTGTAATGGGATTTCCTTTTATCTTTTTACCCCAAATATGCAGATCTTCTGATCATTTTTATGCTTATTATGCACAATCTAGTTCTTCCTAGGTTTGCAAATGAGCCACAAAAAGAGATTGATTTTTACAGATGTTTGCTATTCAATATTGGTTGATAAATGTTTTAGATGTGGTGTACAGCTCATAATTAAGGGTTTACATTCCACAGACTAAAACTTCTGAACATAAAACATTTATTAGCTAGTACATACAACTGCAGGTAGGTGTATTGCTACTGGTAATTTGTTCTGCATGTGTTGATCACTGAGTTCAGGGTACTGTTTCTGCTTCCCTAGTTTCTTGAGTAAAAGGCTTACTTATGTGCACTAGGAAGGTCTGTGTATGGTATTTGCTTCTTGCAGGAGTTTGAACTTTACTATGAATACATTTTCTTATGCATATGGATGGCTTGCAGGAGAACTGACAAGGCTTTTGATTTTAATTTTGAGCATTCCTACTAGTTCTATGCTTTTGTATAGGAGTAACAGAAAGCTCATACTTTGGTTTATGAAATTAAATGAGATTTGAGCTGAATAAAGGCTTCATCGTAGCCCTTGGCTAAGTCACCATCTAGAAACCCCTCCTAAATGTAGGATGAAATCAGTCACGTGAGATCTTCTTTCAGTGAAAAAATATCAGGTTAAAAGTGAGATACTAATACATGTTCACAGAAAATGGAGAAAAGATCATGGGATGATTGCTACCAAGGAGTCGCTTGCAATTTTTAAAGTTCTCTCAAGGAAATAAGAGGCCAAAAATAATACAGAATTACATTTTCCTCCCACTTTTCCTTGTCTGACCCCTAGTTAGCTGTGTCTTCATTAGAAGAACAAAACTCAGAATTTCACACCCATTTAACACCAAGTTAAGTATCACTTAACCCCTTGGTACTGACCAAATGTATCCCCATTAAGCAGAGTTTTTGTTAGTACCATCCCAATTAAACAGCAGTCACAGCTATTCACTAACATTATACCAAATTAGTTTCCTGGGAGGTATCTTAATAAAGCAACCATCCCAATTAAGCCTGTCCTCATTAGATGGAGGATACAGTATTACTATTTTATTGTAATTGAAAAAAGGCTCATGGTCCCATTTCATATAGTTTAGCTACAGAATTATTAATAAACAACAGTCCCAACTAATATATTAGTGCTGACTCAGAATGTAACAACACTGACCTATTAAATATGGCATTTGCATGTAATCGTTAGCTTCTTGCTGTAGTTTTCTGAGCCACTGGAAAACAGAAGGATTTTGTCTTCTTGTGATGTCCTTGTTCTTCTTTGTTGACATCATCACATTTAGTCTGTACAAAGGAAGTGTTGAAAAATATAGAAATTGCTGACTTAGGCTCCTTGGAGCTTTTGGAGGTGATGACTGTGATAAGCTGGAAATCTTTTGAGCTTATGGTGTTTGCAGTTTCCCAAATGTAATTCAGATACTTTGCTAGCTCTAATTTTTAGCTTTAGCTCCAGTTGTTTTCTAATACAATCCTGAAAGGGTGAATTTGGACAATCTCATCTTGGCCATTTTGAGCACATATGCTAGAACTAAGTCTTTTTGGCTCAGCTGTAGCTTGAATCCAATGAAAATGACAGATAATGCAGAGCGCTGTGTGCCTGCCAAAAAAGAGGATATTTCCCATGAGATAGCACCTGGTGATGCAGAAATAGACACTATAGATTTGTGATTGGCTGGTACTTACCAGTATTCATATCTAGTCAGTATTATCAACCACACAAGATCACATCTTGGATAATAACAGCAACAATGGCATGCATAAAAAATTACTGCAGCAAAAAAGGGAAAAAATAGATCAATTATGTCAATTATATGGTAGCACTTTTTTTCCCCCTCACAGTTTCAACACTGAAAAAAGGTGGCATCTATCTCTGATCTAATTATTCACATGCTTATTCGTTTTTTTTTTTTTTTCACTTCTCTCCTTTTACACACATAAAGGATCTTCCTTTTGAAAAACAGTGTAGAATCAAACGTGCTTACATTCTGTATGTGCCTTACATTTTAGCAACTGAATAGTTGGCTACTTGAAAATTAAAAAAAAAAGCAGAAAAAGATTCTTGTGTTGGCTTTCTCTAAAGGGATATATATTGAGATGACCTTACCTGGGAGCAAAAATGCCATCAGCCAGAAAACTGCCATAAATTAATCTGCTATTTAAGCCCCAATTCTAGTAAAAGGGTGCAAATTTCCAAGGTGCTCCTAATGGGTCTCTGCTCGATGATAATGGAGCTTTTCTCTAAGGGAGTATATTCTCCAAAAAAAACACAAACACAATGCCAAAGGAAAAATCAGCCTCCTTTTGTTAGAAAACGCTGTATGCAAACTCTGGCAGATTTGGGAAACTACTGCTTTTCTGAATTTAGCTTAGCTAAGGTGAGATAATGAACAAGGTGATTCTGGAAAAAGAAATACAAAATCATTAAGCAGGTCTGTAAATTTTATAATGAATCATTTCAATTAGATTCAGGCAGCAGCAGATGTTATCTCATTTTGGCACGCCCAAGCTTTGAGGTTCTTAGGCTGAATTATTATTATTATTTTTTTTTTTGGTAGAAACTTGATGAATCTCACATTTAGAACTGTGCATGAAAAAAATGTGTTATGTAAAAACAGAGCAAATGGGCCCTTCATTTGCTGATTAATGGGTCAAGCCTCTCCTCTTATTTACCACGAGGGGGTTTCAATGTGAGAAAGTGCTAACAGGTTCACAGAGACATGCTGGGGCTTTAGCGCTGCCATGAACCCAGCAGCATTTGTGGCTTTTCTCGAGATGTCCTTACAGCAGTCTGGCTGTGCCATGCAGGAACAGACATTCCCATGTGCGACACAGTCCTTGTGTGTTTGTAGATGTTGTAAAATACTTGCTGTTTTCAATAGATTTGCTGGACAGTCGCATTCACGTGGGAGGCTGAGATTTTTTCACTCTGAACATAAGAGGGATTGAATGAAATATCCACCTCTTGCCCAGAGAGGCGGTGGATGCCCTGCTCCTAGAGACACCCAAGGTCAGGCTGGACCAAGCTCTGAGCACCTGATGGAGCTGTAGGTGTCCCTGTTCATTGTTCATTGCAGGGGAGTTGGACTACATGGCCTTTTAGGGTCCCTTCCAACTCAAACAGTTCCATGATTCTATTTGCACTTTTTTTTTTAAAGGCCTTTTGTTAACCCAAATGGAGACTGCCATGACAGGATTCAATAGTCTGCTCCCTGCGTAGACTATCTGAATTGTTACCGAGCCTTCTGAATTCTGTCTTGCTCACTCTTAACCTCATCTGCTGTCATGAGACGGATAGTGGTTGGCTCCCACTGAGCAGCTCAGCCGATGTCTCCACGATGGCACTGTCTGCCTTTGTACTGGAAGGGAATTTCTGCTGGCTCATAGCGCTTCCTGAAAGAGCTGTCTCTTTAAGGAGTTATCTCATATTTTCAGAAATTGACTGTGAAAATTCTAAGTAATGGTGTGACATGATCACACTCACTTTCCGTAGTTAATCCTTCACTAGGGGTCAGGCGCTTTCCCTGCTCAATGAGTCATTTGATTGTCATCTACCTTGCACAAAAAAACTGCGGAGCCCCAAGCACTGTCTGGTAAGGATGACAGGCAGTCACAGTGCTGAGCTCTGTGCAGGAATAACTGAGTTAGAAAAAAGCTGCTGGCACTGTAATAAAGCGTTTAATGGACAGACAGCCTCTTTTACCTTCCTTGGGGTAACACTAAATCCCTTTTTATTGTAGTTTGCACAGATGTTAGTGAGTTATCCATTTCTCTAATCATACTAGAAGTTGGCACATCCATCTTAAGTAAGAAGACCAGCCCACTCTGTTTTTGAGAGTCCTTTTTCTAATAAACTTGTGTCAGTTTCAGGTCAGTTTCACCAATACAAATAAAATTCAAACAAATAAAAAGTATATTGTCTCATGATGAGATGTATGTAATTATGTCCCTTAGGTCAGTTTAAATTTACAGAGGGAGTTACACTGTGTATAACCCTTACTGCAATCTAGAGTTTCCTCTTGCTTTAAAAAATAAAACAAAGCCGCTCCAATATTTAGACGATATATTGTAGTTATATGGTATTCTCAGTTTTGGAGTTGAATGCTCTATATGATTCATTTTACTTTGCAATTATTTGTATATAAATGCATCATTGTGTTCTCTGAACAATATCTCCCCTCCTCCTCCCAATAAATCTTCGTGAATGGAATCCACTTGTTTTGTTTATTTCCTCTACAAAGTGATGCTAACTGGCTCAGTAAATGTGGAATATTTATATTTGTTTGTATTCTTTTGCGTGGTGCTATGCAATTGGATCCTCTGTTTGAAGACTTTATTTTCCTTCAAGTGGTTTTTCCAAAATGCAACACCCTTATTAATGAAATGAAATAAAAGTGTTGGTTTGGGAGAGAGAAAAATCCTGTGCCTGGCTCGCGCACAACAAGGTGCTACGCGCTTCAACTTCGAGCCTGCTACAAAGGTCAGCTAAAGTTCAGGAAGGGATAAATGATTGCTACTTTGAGGGGGTCCTTGGTAAGCCTTGTTCTTTTTTGCTCCGAGTTGATGGGTTCACAGCGGTAGCTGAATTTTGATAGATTGGCAGACACTGAAAGGAAATGCTAAATCTGCCACAGGGACTCCAACTAACTTCATTTTCTCGGGGCAAAGGGTAAGAGACAAGGGGTACTGTTCAAGGGCAGGACATCGTATGACCTGGTCAACAAAGCTACCAGTGTTGTTTGTTTGGATCCTTGCCTTGTTGTACCTGGCTTCTTAACAAAAGACCTTACCAGCAGGGTGGGCTATCAAAATAAACATTAAAGGTTCAGGGGTTGATGCTAGTCCTTTGTGTATGTAAATTTACTGCTCTCTGGGGTCTCACTGTAAATGAGAAGGCCTGTCTCTGTTGTGTTTCCTGGTAAAATACTTTTAATAAATAAATCAAAGGCTATGGAACATTAACTATTTCTCACCAAAATGGAAAAAGTATGTAGTTGATTTTTTTCAAGCTGTTCCCATACGCAGCTATAACAAACAGTTCCCATCCTCAGCTACAAAATACACATACAGAGAAAAACCTTGGCTTCCAAATACCTGAGCCAAGCAACACTGGCAATCTTGCAAAACAAAAACCCACTCTCCCAGGTTGGCCATTGACTTTTACACCGAGCCGATGTACTGAATATGTCTGATGTTTTATACATGTCTTGAAATAGATAAATCAGTGATTAGGCCACATTTCACAAAGGTCAGTTTCATGACAGGATATGCACAGCATATGCACACTTGACACCCAGTTTGTAGATGCAATTGTGAAGACTTTATTCACAAACTGAGCAACTGAGCACACAGATACGTAATTAAGCGCATTTGACCAGGTTGTTATGTTGGTTGTATATGCAGTTGTGAAAACCCTGTTTTTGTTGCTAGAAGTGCATGTTTCTACTCTGTTCTAAAACTTTTCTTTGTAATGTCCTAACACTTTCTGGTATGAATGAAAGAATTTATGCTTTAAGAGAAAGTGGAGTTTGAAATATTTGCAAGGAAACCTGAAACCATGTAAAACCAGCTAATGTTTCAGATTTCATCAGAAACTCAAAACGCATCAGTGATTATCCAGGTTTACAAACCATATGGTGAACCTGAATCCAACTTTCAGTGACCGCAGTCTGATTTATAGTTTTCCACGGCAATTAGTCAAAAACTGATTTTCTTTTTCTTTTTCCCTTCCTCCCCCCCCGGGATACAAAGGAAACTAGACAACCCTAAGTGATTTGACCGAGAGTTGGGCTTAGTCTGAAGGCACAACTCAGAAGCTTACTGGAAGTTTTTATTTCCATAGCTTTCTATCCTGCCCAATTGTGTTATCAGTACAGTAAAACTAACGCTGGTTCTTTACTGGCCAAATATAATTGAAGCCATTGGCTCCATCTCATCGTTTATTTTCTAAGACCACTTGGGGAAGAATAGAAAATCTTGCTTCAATTTTGGTGTTGGTAGTTGTTAACAAGGAGAAAGCTCACTGTATCCCCATGAACCAATCTCTGGACCAGAGTGAGTTAATTTAGCTGTGTTACCATTTCTGGGAACAGGACAGCACACATTGCAGGGATATTTTACTCTAAGAGCAGGTCCCAAAGCACTTCACCTCCTCCAAAACAGATCTGTGGGCTTTAAGTACCACACCCATTTTGAGCTAAGCAACCCAAGTCAGGACACACAAGATGCAGTGTCTGTTTATTGGAATAATGGAGAACTGGAGTAGATTAGCAGGCGAGTCAGATGGCAGCCTACAAGGAAGAGGTAAATGACTTTGCGAGGCTTGAGAGCAGGTTGCTTCTTTGTTTTTCTTTCCAAAAGGAGATATTTTTTCTAAACCTTTAGTGAGATGTTTTGTATAATACTGGAGCCAAACACCCTACCTAAATGAAACAGGAAAAATGACTTTATTTAGCTGTACATCCTTATATTCTGCAGACTGAATTTCTGCTCAAGGTAGTGATTTTAATAAATTTAAATGGAAATTTTAAATTGTATAGAGGGGATTTTAAAGGTTATTCTTATTTGACATATTTTGGTTTATTTTAATTTAAAATTCAGAAACGAGGATTGAGTTGAGTTGAACACACCTTTTTTACAGCCAGTTCAGCTGCTGTATTTACAAAGCTTGTTGATGTGTTTGTTGGCTTTCTGCACTGTTGCAATGGACTATGATGTCCTATCTTAAAGTTTTATATTTTTGATCAAGAGGGCATCTTAATATTGGCATATTCAATTTAAATGTTTTGTGGGTAGGATATAAGCCCTGTCACGTGCAATGTAATCCGATGTTATAATTTTCCATCATTAGAAAATCAGCCATCTTTTGTGAAAAATACAGTGAGTAAGTGGTAGGCACTGCTTGGGATTCATCAAAGGCAAGAGGTAATTTTACCCAGCTGAATTCTTCAGTGTTGCAGCTTAAGGTGTGGTCTTGAAACATTCTCACATCTGTTTCTCCCTCAAATAAGAGCATCTTTCTTTTGATAAATACATCAGCAGTTAATCGCATGCCTTCGGGGAGGTGTGTGTAGCCTTTCTGCTGGCAGATGTGAAGAAGGTCTGCCTGAACTGTGAGGTTGCCTAAGAATGGAATGGATGTTAGCAGGGCTGAATTCCCTCTAAGACATCTTGTTCAGAATCAGTGCTTTGCCTACCTGCTTTCTTACAGCCTGTAGGCGAAGAGGAGGGCATGGGAACTCCCTGGGGTTTGCAAAATGCTGTGCAGTTGTATCTTGAAGCTCTAAATCACCCACAATGCAGTTACTGCTGTAAGGGCAAGCAATGCTGTCTTAACAAGACAGAGATGGCTATAGCCTTCAAAACCTGCTAGAGATGCCGTGTCTGTAGATGGTCAGCTCTTCAGACCTAAGAACGGATACTTCTGTGTGTTGAGATGAACTGCAGGGCCTTGCAAGAAGGGCAAGTAGTGTGCAGAACCCACAGCCACAGGTGCAGTTGTCTCAAGATTTACTTGATGGTACTGAACCTCCCTAATGTTCTCCGTTTTTACTTTTCCTGAGGTTTTTGTGAAAACCCTTTTCTGAGGGTCAGAGTGGAAAGGAAGTGCTGCGTGATAGCATAGCAGTCTTTCAGTTTATTTAACTCATCTTTTGAACTATCGTTCTGTTTTCAGTGGCTTCCAGCAAACGTTTGCAAAACTGAATTTTATCTCATCCTCAGAATTTTAAAGACATTCACAATGCATTGAGCTTGATATTGCTAAAATCAGCAGCATTTGTAGTAGAAAGAAACAGATGTTTGGCTGTAGAACGTGGGCATCACCTTCTAACAAAGGTACTTCCCTAAACATGGATCCAAAGGGCAGCGTGTCTCCTTGCTTCCGTCGTACTGATGGACGAGCGTATCCTGGGGTAGTCACATTTTCTGGCTCTATTATACCCAGAGTATTTGTTCATTCCAAAGAGATTCAATACTGAATTGTTTGACTCTGATAAGCCTGACAAAAAGAAGGGACTTGTGTTTGCTGGAAGAACAAACATACTGGCTTTCATAGCGATAGGAATCCAGCAGGAGAAAAAGGCACAATTAATTACATTTGAAGGGACAGAAAAGCGATGTCCCACATTTCCATCGTTACTCTCAAAACCACTCAAAACTTGAGGAGCTTTCCAAAGGTACCCTTGGGGATGTGGGAGTCCAAAACACGAGTGCCTGCTGTGCGTGCCAAAGTTAAGTACATGGCATGGGCCTGCCCTCACTGCCAGTTGGCTGTACTCAGAAACAAACCTCATGCAGATGAGAATAATCTTCATAATCTTAAGCTTCCTGGCATCTTAACGTGTTGCTGATTTATGAGTACTGGAGTGTACGTATATCTAGACTTTTTATTTTATTCTTTTTTAAGGGAGGAACATTTCTTTAGAAAAAGAGACCCCGATAGCTCTTCATGCCTGGTATATTCGATTGAAGGGCTCTTCCAGGCCGTGTGCAGAACATTTCAGTGGCTATGAAATCCTAAGTTGTTTGTGAATCTGTCTTTTAAAACTTGATCTTAACAGAGAGAAAGAACAGCCCGATTGGGCCAATGGATCAGGCTGCCATCGTATTATCCCTGCAGGTTTTCAGGCACAGCATTGGAGAAAACTGTAAATCAAAGAGTCAGCTGAAAATAGATATGGCATATACCATTACGGAGTTCTAATTCTCTGTGTGACAGACATTTTTGAGAGTTTTGAGTAATAACTGAGGAACATCTCCACATTCCCAATCAGGAAATCTAGTCTAAAGTTGCTGACTAGCTGTGTGCCAAGGCTCCTCATCCATTGCAATGAGAGCAGAATGTACAAAACACAGCACTGAAACAGAAGGATCTGTGCCTGACTCAAATCACTGTGTCTGTATTGCTTACTTCATAGGTGTTTTTTTTTTTTTAAATCATTTTTAAGTGCATTAAAGTTATAATTTCCTTGGGTACTCACAGTCTTCATCAGATTGATATCCCTTTTGATTGTTTTATTACAAACACTAGAAACAAATCTTCCTTACAGAAGGCTCTTGAGTACATTTCATCTAGATTTGGTTTAAGATATTGATGGTCTCAGGACATTCAAATGCTTTCAGAAGTTGGTGTTCAAGTAGGTTCTGAGCATCATTTTCCGGCTCATCGTAGGCTATATTTTATTTTCCTCCTCACAGTATTTCCTGTAATTCAATAAAGGCCTTTGTGAAGTTTTGGAAATAGCCTAGGCAGTCGCGAGGTCCATTGTTTGAGGACCCTGACCTCAGTTTTTAACCCTTTGGGCACACAGCTATCTACTGCTAGTAAGTTCTCTTTTCCTCCCAAACAGTAAAAACTTAAGGCTGGAGAATTCCTTCCCTGCATTGCTGCCGAAGGAGAGACTTCTAGAGCAAATTGACTTGTAGCCTCAAAAACAGCATGGCATGATGCCGTATGTAGTAATTGTATGCACTGTTCAAAATATTTTAAATGAACTTGTTCTCACAAAGAAATAAATTATGAAGTTAACTTTTACGTGTGTGTGAATAATTAAACTATTGTCACTACTCTAAATTATCATCTATTGTTAACTTACATCATTAAATCTTGCTTCTTTGCTAAAGAATAATGAAAAATACACTTAATTAACAGTTATTGCAAGCTTGAGGCCATCGATAACACAGTTCTCAGACTGAATTTCACAAGTGTGTTTTGTACTTGACTTGAAATTGCTGCTTTATTCTAAAGCCCTGCACAGTGATGTGGGTATAACAAATTTTGCATCACAAGAACGAACTCCCTTAGTAAATTATGTCACTGTTGGTTAAGATTAGATTGCTACAAGCAAACAACTCGAGTGTTATTTTTTTCCCAGTTGCAGAGGGCGGAGTTATGGTTTGAGCCTGCTGTTTCAGTTGCTTTTAGCAAATTTACGAAAGGCTTTTGCCGTGTGCCAAATCTGACAGAATTCCACCCCCTTTGCCTCTCAGCTTCGCTGTGCCAATCCATCAGAAGGTTTGGGGTTGTGTTTTTTTNTTTTTTTTTTTTTTTTTTTTTTTTTTTTTTTTGTAGCAGTTCCCTGAGGAAAGTGACTCTGGTTAATTTCCTTGTTGTTTCGATTAAAGAGGTGATAGGGTTTTTTTTCCTTGGATATTGTTAAAGAGGCTTGCCAGCACCGTAAAGAATGTGCTGCATTCTTCAGATGAAATAAGGCCAATCAGTGGAATAATGAGGAAAGTAATATCTCCCTAGAGAGTCTGATTGGGTTTTCATCAAATCAGCCAACCTTTTCCAGTCATTTACACCAATGTTCACTCCATGCAGGGTGTTAGGCTGTCTCAGATTCTTCCCTCCTTTTAAATCCCTTGTGATTATTACTGATAACTAAATAATTAGGATGAGGCAAATTTATGTATATTGTATATGTTCTCCTCTTTAAAATTAATTATTTTGCTCTTATTTTTTCACATTTATTTTAAATGTGTCTCCTATCCCAGAAGCTATTCGAAAGAAGAGAGGCATATGCAAAGAGCTGGAAGATTTATTTCTTTGTGACACTGAATGTCCTTTTATTTTTAATATGTGGGGCAGTCTCCCCTGAATGGAAGGTTACCTACTGCTATGTCTAAAATTTCATGTCAAGCCGCCCAGTTCTAGTTGTTAATTACAGCCTGACACATTTATTTTTATTTATTCATTAATTTGCCTTTCAGAGATAAACCTCTAAAATGAGCTGTTTAATTTACTGGGGAGGGAGGAGAACAATAGTTACCACGATCTTCCCTTATTTCTCGCTCTTTTCCTCTATCAAGAGCACGGCATTAAACGCACAAGGAACAGCTCTCTACCGAAACACAAATACACTCTTTCTCTTTTGCACTCGCACAGAATTCAAACTAAGAAAACGGTCATTTCAGGTCTGCACATGTGTACAGTGGGAAACCTGCATAAGCTATGTGCATTCTGAAAAACAGGAGGATTGTGGGTCAGGGGCAGATCCTCCCATGGTGTAAAGCAGCTGCTTCTACTGCTACCAAGAGCTGCACTCGTGCTTTTGGAGCGTTTCACCCAGCACATCACTGCTGGTGCACACAGTTGTGGGCTCACCAGGACCACTGCTCACCCATCATGGAATGGCTGTTTCCTACATATCTGGGGCCTCCCACTCACTGAGGAGAAACAAACCCGAAGGGTGCGGGTGCTGCAAAGCCTGCTGTGCGAGTGCCTTTGCAGACTGGTTGTTGCAGTCGGCTATGGCTGGCAGCTGCACACATGGCTGTGCTGTACCTAGAGGAGGGGGGGTTGTTTTCTTTCTGTGCTGTTCATGCTGTGTTCTGAGCGCGGACTGAGGGAAAGCTGGCATCCTGTCCGAGTCATCTTCCTTCTAGGGCCGGGAGAGTCAGAGACAGCAAAGCAGTTATACACGAACACGTTTATGGCATCTTTGTCAAGCTCCTGGACCACATCAGGCATGATCTGATTACATCACTAAAATTAATGTGGTCTTTGGATGTTTTACGCAGCAATCTGGGAGGCATTTATTTCCTGCAGTTGGGGGGCGGGGGGACATGTTTAGCATGTGAAAGTTTTCAAAATTAACTGAGTTCCATTCACACCAGTCCTCCCACACTGCTCAGCAAATGATTCAAAGCCTTCAGCGTGATTTCATCTGTGCAGACTCTAATCCACTTACTTAATGAAATACATAATTAACATATTATAATTGCAGTAAAGATGGTTTTGACAGAAATCATTTCCCGTATCTAATACCGTGGTAATTTAATCTGTTCCCCACTCCCTAACACGACCCTCCGTGATTAAGTTTCATAAGAATTTTTTTGATTGATTGATTCATCTGACGTGCCTGGGCCCTGCTAAAGGAGTGTCTGTCAGTTTGCAGAGCCACGTGACGCGGTGGCAGATGGTTGTGGAGAGGCTCTCTGCGCTGTCTCCCTGTGTGGTCTTTTTTTTTTTCCCGTTTTCCCCTAAATGCCCTGATAATCCAAATACAGCAACCCTGATCCACTAAATCGCTGCCTGTTTTTGTATGCTGTCTTTTAGTTGTGTGTATAGTTATTAAACTAGGGAAGGCAGGATGTGTTAAACTAGGAGGTCTAAATCCTAATGCTGTCATTCACTTCCACAATAAAACAACCCACACAGATACTTTTTATTTGATTTTTCTTTCTGTTTGTTTTCAACACAATCTCTCTAGTCTGTCATTCACTCTCAGGCAGTTCCTTGAGTTAAAAGGGCCAGCAAGCCAAGTTATACAGACCTTCTCAGCTAAATATCACTTGTTACCTGCAGGAATATATGGGAGCATTATCAACCACTGGCTTTTCAAGTCAGACTCAAATGGCTGCTCTCTTGATATGGGTCATGACTCATGAGATAATATCCAGTAAAAGATCTGTGGCAAATGATTACTTCCTTCTTATAGACTGAAACCCTATAATTTTTTTAATGCTGTCAGTCTACAGGAAGCTGTGTCCTAGTGACACTAAAAAAAATAATACATATATATATCCCAAAGCAGAGTGATGCTGAGCACCTTCCACTGAGACAAACCAAACCATGTGGCAACACAAAGTGCTCTCCTCTCACCTCCATCCCTGCCCCTTGCACCACTCTGTGCCCCAGTACATATTCTCCATCTGTTTTGCTTCTGTTACGGTAGCAGTTCAGTCGGCAGTGCTCACCCCACTCCTGTCTTTTCCCTTCTGTCAGCAGCTTGCATGCAGTGAGCCAGTTCTGCAGCAGTCCTGGTGAAAGCAAGGACTCTCTGTGTTGGGGATAGTCTATGGGAAGACAAAGGTTTGCTGCTGTTGAGGCAGCTAGGCGCTGCCACAGCCGAGATGAGAGCCGCTTGCTCCAATTAGCTGCCCAACTCAATAAAACAATGCATCCTTTTACAGGTTTGGGCACTAGTCTTCTGCAAACTTTGTTATACATCCCAGGGGGTTCCCTGGCACCCCAAGCAGAGCCAGTGGCAATGTTTGCTCTTTTGGCTGTATGGGACCTTTTGGCTGTATGGCTCTTTTGGCTGTATGGGTCAGTTGCAGGGCTTGTAAGAGCTGGGAAGCACTGCAGGCACAGGGACTGCTGTCAGCTGCTGTGCTGTCATGCCCAGCTGCTGGATATGTTCTGAGCAGCAGTCCCTTGGCTCTGTTGGTCAAAAGGTGGATGAAGGTGATGGAATGGTGAAGAGCGAGCAAATCTTACTTTGCTTTGTGTCAGCCTGAGTTTTAATTTTTTGCTTTTTCATAACTGCAAATAGTCTCATAAGGCCTTGTGGGCAATGGTATTTATGTGACATGGGGTACAGATCTTGGCTGTACAAGAAGTGCTCATGCAGTTGCAAATTGCAGCATTTGTTCTGTTTTACACCTGGAAAGTCCAAGGGGTTGAACCTACCACCAAGGAAGGTAGAGGCAGTAGGAAATAACGGAAGATAATCTATTGCATGTCTTTGCTTTGTTTCCTTATTGCTCTTAGTAATAAGTCAAAGGTGATTCAGGCTCCCTCCGCTGTGATGGTTGTAGTGCACCATGGGGACTGGATGGCAGTGCTGACCCACCAGTCCCCCTGCCCCATGTCCTGAACAGTACACCTTGGGCAAGTGCTTGTGACAGAGCCTCTGATCATAAAAGACTCAGTCTTCTTCCTGGTAGAAGGATACATGAATCATTTTTGATGATCTGTAGCTGTATTTAATTGCATCGTCTTTCATAAATAGTGTGAGAAGCAGTGCTTGATAACGTGCCGTTCGTGTTTTTCTGTTCGGTGATACTAAATGCAGTGTATTCGTTCATTTTGTCAGTGTCTTTAACACTGATAGGGATTTAGGTGCCTAATTTCTGTTGATGAGCTAATGCATTAGTTATGCTTTATCTGCCTACCAGTCCTCACTGACCTATGTACTACTGGAGTGTTTGCATAAAAACTTATGCCGAGATTATCCTGTGGGAAGTGGAGGCTTTCTGTGCTGCATCTAATTCTGCATCACCTCTCAGTGACAGATTACAAGTGCGCTGATCAACAAAGCTCTGCCTTTCCCATTGAACTGAGAAACACTTACCTGGGAACAGCTTGAGCATGCGGTGCAAGGCAAATGAAGAGGAGGAATTTATGTAAAAGGGGAAGGGCAGAGATTTTGAAAAAAATTAATGAATGCAGATAGTCAGTTTGTTAATCCCCTCACACAAATCCACAATTGTGGACAATTGCCCCAGCCCCATAGAGCAACCCATAGAGAGGTCGAGGAGACCATACAAAATGATGCATAACAGCTCTTTCACCCAAGTCAGTGAACTCATTGAACTGGACTGAAATTCCTGTTGGAGCATTTTCTTTTTCCTATGAGTGTGGAGGGAGGGGGAGGCTCCTTTGTGAGTGGCAAGTGTACATGAACACCACCACATCAACTGCCAATATGTTATGAGGCCTTGGTAACAATCTGGAGTCTCTGGGGAGCTCTGCTGCAGTTCAAGTGAGTATCAGACAGAGAGAAAACAATTTCTGGTGCCAATAATGCAGCACAGATGAAAAATGTTTTAATATTTGAAGCTGCTTTATGGCAGAAGCAATGACAGTGATGGAGTCAATGTCAGCTTTTTTCCTTTAAATGTCATCTTTCGTCTATGAGTTTTTTCTGCTCTGGAGGCATGCAAGCCTGATGCTGACTGCTTGCAACCATTGATCATTGATTTTATTCTAAATGGAAAGCTTGCCAGAAGACTAGAAATTCTGGAATTTATTAGGATTTCTTTAAGAGGCACTTTAGCTCAACAGTTCTCATTACTGTCTTTACAATGTTACTTATTTTTCTTTTTATGTCATATGATTTGTAAAGGGTTAGTACTCAGAGAACAATATACGATTAAACCATTGTGCATGCTGGAGTTGCAAGCTTGGATGGGAAAAAAGAATTCTAAGGAGAGCTAAGCACATATCTGAGTGTTAAACAACAACTAATGTCTCTTCAGAACCAAAGGCTCTATTTTGAAATCTGTGGATATGATTTTTATTAAACGGCACTTTTGATTAAATAAGGTCACTCTTAAATTAATAACTCTTAAATACATAAATAAAAGGGCTAAACCATCTTTATATTCTGACATTTAGTGCATAAACAACGTACTGTATGTACCAAATGTCAGAATATAATGAAAGTTTGTCCTGTTAAACTAATACTACTGATGGGCAAAAATGTCTTGGACTCTAATAGCTCTTCAATGTATTTATTTACAGTGACATTATTCTGAACATGCCAGCAAGGAGTGGTTTAAGGCTTTATTACATATTAACATTTCACATATTTGTGTGCTTATGTATAAGTGATTATTCTTCATTTGGTTAAAAAGAATCCATTTACAATTATACAGTAGGCTAAATGTTTTCAGTTTGTGATATGTTTCCATTGGCACAGGACTAGTTCAAACAGGTATGTTAGCTTTTGGCTGACATGCCTGACATTCAAGCTTTATTACAGAGCGCTGTACCCAGGGACTGTGAATTATAGTGAGTATCAGCCTTGGCCTACTAAAAGCATCATTCAGCCTCGTTGATTATGGAATTTACTCTGGACTTTGGGCCTGGAGATCCATCTACTGAACTGATGCTCTTTATTTGTGTAGTCACAAATATGTTGCAGGCCAGACAAAGGGAAAATCGTAGCAGGAAACAGGCTGGCGAGGTATCAGTGACCAGAGAAAATCAAAATCTTGCAGGATAAAGAGCCAATAGTAAAGTTTATCGTCGCTGTTTAAATAAAAACTAATTCTGGCAAACCCTTCAATAAACCACTGAGTGCGGCACTTGGAACATAAGAGAAAACTTTCCAGAAAATAAAATGACCATCTGCAGCGTTACCTTTGATGCTGTAGGTGGAGTTTCTGGTGTAGAGGGGTGTATAGCACCCCACTGATCAAGTTGCTTTTAGTGCTCATATTAAAAAACTCTCACGGTCTTCACTGCCACGTGTAACACAATGGTTATGTTGTAACTGGGACCGAGAAACAGCAGAATACTCTCTGCTCTCCTCACCACCCTCTGTTCGGCACAGGCAGATATCCCCACATAGTCATACTTGTTAACAGGTGTGTTTCTGTGTCTGCAGCAGTGAAGCACAGGTAATAAAAATGGCGTATTTTCTTCTTATTGTTGGATAACCTATGCTTACTTCTGCATATATTGCCACCAAAAGGGCTTGCTTAGAGTTGTTCTGTACCCAGTGATCTGTTATTTCTGGCGAGGTTTTAGGCATTCACAGATTAAATTCCTACCCTTTGGCTAAGTGCAAAAATTGAGAAATACTGAGTACCCTCCAGCAGCCATGATCTTGAGAGTACCATTTGAGAGCTCTGGTACTAGAAATGTCTATATCCATAAACTGCAAGATCATTTGCATGAAACATTTGTGCACTTTTAAAAGGTGACTCTTCAGAGATGGTCCATCAAGTGGCCTTGCAGCTTAAAATCTTAATGAACATTTGCAAAGCAGCCATGAATTTACCCTAATAGGAACAGCTGGGAGCTTATCTGATTGTTTTGGTATTTGTTTGTGAACCAGAGAATCCTAAAAAAAAAAAATGTTAAATGCAAAGAGGTGACACCACCTTATGGCAGAGAGATAAATATTAATTTGTGTTGTAGCAGAATGTGGGGGCTGCAGTGGATTTAAGGGTCCCATTGTTAGTGCTGCACATACAGGTATTTCTTGTACTTATGAACTTAGTTTCACACGAATGAGATGGAACAGGGAGAAATGAGAAACAAATAGGAGATGTGCTATTGAGTCCCAAAGACCTTGTGGTTTGGGGGTGGAGCTGAGATTTAGTGGACTTTAGTTTAGTGTCTTGTTTTTAGCAGATTGCTTCACACACTTCAAGTACCCCATATTTTTCTGCACAGAATTTATGGTTACAGATTTCTCCCTGGAAAAATCTATGGCTGACTGCAGGTCTCTGCTTCCATCAGGAAGCGATTGGCAAAGGAGAGCCCCCTCCAGAAGTGGTGTTTTAAAAAAACTAAGTCAAAGTAATCCACAAAGAAAATATTACCTTTTTCCTTCTTGGTGGGGAAAAAGATTTTAAGGAAAAGCAGACTTACCTTTTCCACTCCTAAGTGGCTTGCTACTAAGTGGCAGTAGAGGGCCGCAGAGACAATATTGAGTGTGTGCAGAGAAGTAATACTTGAGAAGGAACCCCCCCCCTTGTATATCTCCAGTAAGGATGCAACTCCTTTACTCTGGCAGTTAGTGACTTTAGCATTCCTGTGCTCAGCAGTACATAGCTTTGTGGATCTACCTCTCTTTCTTTACCAATACCCAGCTAGCAGCAGTGGAAGTAGTCAGTTCCTTCACCACTGGGAGCTTAGCCTTGATAGAAACCTCCTCCTGCTAATCCTTCCTCAGAGAAGCCCTGAGAGAGCTATCAAGGCTATTCTGAGAATAAATTACCCTTCCAGGAGAGGATTATGGGATCCTGGCCCTGCTCAAGGTCCCCAGCTAGACCAGCATGAGTCAGTATTTGGCGTAGGTTCATGCTGATGATGCTCAATGTGCTGATGGCCGTAGGACTATTCCTTAGAGACCTCTAAGAGGCTGAAGAGCAAAGACTTGGTTTTCAGAGCTGGGGAAATCTACAGCCACTGGTGATGCTGAGCGTGAAGTCACTTAAGTTTCACTGCTGGTGACACCGGGCTGGACACAGCTGTGATCACCCTGTCACAGTGCACCTTTGTGACTAAAGAGAAAAGTTCAACTGCCAACGTATTCAATCTGGAGCTCCTCATTAAAAAAGGAGCTATTCCACATTTCATCTTCAACAAATGTCCTATATATATTATGACATAATTTAATTTAGTGCTCAGAATGTATTATGGCTGCTGTAACAGTTTTTCATTTATAGATTTCATACTTTTGCTACTATAAAACAACTACAATCTGTACCTCTCCAGCTAATTACAATAAAATGCTTCCATTCATGTTTGCAATGTAAACAGAAGGTAGATGCAGGTGAATCCTGAATCAGGTTTATAGCTTCCCAGCCCCCTGAGACTTCCAAGGTGTGGCATCCCCTGACTGAGGAGCCTTCTGGGGTCAGTGCCCAGGAACACCTGCCAGGTAGGGACCATGCCCATTGATGGGAGATTGTAGGGGTAAATGAAGGCATGAGAAGAATTCTTCCCTTGAGAAGAGGGAAGAAGCTGGGAGAAAATGAGACTCTACGTCCATTTAGGAAAAAAACAGTACCAGACCCGAGCATTATGGGACTCACTAGAAAGAGGAGGGGAAATCAGTGATGTGTGATCCAGACTGAGTGAGAAGGGTCCAGGTGAATGAAATTTCAGAATCTAAATGACAGATTCAAAAGGCATATGTGTATCTGAGAAAATTCAAAACAAGATGAGAGAACACGAGACATATTATAATGGGATTCATTTTCCTACCATAGCGTAATGTATTTATTCAAGAGCTGTTTGCATACAGAAACTCTGCTAAAAGCATTGCTTATTTTATTTTTTCAATTGAAACATAAAATCAAATGTCCCCAATGACTGCAGAAAAAGTTAACAAAATCCTTTCTTATTTCAAAATCCCCAATGTTAAAATAACCTTGTGTCAAGAAAAACGATAATTTCCCAGATAAGAAAAATAGGACACGATACTTAATGGACTTTCTCTGTTTATTAAGTAACAAATAGATTTCCCATATCCACACAAATCAGTTAAAAATGAGCTACCACCTACTTTGATATCCTATTTGTTTAAGCCTTTCCCAGGCTGTATGTAAGCTTTGCATGTAAAAGTATCTGATAAGGAGATGCAGGTGGGGAGGCCTCGGGTTCTTGTGGAAACCTTTACTCAGGAACCCAAGTTCTTAATGACCTCACGGGAGAGGAGTCATTCCAGATATTAGGTCATGTGCAACTAATGGAAACATTTTTTGAGTTGTAGTCCTTCTTATGCAGTAATAACAATGCCCTGGCAAGTTGATCACATTTTTTATGATCCCATCCTGTTTGCTGATTTTGTGAGGGCCTCTTTTTTTGAGGAAAGAAAATCCAACATTTACATGGATTAGAAATGACTGATGTTTGTGGCAGCAAACACTACTGCCACTACAATTCTAATGAGGCAAATGTACATGTGAGTTTCCGCTTGCACATACAACAAAAATATGTCTGATTCCACTTCCATGTGGCAACCCAAGTATATCTGATGACCCAATTTTTGACACTGCGATATGGCCCCAGGCCTAATAACCTTTTTCTGCAGATGCAGTTTTGTATGCTTTTAATCATGAATCATTCCTTATCTATTATCCAATCATATTTGCTAACTGGATTGCATGTGAAGACCTCTTATTGTAATTAGCATGCTTCAGCTGAAGAGTAAACAAATATTCTAACAAACTACTACGACATAAGTTGATTTTCTGTTACTCAATCACTACCATTGTGGATACAGCAAATTTTGAATTAAACATCTCTCCGTGATTTAATGATCTCAATCAAGAACCTTTTAATTAAATTATGGTATTTAAGCTTTTATTTTTGACAGGGAATGAATAAATCAGCAAAAGGTGAATCTGGTTCAGTGAAAAAAAGTTGATTTGGAGAAACAATCTGGAAAATAATTAAAATTAGGTTGACCAACTGTGCTCAAAAGGAAAAGTAAATATTTTGTGCTAAAACATAAAATGTACCACAGTGAATTCAAAGTATTATTGGAGCAAGATTAGCATGTGCCTACCATACAATAGCTCTCTGACAAGGAGGTCATGTCTTCCAGCAGTACCAGACCTCTGTTCTGTCATCCTTGTGTTTGAGTTGACAGATGTGAATGTTGGGCTATTTCAGGAAATATATTAGCAACATTTTGGGAGGTCTAGGTATACTGGAGAATGGAAAGACCTTCTATTTGAAAAAAACTCAGCTTTAAATCTGTCTGGTATGACTGTTGAACTGAGTTTGTGGTCTGCAGTTTGCTGCCTCTCCTTTTGGATGCTCATCCACTGTTATAGAAGCTGCAATATACAACATTTACTACGACCTTTTGTTTTACTGGCAAAATAAATAGAACTGGACATCAATCCAGAACAACAGATTTATGTATATAAAAACCACATGACTAATATGCTCAGATCAACCAAATAGCATCTGTCTGGCTCCTTTATTTTAAATTTATACTATGTTTAGAAACACATGCACACACACACACGTATCTCTGGATATTTAATCAGACAAATTACCTGAGAACTAGGTCTCATGTAGTGAATATATTATGAGCTACCAAGAAATATAAGTTTAACAAAAATACCTGACATCTTTACAAAAAAATTCAAGGTTAAAGTGACTCAAGGATCCAATCTGTAGAAGCTTGCTCATACATCAGACAATATCTCTTCTCATATTCTTTAAACCACTGCACGCAACTCTCCTAATCTTAATAGTACTCTGGAGAGTGCAGAATGGCCAAAACATGAAAGAGAATAAACCAAATACACAGAAAACTGTTGCATTTGCATTGCAAAATGTTGGCTTGAGTTTGAAAATAATGGAATGACAGTTTGTCCTCTAAACATTGTCCAACCTTCTTAACCTTTAAGTGTCATCTGCCTAGGCGGCCCTCAATGCTTGTTTTCACAGATGAAAATAGGACCCATAGGACTGAGAAGAGATCAGATAACTGGGCTCCATTAACAGCTGGGCTTATTTCTAAAATAGTAGGTAAAAAGAAATAAATGAAAATAAAAAGGGGACTGATTTAGAAATTGATTTATTTGCAGGAAGGGAGAGGGAAAAATAATATGAGAGAAGAGGGAATAGAAAGCAAACCGAGATGCTTCAGAACTCTTTCCTCCTGTCCTCTTCCTGGTGGCAGGAAAGAAAATTCAAACTGGGAGGATGCTCCTCCAAAGCCATCCGGGTTCATCTCAATCCAGTGCAGATCAGCAGGCAGAGTATGAGAGAACTTGCACAACTGCCTCTGTTCCTGGCCTGTCTCCTCATCCTCCAAGAAAGCAGCCAGCTATGTGTCAACTCCTTGTGGACATCCACCTTCCAAACTTAATGCAGCATTTAATTTTCCTCATTTTAGTAAGAGGAATGATTTGTTTTTGGTTGTTTTTTTTTTTTCTTTGTTTCTCCTCACTATAGCTCCACTTAAAAGTCAGATCTAGTTTCTGATGCCTATTCTCTTATAACCTCTCTCACACCTAAGATTTTCTTTCTAGTCCTTGCATCTAAATCTCTTTGCCAGAACATCAAAGATTCATTTCTTGAGTACTACAAGCTCCTCTGTAGCCTATTTAACCCCCTTCACCCTCAAAGAAATCAAATGACACCAAAAGGATTCACTAAAGAGGGGCTTTGAGATGCTGTAACAGAAAAAGTGGCAATTTTTAGTTTTCAAAATGACATTATAGAAAAAGGAAGGATTGTTCTTAGGATATTTGTCCAGATTTGTTGAGATGTTTTGCATTGCCCAAAGAAGTATTTTTGTATCTTCATGGTAAGAAAGTGTCTTTGTTCACCTGATAAGAACAATCAGGAAAAATTTGCCTTTCTCTCCCAGGCCTGATTTCACTGGTTTTGCCTTTCCTCCTCATGGGAAGGAGAGCAAAATACAGCAGGAAACAGAGACAATAATATTAAGTGTGCAAAGGAAAAAATGCTATAAATATTTTGTTGAAACAGCAGAGACATTAAAGATAAAAGTTAAATGGAAATAAAGGCAGTCAGCTGGTTATTATATGTTGCTATAAAATTCAAGAGCTGTTAGAAAGGTAGATCAGAATTTGCTTTTAAAAAAATGACAGGCCTGTAAGAAAGCAATATTTTTGATTGATAGAGATTTTAATTGCTCTGATATTTATTGGAATGACAGCTATTAGGAAGTGAAGCAGTGATAAGGGATTCTCTGAAGCTTGAGGGTATTTGGATAAACACCTCAAATTTGAATGCCTATCAGAAGCTTATTAAAATTATTAAGACCTTGAATTTTTCATTTGGGCTAAAAGTCTTTGAAAAGAGGTTTGCTTGGAGAATTTCTTACGAGATAATGTAGCCTATTAGTGAAGACTTTTTTTTTCTCCTTTTGCAAAGTATGTGCAAGCTAGAATAGGCAGAAACTGCTGGCATGTTTTTCTGCAGAGATTGTAATGGCAGGGACAAAATTCATGTGGATAAAACATGTTCCAAAAAAATGTGTTGCCTTAGAATTAACAAATAGTGTTACTTCCGCTAGCAATTCAGTTCCTTTTTTTTTTTTTTTTTAAGAGACTTAATCTGCACATGTGCTGTTTTCCATCTATGGCAACTCTAGTTTTTAGAAATTTAATTACTTGCTTTGTATATGTAATCTGAAAATTAAGTCCTGGGTTTTTAACAGTTCTGTTTTGGATTGTTGAATGTTCTGTTGTACAAAATGATTTTTCTGAACTGTTGAGCAACTGCAAACTGAACCAAAGAAAGGAGACGGCTGTCATTGTTGCAGAGACTGGGGGACGTGAAAGCTCCAGGTGTGGTCATCACATCATAGCTTTGCTGATCTATGTGTCTTTTATTATCCTACAGAGATAAAAACATGAATGGCAAAGTTAATAAAATGGCCATTCATTATCTTTCATGCATATTTCCTCTTTTTAATGTTTTATTTAGTCATTTCCACATTAAAAAGCAAGAGGGTAGAACTCTAGTACTATTTAACCTCATGACACTGGTCATGTGAAGGTAGGATTTTTCTTTCTTTCCCTCTGCACAAATGCCATCCCAGTTATGTGGTAGTCATGACCATTCATTATCATTAGCTAAACCAGTTCCCTGGGAGAAGTTCTAATAAAATGTCCAAATTATACAGATTAAGTGCGTATGTTATATACCGATGGTTAAAGTCTAAGTATAGGTGAGTTTGGCAAGGAACATTTATATGGGTACATTAAAATAATGTGATGGAGTATGATTGTATAACAACTTGAATCGCTGTTTCCAGGAGCACTAGAAAAGGATGATGTGAGGAAGATATCACTGTTTTTGGAATGATGAAGCCTGGGCAATAGGATCAGATATCAAAACATAGCCTGTAACAGTAGTACCCTGCTGGCTTTATGGAACAGAGTTTACATGGCTAAGATTTCAGAGTCGATACAATAAAAGACCAGGGATTGGATCCTTCCAATCTACAGATGTGTTGTGAATCAACAGTGACATAAACTGTTAGAGAAAAAAACATCTAAGAATGAAGGAAGCAGTATAGGCAGCTATTGCATGAGTTTTGGAAGGAAATGGAAAGCACAGTTAGGTCTGTGGAGAAAGGAAGCAATATCCTATGTTCTGATGGTCAGCAGAAGTGTTGCCTGGAAGAATAACTCAGAGGTACTGAGGAGAGTTAGACAGAAAAAGTAAGTGTTGGAAAGAAGAAGACTCATTCCAGAAAGTTTCAAATAAATCTGTTTACTTTCGAGAAATTATTTACAACATGATTTAGTTCTTTCACTGTGGTTTTCTCTTTGCCACTTTTTATCCCATCTCTTCTATGCTGTACCTCGGTGTCTTTTCCTCCTTCTCAATCTTTTCCTCTTCTTGTTCTCTCCCATGAGTCCCTCACTGCGGGACTCAGTTTATTAATGCTTGCAGTACAACGCTTCTGAAATGCTGTGGTAGAGGAAGGGGAGAGTATTTTGATTAAATGCATGTAGCAGCATTCCACTCTTTGTGGTACAGAGCAGATTTCACCCAGTGTATTGCATATATATTAAACTATTTCAGTCACTTGTATATTTGGAACATTTTGCTATTTGAATTTCAATGCCCAACTCAGAACTGTAGCTTTGACTTGTTTTTATGCTTCCATGCTCCCCTAGGACGTATCAGCTAATAATTAAGAATGTGAAAAACAAGCTGCAGTGGAGAGTCAATACTCCATACACTTCCATGTATCAAGCATCCTCCAGATTGTTAGCAGATTTCTCTTTGATAACAACATGTTTTCTTTCACACCGGCACAGTGACATGACATAACCCTTGGCTTTTAAGAAAAACAGGTATTTTTTTTCCTGATGGATTAGTTCAGGTAAGCAGATCTGATTCGAATATTTAACAGATTGTCCATAAATCTGACATTCATGGGAAGCTGTTAATTCTGAAGTGATCATAAACACTTCAGAAATGTAAAGACTTCATTTAGCACATAATTCAAGGAAGACTAGAAATGGAGATGGTTGCTTCTGACAAATCTTTCATTGATGTGTGTGTCTAACCATCAAAAGATGAACAAAGACTCAGCATGTTTCATAAAATACACTTCTTATTTATTTTAATTCTTCTGTAAAAGTATTTGACATCTTTTTAGATCATTTCTTGGATTTACTTTTTGTTGCACTAAATCTTGATTCAAGTAAGTGTTCTTACCAAAACATTTTTAATAATGAAACAATTACAGCAGTAAATTTACATAGCCAATGAGTTCTTTTATTGTTTCTGTTTACTACAGCATTCTTCTTTTCTTTATTTCAGAGTTGTGTCTGCTAGTCAATGTGGACCAAAGAAAATAGTTTTGTTGAAACTGCAGCTTGAATTTATTCATTAAGCCTTAAAGTTAAGACAGTTTATTGGATATTTCTTCATAGTTTCAGTGACTCTGGAATAAAGCTAGAAGCAAAACACAGCAATAGTGGGACTGTTCTAGCAGAGCTTCCTCCCCAGCACTGGAGCAGTGTCAGTTGGGCTGTCTCACAGTTCCTGCCCCCCACACCATATGGGGACTTGACCTCTCCTTAAATTGTTCTACCTATCTCCTTCCAAAATGGTGTTCCTTACGATGTTGATTGCATCTTGCAATTAAACAAATCTTGCAGCAAACTGAACACACAAGTGCTGAGTTCAGTGGTGCTCAGCAGCTTTCTCAAGTTCTATATCAGGTGCTCTAAGTGGGCACAGTACACTTTCACCAAGTTTTCCCCTCTTTATTCTAACCAAGGAACCTTAAGTAATGCTGATCCTGCAGTGGCAGCCCCACATATTTTGCAGCAGGAATGGGGAGAAATTCTTGCTGCTGCTCTTTTGAATCATTTGAACTCAGATCCTTCTAGCTGCTTACTTCATGTTGTTCAAAATAGTGGCATTTTGAAATAATCCAGGTATGTGGGTGCAACTAATGAGGAGAGTAAAACAGAAGAAGCAAACTTCTGAGCAGGATTAAAAATGTGCTATGGAAATAACCTGTCTCGGTTTTGACAGATGAAATTTGAAGACAAATGATTTGTCTTTCAAGCAAAGGCATTTTTAAAAGAAAATTTAAATGTAATGCATGGGGAAGAGTTGTGCTGATCTGAAAGGTGGATTAACTGACATGATCTTGATTGTAGGGTCATTGTGCTGCTACCTTGGAAAAATAAAACAAAATAAGTTAAGAAGAGGTCAGGCAGTGGCTTTTAGCAGCTTAGCCCATGGGGGAAAAAATGTAACATGCAGAACTGCAGAGTGTAGAATTGCCCGATTGTGGGAGATTTATGGGCTTTGTGGGGAGCAGAGGGTTATGCTGCATTTCTCCCGGAGTCCATGGGCCTGGAGGAGGGACAGCAGCCAGAAACAGCTTCCCCAGGAAGGTTTCCTGAAACAAGGGCTGCAGTGAAACCATCTGAGCCTTTGCTCTGACTTAGCCATCAGGTCGTGCTGGAACTGTGACATTCCAGTCACTTCTGCAGCAAAAACCTTTGTAAGGAGAAGAAAGAAAAAAAGTGTTGCAAGATTGATAAAATGTGCTCATCACATAATCTTGTAGCGCTGCTCCGCCAGAAAAATGTATAACAATATGTGCAATTTATTGATAAATGTCAGCCTAAATAGTCTGCGAGAGAAGGGGGGGAGAAGAAAGCTATACATTTCCCACAAGCACCCCCTCAGGCAACAGCTTGAGCAAATACAATACATGCGCTGCAATAAACTAAGATTATGGGACTTCACTGCAGACAAGTGTGGCCTTCACCATAGGCTAAGTAGGCAGTCACCTCAGCACTATATTTTAAAGGGACACTGGAATAACAGAGCGAGCATGGCCATTCTGCAGCATTCCAGACCAGCTCCTCTACAGCTGTTTCAATAACACTTGGCTTTCTGTCTAAAGGGATTTTTCATTCAATTTTGTGTAGAAACTTAGGACTTGCATGTCTTTGGTGTTGCTCATGTGCATGATTTTCAGCAGTGCATGGCCAGAGATTTGCATGAGCTTGGTTTCCAGTTCCAGGCTGTACCAGGCCGCGGGCCTGCTCTGGGCTCCCTGTGTAGGCCTTGTCCCTAAAATGCTGTTCTGCAGCAACATGTAGCAGAAAGGGCAGAAGTAATCTTCAGGCAAAGGAAATAGCTACAGTCTGAGGGCACAAATACTGTTTTTGCGGTGGGGATGATAGGGCCTATGAGGTTTTCAAGATCCTATTCATTTCCTTCTTGTTGCAAGCTGCATTTCAGTAAGTAGTACAAAGTGACTGCAATCAGACTGTGCCTTCCCGTAGGAAGGGAAATTTTAAGGTGACAAGAGGGTGAGGTCTGGCCTAAACAACTATTTGGAAGAGTTATTCTAAGTGTACGTTGTCAGATCCATATTGAAACAATGACTCTCAGACTGGTGGCACAGGTAACCAACAGCATAGTAACCAGCCCCAGATGGAGCACTGGAGCAGGCTGCCCAGAGGTTGTGGAGTCTCCTTCTCTGGAGATATTCAAGAACCCATCTGGGTGCTTTCCTGTGAGACCTACTGTAGGGATCCTGGACTTGATGATCTCTAGAGGTCCCTTCCAACCCCTACGATTCTGTGATTCTGTGATTCTGTCAAATACATTGTTCTGTGTACATGAGAACTCTCTTTTAAGTGAAAGGCCCTTCTAAGAACGGTGTGAAACTGAGGCACCCTGAAGAGTTAAAAAAAAACCCAACAGGCAGTTATTGGTATTTATAAGGCAGCTCAGATTTGGAAAGGATCTTAATGAGGAAATTTAGTCTTTGTTGCTCTTAACATTTTATTTTCACCTACATACTCATACCTGTGTGTGATATTTGGGGTGTTTTATAATGAGACATGCAATAAATCTCTAAAGTAGAAATAAAAAATTAAAATGTAAATAATTTGTTCTCCAGTGCTACCAGTACCTAAGGAGTCTGTGTCCATATAGGTCTGCTAAAATACATCTGAGCTGAGGTACTTGTTTTTGATACTAAGCTGAGTACACAGAGAGGCATAAATCACTGCTTCCCTCTTCACCGCTGCTTTCCTCAGTCAGCTCTCCCATAATGCCTCTGCAGAAGCTGACAGTTGGATGCTGCACAAGACCCTGCTGGACAACTGTCAGCTTTGTTGAAGGATATTAAAGAGAACTTGATCATGTGTCAGCTCTCTTCAAAATATACTCACATTGGAAAAGTGATATATCTGTCAAAGCAAGGACTTCAGCATTTGGCAGAACAGGCCATTTTCACAAACAAAACTGTCCAATTACATTAGAGGGCATGAACTTCAGGTGTGTATGCCAGGGACAGAAAGATCTGCAGCCACATATCACAGAGACTGTCTCCTTAAGCCATATGGTTGGATGTGGGCTGCATCTCAAACATAGTTTCTTTATGCTTCATAGATTAGGAATTAATTTAGAATTATCAGAAACATAAATTGCTGCTTTGAACTTCTACATGAACTTTTTTTTTATAATTTCACTGAAGACTGCCAAGAATTCATTTTAGGGGAGAGAGAGAGAGGAAAATTTATCAAGTTTGATTAGATGATTAAGAACTAAACTATGGAACAGAAATGCTTCTTTATTTTGTTTTTTAAAGCTTTCAGGAAGACTAGTGTGAGTCTTGATTAAATAGCATCATTGGTTAGGAAACAAACTGTGCCTGGGAGAATAACAGTGAAGACTTTTTCTTGGAAATATGTTATAGTTGAGTTTAGGTCTTTCTTGGCTCACACAAAAATGCAGACATTTGGTGGGAGTGAGCTTTCAAGTTAAAACTGCTTGTATCACACACATATCCTGTGTGTGGGGAACTGTTACATCTAAGTTCAAGAAAACCATCAAGATTCAGTGATGGGGATGGAAACTGTCTTGATCACATTGTTTATGCCAAAATGCTCATTTTTGTGTACAAGAAATTTCAGACTTCATCTGTGTGTGGAGGTAAAATACTGCACTGTAGAGCAGAGCCATACAGAGCCTGGCAGGCAGAATTTGCAAAGGATGAGCTCAGTTTTGGGACTAATGTTAGGAGATCCTAAGGTGAATTTAGCTTGCTTGAATTGTTTATAGTTCTATCAAATAATTGTAAACATTTATACAACCTTTTATATGAAATATGCTTCGATTTCAGAATAGAAATGTGAAAATCAGGACATTGAGACAAAACTTCCTGTTCCAACTAAACATCTGGGCTAGATTTTATGCTGACTTTCACCTTGTGCAATCTCACCAAAGATTGTTCATTAAAATGACAGATCTCAATACTGTATTTTTTCCTCTTATTTCTCAATCCCCAAAGCAAAATCCTACTTTGATTAACAAACTGATTTATTTTGAATAAAGAAAGCAATTCTTCTTTCTCCTCTGGAGAAAGAATTCCACATAAGTGTTCTCAGTTTCAGGAGAACAACGTACCTTCTCTTCGCCTCCTGGTTAGTATATGCTTCCTTAGCCAAATCCTCCTCAGGAGGAGAAAAACTACCAGATAGTCATAGTTATTTCAACAAGTATACAGGCACATACATGAGCATGCATATATGTATACAAATACATACATGTTCTCCCACCTTGCTTCTGTTTACCCACAGGCTCAATTTCCTTAGTTGTATGCTTACAGCATATTAGCCGTAGAAGTTTTGGTATCTTGGTGCATGCGTTGCTGTTGTAGCTGACTGGCTCTATACCTGCTTTTTAAGGCTCTCTGCAAACTCAGAAACACATTTCTGCAGTTGCGGTGCTAATTTTATGGTTTAAGGATTGTTTTTATTCATGTCTAAATCTGTCCTTTTTTCTTGTGAGATCTCTGGAAAACAATGGAAGGAACCCTCCCTTGTCTCCACCTAGTCTTTTGTGTCATTCCCCTGATGGATGTAACCCACTTTTTGAGAAATAGGCACTATTCTGTGTTATTAAATTTGTTTCAAAATCCTCATCTAAAAGTAGCTTAATTTCTGTAGAGCTGACATTATGATTGATAGGAATTTCTACATCACAGTCAGTAATCCTTAAGAAACTAAATAGCTAAAGTGGAAACAGTTGTAGTGAAGGCTTTTAACTCTATGTCCGTGATAGCTGCATGGTAACATGGTGACATGTCACCGTGACAATGATGTGACATGTCACCTCATACAATGACATGTGACAGCCACATAGTAACTCTGGCAGTACGGGATAAATCACAATTTGTGCATAACCGTGATCGACTCCCTGCCTGCTGATCCACTTCTTGTGCAGATTAACAGCAGTTCAGACTTGTAATTAGCTCAGAAACTTCCTGTTTCAAAACATCTGGCCAACTTATAATTGGATGGGTGGTAATGTTTGAAGCAGATTTGAGGGAGGTGAAGTTGTTTGCGTTGAAACCTTCAGCATGGGCTTGGTACTGGGCTTCCCTACAGTGGTCAGCCAGAATTACAGCAGGATTTATTACTGTGCATTTGGTGTTCAAGCTAACACACTGTGAGTCTCAGCTGCAAGCGTAGGCACAGCAATAGCCTAATTCAGCTTTATAAATTTTAGAGAGTCACTGGCTTTTGCCTGACCTGGCTTGTAAGTGGGTGCAGCCATCATGAGAATGTTAGCACTCATCTCTGCAGTAACGTAGGGTTATGGAAAACTGCGTTTAAGCTAGTCCACTATGGAAAAGCGATTTTGCTCAACAAAGGATGGAAAGCCAGATTGAACACATTGCTGTAGCCCACGGTATTGGTATGAATAGCCCTATAATGTTCTGATGTGTACATTTTTGGAGGGCACTCATGATACGTATGGTATACTATTTGCTATTCACAATTAACAGAACATATCTAAACTTGTGCTGGTAAACTTCAATTCTTCTTTTTCTCTTTCTCTCCTTGTTTTTCTATCTGAATAATGACAATAGAGGACTTCGCTGCCAGTACAATTTCAGCTTCACAGTAACCTCAGTTGACATAATGATTTGAGATATTCACGGTTATGGCTATGTCAGGCTCTTCACAAGACTCAGTTAGTGGAATAGCTCCTCCAGCTGACAAATCACTTGCCTGAAAATGCAAGGGGACCTTAAATTTTAGTTCTCCCTCTGCTTTGTTCCATAATTTGATCTCTTAATTGGCATGCAGAGTCTATCCCTTTATTTAATGAGTTTTGTGGTGACCTACACTTATTTTAGTAAAGTTCTTAATGCAAATGACGCTCAGCTTCCAGCCAACACTAAAGGTTCACCACATGAGAGCTCAACAAGTGCTGTGAGAAATAGGGAGAATGAAAAAAAATAAAGGGAATAATACTCTTTCCCAAACCTGAGGTATAAAGCTTGCTCTTTTAGTAATGCCGAAAGCCTCTAAAAGTCTTTAGATTTACCTGGGCTTACCCTAGACAGGGTGATACGAGGGGACAATCTGGGAATTAGTTACCTCCTAAAATAATCATCACTGCAAAAGCTGATGAAAATCTGCTTGGTAAGCAAGCACTCTAAAAAAGTCAAATCATTAAGATGGCTTAATTGGCTTAATTTACTTCCTGTTACTTTAAAATATGCCTGTTTGAGTCTTGACATAACGGCACTTCAAGATGCTCCTTCTGATGCTGCATCAAAGCCGCACTGAAGCAAGAGAGGCTGTAGTTTAAAGTGGCAGCTCTAAAAATTACAGTTCTCCTCTTGCCCTCCTTAACTCCCAGCAGCAAAATCCCAGCCCGATTAGCAGACTGATTTATTTTACATAAAAATAGTAATCTCCCTTTTCGCTCGTCTCCTCCCAGTTGGTGAATTCCATTCCTGACATCTGCAATTTCATCTGGATACTGTTCTATTTTTTCACCACACCCCACCTTCAATGCATATCACATTGCCGGGTGCTGTTAAGTATCTTTTATATTTCACCGCAGAAGTGGGTGCATTTGGATGATGTATTTAATATTTCCTATACATGTATAATCTTCAGTTCTCTGCTTATACCCTTTGGAGTGAAATGCATTATGGGTCACATTTGAAGACCGTTTTGCTCAAATCAGGCATTGAAATAACTTTTAAAATCTTGTGATCTTGCTCAACTCCCATAAAGTCCAAGAAATTTCCCAACATTGTTTAGGTTGAAGCTTAGCTGGACTTTAGAATAAAGCAGAGGTGAAGCCACTTTTCTTGCCCTGTTTTCTAATAAGCTCAGGTGAACTTGCAAATAGCTCCTTTGAAGGATGCTATTGACTGGAAAAGCGTCACATTTCATGTTTGCTGAAAAACTCTGTCATCCCCTGCTATCAAAGTGACACTAAAGATATGAATGGGGTCATCTGACTTGCCAAACATTTTGGAAGGGAGAGTGAAAAAGCCTTTCCTTTTCAGAGGATACTTAGAGGTGAAAAGGTAGAGAGCAGCAACTCCTAGAATCACTTCAGAGCAGAGGTGGTGTTCCAGAAGCACAAGGTGAGGGATCTGGGCTTGTTGAAATGCTTTGTGCATCCCCAGAGAAAGAGGAACGGAGGGATTATATCAAAACCATGTGATCTTTGTCTAGAATTGAGTTGAAAGTTTTGCTCAACATTAATCGCACTAGAAACCAATTTTCATCCTCCTGTATTAGTGATTTCAGGAAAAAGGGCATTTGGAAAGAAGAAAAAATCCTAAGAAACTTGGCTGAGGTATTTAATGCTGTGAGTATGTAGTGAAAACTGATCAGTTCTTCCTTTTCATGTTAAGTCCTAATATAGCAACAACTTGTCGTTCACTAAAATTAATGGCAGGTACATTCAGAACAAGTGAAAGAAAAGCTTTCTTCACTCAGCATGTCCCCAGCCTCTGAAATTCACTACCACAGCAGGCCATAAGGACCACTACTGTAGCTGGAAAAGGTACAAAAGTTTGTGTCTAAATACCATCACCTATAGTAATAAGAGTGATCTAACCACAGCCTACGTTCAAAGCCTGCAATGTTATCTGGACTAACCAGAAAAAAAATTGATCGTGAGGATTCTTCAAGATGGCAGACAGTTTTATTGTTACAGATGTTCCCTAGTTCTGTTATTTTTGTCACTTCTTGAGTTCCTTTTTAAAATGCATCTCTTTATCTTATAAACCATTATTTAAAAAAAAAAAAAAAAAAGATTCACAATATTTGCTGTTAAAGCTCCATTTGTCAGAAAGTTTCTTTGCTCCACGCTGTAAACAACTGCATGAAAATTGAATACAAGGTGCTAAAGATCGATGTGCACAGCTGATTGCTGTTCCAAATGAGACTACCAAGCTCTCAGACACTGAGAAATCAAATTGATGACCTGTAAAAAATAAGTTCTGATTAAGAAATATCAAGTAGAGAGAAATTCCTGAAGGCAAGGAGACCAGGGAAGATGAAATACTTTTGAGAGTGAATGATGTTGTTGTTGGTTATGGTTAATTCTGAATTCCCTTTACAGTCTGTTACAGCTCATCAGATCCTTGGCTGATCAGACAACTCAGTGCCCGGGTGGTCAGTATAAATCTGTTTTTGTACTGTGGCCTTCTGCAGGGGCAGGTACTGGATTCTTATGTATTCTCCTTCCCCAGCTGCACTGCTAGCAAAGGAGCATCTTTGAGCACGCACAAAAATTGTTCTGTGTGGTCTTTCAGAAAATGTTACACTATTATCTTCTTTTATTTTTTTTCCCCGTTATCTAATACATCTAATTGGGATACTGTGCAATTAAGAGTATTGTTACATATACAGATTCTCTGAGGGAGCTTATGGACTTGTTTTGGTGCCTGGCTTTAAGAACATGACTCTGGAAACACTTCTTTGCATGAATCTTAAGTGTATGAGTAGAGCCATGAAGGGCAATAGGACTTTTTGTATGACAAAGACTTGGGTAAGAAATGGTTTGCAGGGCTGAGCCCTCAGCTAGCTCACTCTCTGGTAGACAAGGCTCTGGTGTCCTCTTTCCCCTAGTCATTCTGTGAGCCCTCAAAAGCCACACTACGGTCCTCATTTCCAAAAAGAGAACTGCACCAGT
Source organism: Pavo muticus (assembly GCA_016647715.1). Lineage (NCBI taxonomy): Eukaryota > Metazoa > Chordata > Aves > Galliformes > Phasianidae > Pavo > Pavo muticus. The sequence goes on along the minus strand of JACDJE010000015.1, from coordinate 6,412,220 downwards.
GCACACTCAAGACTTGTCTCTTCCTATGCTTATGGTAATAGCAGGAGGGGAAAAAAAGGGCAAATCTGGCTTTTGTTTCATGCCTCCCTATAATTTTACTTGCCTTTTCTTCTGGTGCACTGCTTGTCCCTCCAGCTGTATCTACAGCAGAAATACAGTGGTAAATCAAAGCCTCTATGGCTTCTGGAGATGTCTGCCTCTGAATTTTGGTCTCAGAAATGGCTTAAGAGGAATACAAATTGAAGATAATTTCCTTACTCTGATATGGATTTTCATTTGATTTTTACTGTATGTTTTCAAAAAGAACTGTCAGGGTGTTTGTTCAACTGAGTATATATGATGTTATAATTGTTTTGTTTAGTACTGTAAATATTATGTGTGATTAATCTTGTTCATGCTGGAAAGGTATTTGAGTTCCTTACCAGACAGTATATATTTAAGGTTTGCTTTATTTATGTGGAGAAAATGACAAATACTGTAGCTGAGGGAACAGAAAAAAAATGAGAGCTCCACACTGAAAAAAAATCTGGGTTGCAAACTGGGGAGCAGTATGGCTGCGCTGTGCTCTGGGTTGAGGTGATGCCATGTCGCAGAGGGTCAGAGCTGAAGAGTGCTGGCAACTGTCACACCCAACCTGAGATAACAGAGAAAGCAGAAGGAGCCAGCTGAGCAGGATGTGACCCCAAAGGGTAAGGAGAATAAGCCAGAGAGCCTGGAGGAGGCGTCTTCCCCAGAGTTTAAATCTTTTGTAAATAGCTTGTTCCATCACAAGTACTGATATCATGACCCTGAGCTATTGAAGTTGCTGCTTTCAGTAGATCCTGGAGGCTCCATTAATACTGTTAGATCACTCACACAGGATGACATGATATTTCTTTTCTTTCCTTTTTTTTTTTTTTTTTTTGTATTTCCTGAGCAGTGCACACTTAGGAAAAAAGGGGAAAAAAAAACACCCACCACCCTTCTTCAAGAGTGCATCTACTTAAAATGTAATAATAAATTGCACCCCATTAGGGTTAAAATAAACACGGCTACAGCCCAGCCATACTTTTGGGAAACACCGCTGTTCTATTTTATTTTAATACTGCAGGACTGTTTTGCTCTCACTCCAACACCAGTCTCACAAATCACTGGTGCAGTGCTCTCACTAACTTGTCTGTATTATGTTCATTTTCTGGGTGGCAATAAATATTAGAATAAAATAAACTAAAGACTGCTGGCTGGGGCTCTGTTAGCTATCTTTATGGTTTCCACGGCAGCTGAATGACAGCTCAGGCTGGAAGCAAGCGGCCCCTTTTCACCAAGTAAATTTAGCCTTGGGAAGGATGAACATCTTCTAACTCTTGAGCTGTGATGGTTGATGCCAGTCAGTAAATCAGTCAGATTTTAATTATCGGACACATGACAGGGAGCAGTGACAGGCGGCAGTCCACTGGAGAGCATTCCTTCAAAGCAGCTTTAAAAACAGAACAGCACTTGAAGAGGAAAACCAAGTGAACAGAACACAGTCACAGCTGAATTGCAGGACATTAATAGCATGATGGAATTCCCTTCCTAATAATTTTAACTGCTTCTCGGCCACAGCCTTCCTGACGAAGTAGGTCTAATGCAGCTTTATTGGGAATTTATTTTTTTCTAAGCCCCCTTTATACAGACCTGTGGTTTTTAATAGAGCGTCACATAGTTCTCTACATAAGCAGCTGTTTGGTGCAAAGAAAGCAGTGACAGATTTATAATGCAGCAAAACCTGCTAATTGGGTAGATGAAATTGCATTTCTGACAGTGGCCCTTCTATGAAAATTGGTAACATACCTCACAAAGATTTGCGTATGTACCAACTTGATTAATTTTTGTATTTTTCCTTTTATGTTAATCCTATGATTAATTCTTGGGTAATTACCTACAAACACCTCCCTGGAAGCCTCTTTAGATAGTTAGGGCTGGGTGGTTAGTGAAGGTGGCGGGAATTTTATAAAATGTATTTAGAGAACTGTCCAGGATATTTAGAAAAGCTCTATTGTCTCAGTGCGTATTTGGGGAAAACTGAGGAGTTGCTAAATATTAGCTACATTTGTTTTTGAGAAGAAGCTATTAAAGGAATCAAAGTCATCTTTGGAAATGATCACGGAGTTAACCAAAATCTTACGAGAAAATTTAATGATAATTACATCAAAAACAACAAAACTCATAGCTATTCAAAATACATGAAAATGCCACCTTCCCAAATGGGCAGCTTGCTATTATTTGTTAATTGTGATATGTGAAAGGGAAACTAGAGTGTAGTCTTAAAGCTGTTCCACTTTTTCCTGCACTGGTTCAGATTCGTTATTTAGGCTCCTATGCTGAAAGCAAGAGGAAGATTTGGGCAAGTTCAGTCTTAGGGCAGCTGTATTATCCATGTGCGTGGGGTGGCTGGCCCCACTCATGTGCCCACTGACCAGACACAAGGCACCATGATCCAGAGCAGAGCTGAGAATATGTGAAGCTATGAAAACAAAAATAACATTGGACTTGATTCCAGTGAGGATGAATACTTTTTCAATGAGTAACCCCTAGCCAGGTACAAATAGGCCATACTTTAGAATTAGAACTCTCCTATGAACATGAATGTCTTTCCTACTGTCACAAAAATCACCCAGCATGTGTAAATGAATTCCTTTTCCCCATGGGAATCATACTGTACACTTGAACTCTGATTTGTTTTTGATGTTTTAAGCTAGGCTTCAAAAAATAATTTTAATTTAAAGACTTCTGTGGGAAGAGTTTTATAATAGGAATGCAGGTCTTCAACAAATACATAACTGCTCAGCATTGTTGGAGTTTCTCAGTAATAATCTTCACAAAGCTAAAAAGCTTCATTTTTATTATTTGTTTTATAAAAAGAAATCTGTAGATTGTCAAATGTTCAGGTTTCCTTGTTTTGTTTTGTTTCTAAAAGAAACAGAGGAAAGGAAAAGTAACTTTTTTTTAATGCCTTTATTTTCCAATCAGGTAATTCAAACATCCTCCCCAGCTGACAGGAACAGAGACTTAACCAGTACCTACCCAAAACAGGCTTCTCCTGTACTTGTCAGCTTCTGCTTGTCCATGGTTCTTAAAGCATGGAACATGCTGTTAGTCCTGTTTAAATCATGGGCCAAGACCAAGGACAGGGATCAAAGCCTGCTGTGCTGGACACTGTTCTGTGCCTTCTGGTTATAAGAGCATAGCTTGGTATCCTTAGGAGTGCCATTTTCCACTCTAAGTGGAAAAAGACATGAAGTGCAGTAACATGGGATAAGCCCTTTGCTCTGGCTCTGTACCTGACTTCCAGCTGTACTAGAAGACAGTTAAAAATACATTAAATACTTCCCAAATTCTCTCTTTTTTTTTTCCAGGAAGACAATGTCTGTGGTTCCTGCAGTGATGTTTTCTGGCTGTAGGTTTGCAGAGGATGCAGATGTGTGTGCTTGGGAAAGACAAACCATCCTGCTGGCAATTAATGGGGGGAGACCACCCCTAAGACAAAACCTAGGAAGTATGTCTCACTGTAAGGGTGTTCGTGAACATCTAGGTTCAGTCAGTGATGATTCCTACCTCGTTTGATGCCATTTGTAAATGAGGATGTGTCATTCAAGGCTGACTGTAAAACTTGGAGCAGAATCTGGACCTTGCGTTAAGTTCACTAGGGAATATTGATCTCATCAGGATGAGTTGTTTTGTTATGTTGTTTAGATGTGTAAAGCAGATTATTCAGGTGTCTTAAACAGTAGGCTGTAATTTCTGCAGAAAACAGAGGTTTGTAAGAAGACAGCAATATATGTCAGTGTTTTACTGTGATTATTAAATGTTACAGGAAATGCATCACATAATCCATACCCTTTGTGGGTTTTTTTTTTCCGCTTCTGCATGAACAAGAGGATGTTATGCCTGTAGACAAAGAAAGAAATCATATAACACTGAGTTTGATGTAAAAATACCACCTTCTTTATAGGGCAGCACCTTCTGGCTAGGGGGCTTATAACCCAAAGGCAAGTTCTTTCAGGAGGATGGGAAGGTCATGAAACAACAGAAAATAGATGAACTGGGGTCATCTTTGGGGACGGAAAATCCTTTGGAACTCAGAAGAGATTCTGTGTATTATTGGGAGCTTATGACATCCAGAAAAGATAGCTTTCTTTACTGAGGATTTATTATTAAGGGTAGTTTGTGTGGATTTCTAAGGGAAACGCGCTACTTTGAATGGCAAAGTGAAATTACTCACTAATACTAGATAAAAGGTAAATTGTGTCTCACCAAATATGGCAACCAAGTCCACACCACTACAAGCAGTATTTTCACTGTAATATTTTTTTCTTCTCATGGTTTTGGTTGACAGTGAAATATATAGTCATATACTTAAGCATTCAAAGAACCTGCTTATGATTTGCTGTTCCTGATCTGTGGAAAGAGAAAGGCTTCTATGAGTTCTTCTTCTCGCAGCATTTTGCACTGGATAAGGAGAGAAATGATGGAAATCTGAGGTTAAGCCTTGAATTTAATCTTGAATGGGCCTAATTGCCAAATTTGAAAGAGAATCTGAAATTTTCTAAAGCTGCTGGCGAGGCTTGGTTTAGAAATAGTCCAGGAGTAAGATTTCCATACAGATATAGATTTGGCCCTCTTTCAGATACCAGTGTGCTTTAAAACTGGGTTTGATACCAGGTTCTCTCTAGCTTAATATATGGTGCACCAAAACTTGGATGCCAATCATTGCTAAAGGATTTGACTCCACCTATTTAAATATGAGATGAATGTATTAATAAAAATTTGCAAAGACAAGTAATAACCAGATCTATTTTCATGTCTTCTATTCCTATGAACCCTTTCTTGTGAAGAGCTGCAAGAGCTGATCATCACGAGTGTTCCGCTGCTGAGGGCAGAATAGGAATGCCAGGTGAAGAGCAGTGATCATTTATCATTCTACATGAGAGAGCGAATGAGGAGAGGAAGAGGGACCATTGTGTTTGTACAAGTTTTGGGAGGGCAGAAGAGAGGGTCTCTGTCATGCTAGACTGGATCACTGACTGCTGGAAAAGACAGACTGACAACCACTGTCCTGGCAGAGGTTTGATGCTAGTTACCTGACCCTAAGCCACTGGCCAATGCAAACTAGGCACAAATACTACCATTTTTTTGTAACAATTTGCAGCCACTTTGTTCCATGTAAGCAAATGCTTAAGGCACAAAGGAACAAAACCTGTCTGGTTAACAGAATGTTTCTAGTAGCTGTCACTCAGTCTGTTCACTTCACCCTCTTCCCTGCATCTTTGACTCTTTAAGAGATGTTCTTGTGCTTAAAGTGTGTTTATAGATTTTAATTAACCAAGTCTAATAACAATCTTTGAGAGGCAGAAGCTCTCTTCAACACCACTAACATGCAGCTGCTCTTTTAATAGTGAGCAAGAATGCTACCGAACAGTTTGGGTCAGGAAATAAAGTTTATCCTAAGCAGCTCAAAGTGTAAGTAGGCAGAGAGGAGCTGGAAAGCAGCCAGAAGGATGAAGCACAGAGATGTCCAAGAACTCTGGTTTACATCTTATCTGAAAGCTTGCTCCATTAGCATTAAAGTTCATCCATGCTTGGTCATATTGGCCCATAGAAGAAACACAAGACTTCTCAAATCACTCCCCACTTCCTGTACCACCTGAGTATTTTTGGAGATATTCAGATATAGAATGGATATGGCCCCACTTCAGTCTGCATTCTTATAAAGCCTTAAAAATTTAACAATCATCTTAACAGACAAAAAATAAAATAAAATAAAATAGTGACAGAAACTGAAAATTTAATCTCTTATTGCTATCCTCAACTACACCAGTGAGGAAACTCTCTCCTAAATCCACTCTTGTCCACAAAGCAAAGCCCTGCTGTCACCAGGATAATCAACTTTGTTACTTGGTCTTTAGTTGAAGGTCCCTCTTAACAAATCTGAACTTAAAATTAGTCCTTCTGGAAAGTGAGCTTTTCTGGTTCTGAGCAGAACAAATACCATTCTTGTTAACCCACACATTAGAAAACTTTTGGGAAGCTTAGGTTTAGACTGTGATTGTTTAATTTTGTTGTAGTAACTCCACCTTTCTTTGGTTGGCCTCAAGCCAACTTAAAATGGCAGAATGCAATGGAAAATGTCAGAAGTCAGCTGCCCTCTGCAACCTGTGCAGAGTCACAGTGCAGTGGAAGAGGCACCATACCTGTAGTAGGAAAATATCCACTTTATTCCATCCAGACTGGGAGCATTTAAACTTGTCTGTTGCTATTATTACAGCAAAAATTTTGTGGAAGATGGAGCAATATAAAGCTGCAGAACTTTGAGTATACCTGAGCATCTGGAGCGCCTCTGAGACAGAATAGGTGCCAGAAGTTGTCTGATAAATTTTTGGGTGGCATTAAATTCGCCTCACTTGCAAAAAAGAAATGATTTGATAGAATAAACTGTATCCATCAATGGAAGAAGAGGTGGTCAGGTTGGAAAGTATAATATGACTGGCTTAGGCAAAAGGCCTTTTTTTCCCAATTACAATTAATTTCAGTGGACTTGGGCCTACAAGCCCCTGGCCTTGGGCACTTTTCACATCATAACAGTTGTGGGGAGGGAAAATGCAGAGATGAAATGCAGTCATTCAAAACTAGCCCAAAGCTGTTCTAGCAAATAGACAGACTTTTCTCATTTTCATGAAACCATTGAATATATGAATTTCACTGGATTCACTTTCTTGTGCCAAAGAAGTCAACATAGTTCATCCTGGCATGTTCAAAATTGGAAGGATCTGATTGACAGAAGAGGGAGATGGCAGATTCAGAATATTCAAATCTTGCTGTTGCGCACTTCACTGCAGTACAAAAGATACACACACAAAGAAATACTGCTGACAGTCCATCCATTGCACTGTGCCATGTATGCTTACTCTACATTCCATTTAAAATAATTTTTGTGGTTTTCTGTTTCACCACATTATGATCAAGTTTTAAACTTTGTATTGTATTTTTGTATTTTAAGCTGTATTCCTCATGGGTCATCGTTCAAAATTACAGCCCCACAGTGCTGTTCTTCCTTCCTTTTTTTTCAGGGGACACGCCTAACTATATTTTCTCTCCCCAGAAATGTCTCCCTCACTAGGTTTTAATTTCATTTTTTTGGATTTAGTATGTCTAGAAATAATACTTACCTCAAATCAAAAGTATTTCTTAAGAAAATGTGGGATTTCAGCTCAAAGCCAACACAGAGCAAGTAGATGAAGTCCCATTGAAGAGTTTGGGACCAAAAAGCACACATACATTGTGCACAGAAACATGGTATACATACAACCAAATTATCCTTAAGTAAACTAGGGTGATGTGGAAGCAACCCCCCCATGGTGGTGCAATGCTTCACGTAGGTACCTTTCCCTAATTTCTCCACAGCATTAATGCCCCAGGGCTTGCTGCAGTCCAGAGAAAGGTCTGAGCTCTGAAAATCCAGAAAGATTTTTTTTTTTTTTTTGTGAAACCACACAGAGCAGTGCTATTCAAGGCAAAAGATGCTCAGTGTTCACATGCCGCTGTGACAGCACTGGGCAGTGGTACCCCATGGCACCTCGTGTAGCTCCAGTATATGCAGGGGCTCATCCCGCACAGCTCTGCTCCCTTCAGCAGTTCATGAAGGAATGAGGCAAACATCTGGCTCCTGCTTGTTCTCTCTTCCTCTTCCCCATTGCATCTGCTGAGGGAGTGTTTTACTTTGAAACCTTTTAATAATATATGGGTACATTGCTGTGCGTTTAAGTCAGGGAGGGTCAAGCCAAAGGCAGTGTCTTGCAGTTGCTGCAGAGATTGGTGTTGATCCTCAGTTTCAGTGGGATTTCATTGTCAGGGACCAGATCCCATGGAAAGGTGTCAGGCTGCTTTTTCTCTCCTTTGTGTGGGTGAAATGCAGACCTTCCTGGGCAGTCCAGGGAGGCCAGCCCAAAAGGGAGGGCAGCTGGGAGATGGGAAAACTCCTCCACCCACCCCTGTGTACCTGGGAAAATGGCTTTGGGGTAGGGGTCTGACTGACCTGCGCTACCAGGGAGCACAGGGAAGAAGTTCCTGGATTTCTGAATATTGTATTAAATTCTGTGATCCCTTCGGTGTGGGGAACATTTATTATTTTTTTCTCAAGAGGAATGGGACAGTCACAATGGAGGCAGTCTAGGCAAACAGCTTTAGGAGAGCATGTGCCATGCTTCAAGATTCCCCTCAGCTGACCATATGCATTTCCCTAGAAGAGGAAACCACAGTCAGTAAAGCTTGCAGGTATGCTGTGAAATTAGGGTCTCCATTCTTGCACTTCTTAGCTCTGAGGCGCTCCGTGAGTAACTTGAGTTATAACAGCGCGAGGCCTCAAAACTCAGTCCAGCTGTCAAACACTGTCAGATGATGGATGAATCCTGGCTGAACGCTGGCTTCGTAAGGAGAGCAGGTGAGTCCTGTCTGGTCCTGAGTTCAGTTACAAACACTTCAAACAGCTCAAGCTAATATGTCTTCTCATCTCCTGCTTTATTTGTCATTAAGCGATCCTTCCTCAGGCTTTCTTGTGTTCTGCATAGTCATTCATTTGAGCTGCCATTCTCTCTGGCAACTTGCAGGATTTTAACACAGGTTACAACAGATATTTACCAAAGCAGCTAGTACACATACTTCTGGGATCTCTTTTAGCATGGTCTAGCAGCTCCTATTTGCCATTTGCCTCATCTCTGGTCTTGCAATTAAAGATTGTGCCTTAACCCATCAAAAAAGCCCTCCGTACAACACTAAATAGAACACTTCACATGAAAACTTTCCTTGAAAAGAAGGTTTCTGGATATGAGACATACAGTAATTAATGCTGCATGATAGAATCTATAAATGCACGCTGTAGCGATGCTATTTGCTTTAAGTACTACTTTAAGCAGGAAAAGGCAATGAATCCCCCTTCCAGTGTCTGATTTTATGTTTAAGAGCTAATGAACTGAATTCTTCGTAAACATTGGCAAAAGATGCAAATGAACAGACAGATTCTCCAAATGCAAAGGGACACATGAGAAAGAGCTAATTTTACACAATTGACTCTCTAACCTTTTTGGATCAGTGGAATTAGAGGCTGATTAATCTGCCATGATTAGCATTTATTGAAGCTTTTGACACTGCTGCATTGTTTTTCTTTTCCTTTTCTTTTGTGTCTCTGAGAGTTAACAGTTTATAATACATTTAACTGCCAGTCCATCACCCTGACAGGGTCATAGCTTTCCTTTATGGACTTTTAAAATTAATAACAGACAGTTCTATTTTGACATGCCCTTGCTTCTGCAGCAGAGCTCGGCTGTTTAATTGTAGAGCTGGCCTCTTGTGGCCAAATGCTCCCAATGTTTAGCAAGGGTTGAAAATATGGATGTTAGGAGAAAAACTGGCAGATGGCTGACAAGGCATTTTTACTCATAACACACCAGTAAAACTTTAACTCAGAAGATTTAGTGCTAGAGCTTTGCAGTCAGCAAGCTGCAGCCATATGCAGATTTTTTTTTTCAAACTTCTAAACTGATGGCTTTGCAAAGTGTGCATAAGCAGCCTTTATTGATTATGATGTTAAAAATTGAAAGCGTCAGAATCATTTAGCTTGAGACACTTTTAAAGGAAAAATGAACATTCGTTTTCATTATGAATTCCTGATAGACCAGACACCAGTAAAGTCTATGGTCTTTATTTTTAAAACTAAAGCAAGGAACACTCTTACGGTGCTTTTTCTCTGAAAGAAATGTTGTATATATGAATTAAACAGCACCTACCATATATACAGTAACTGTTGGTTCTTACACATTCATAGACTCCAGATGATGTCCCGACCCATGAAAGTGACTTGTTAGCTGGATATAAAATCACAGACGCCATAAGCCTGGGTGATAGCTTCACAGCCTAACTTTCAGACACAAGTTAGTATTTATAACACTCTCAGTACCTATCTATCACCGCAAAAAGCGTGTTAAATAACTTTAAAGGCCTGACAAACCCACAAAACTAGGAAATGAAGATTTATGGGTGCACAGTCCATGAATTCCTCCTATTGTGCCCAGGTGTTACGGCACTCACAGCAATGACATACGTTTGCTTTAGTTTAACTGTGAAGTGATACAAGTACATTATTATCACAGGTATCCTGCAGTGGCTGGGCAGCCTCCTGCCATTTTTTCCCTTAAACACAGCCAAACTTTGTGCTTGGTCACAAAATACGGTATAAAGAAGTCAGTTACTTAAATCCTTTCTCTGTTTCTATGCCGCAAAACATTAATTCATGTATATCAGTTAATCATAAACATTCTTTATAGTAAAAAAAAAAAGAAAGAAAATGTGTTTAAGTCTCAGAGAAGGTGAGCAAAATAATGAACTTCTTTAATCTCAGCTCAGAAAGGACAGATAATTTTTTAGTTAGGCAAATAAAAAGAAAGAACAGAAAAACATATGTTTTCCATATCGCTACGAGACAGTTCTCTGTCCTAAACACAACACTGGCACCAAATACCTAACCCAACAAACCAATCCACAAAACAGATGCATTTCTTTGTGTAGTTGGGCTTCAAGTTTGCCTACCTAGAACAACACTGGTAGATAATAGAGAGATAAAGAGGTATTTAAATAGCTTAAAAGCTAGGAGAGTCTACAGCTAGAGGGGCCATGCAGGTTGGCGTATCTGCAGCAGACGCAGCTCTTGCACCCGCTGGGGCAGCACCACTTCCCCTGGCAAACTTCTACCTGGACTCCCTTTTAGGAAGGAATGTTGGAAATGGAATTCCCTGAAACCCTCAAGCACAGTGGTGCAATTATATCATAAATCAAATTAATTAAACAGTGTTTACATCTATCAGGGCTTCCAAAGAGCCCTGATGAATTTTGCCCTGCCACCAAGTCAAAAGGGAAGCTGAATAGTAAGGGAAGAGGCCCCTTGGAGCCATCCCATCCCATCCCACACCCTGACTCAGCTGTGGCCAGCAGGAGAGGCCTGTGTCCTGCTGACTGGCCCTGAGCACCCAAGCCCTCTTCTCACTGTATTTAATGTGTGTGTTTTTCTTTTTGTCCTTGTGATTTAAGTTCTAATGAGCCTGCGTGCTGTGTGTGTCTGATACAGCTATCCCAGGTCGCTCCTGTGTTGGGTTGGACAGAACTAAGCTCTGCCAATGTCTTGATTGGGCAGGAGCTCAGGCAAGGGGCATGCTGCAGACCCACCTCGGCTTACAAGAGAGTGGATGGGAGCTGATCTTTCCCTAGGGCCATAGAGAGCCTTCCTTACTCAAACAGGGTGTTTCTGAGAGGGGTTTGTAGCTCCCATGCCATGTGACCTGGAGCCAGCAGGTCTCTGCTGGAGCCTTCACCACCTTCTCACACCTCTGGCCCCACAAGATCAGCATCTTCTCCCGGGTGACAGAAATAGGATGAGAGTTAATGGCTTTAAGTTGCACCAGGGGAGGTTCAGACTGGATATTAGGAAAGATTTCTTCTCAGAAAGAGTGGTGAGGTATTTGCACAGGCTGCCCAGGGAGTGGTGAAGTCACCGTCCCTGGAGGTGTTCAAGAAATGTGCAAATGTGGCACTAAGAGACATGGCACTAAGGGTATGGTGGTGGACTAGATGATCTTAATGGTCTTTCCAACCTTACTGATTCTATGATTCTGTGATTAAGGAGGGAAAAGAGGCCCCATGCACTGAGTGAGGCCAATCCCAGCTTCTTAGAGGCAGTCACAGGGAGAAGGGTGGGTAGGAGAAAGTGGGTTCATGTGTGAGTAAGAAATTCTTTGTATAAAGCAGTCAGGAAAGCCAAAGGAAAACCTCCTTTTGTGAGACACTGGAATGAAATGGGGATAGGATTTTGAAAATGCCTTGGGTTGCAGCAGCAGCACTGATAGCATCAGCAGATCACCTGACTCCTTAATTTCATGTTACCAATTACTACAATCAAATTGATTACATGAACTAAATCTACGTGTATTACCTGAGTGTACGGCCCCTGGTGTTTTGAACACTTATGCATAAAAATTGCTATAATTCTTGTTAATAGTGATTATAGTTCATCTATCGCTCATCTATAATCTCTTGAAGATATAATGGGAATAATTACTGTGAGGCACAATGGGGAAATGGAGTCTAACACCCTGACTGATGCTGAATCACACTAGAGCCTGTGTTAGTCAAGCTTTGACTGAGGAATGCCTGAAAAATTTCAAGTGAGTTGAAACTGCTGAAAACCTGGCTGAGTTCCCTCCTTTGTGAAAACTTTCCAAAGATTTACCCTGCTTTTTGCCATGCAGTTATTTCATCTGAGAAAGGTACTGCAAGGGCAGGAGTTCATTTTGCCAAATATATACTACCGAGTGTTTGTGAAGTCCTGGCATTTCCTAACCTAAAGCAACAATATCCATTTAGCACCAGGAGTCACAATTCCTTGCTCCCTCAGTACTGTGCCAGCTCCAGGCTGTGCCAAAACCACTATCGCCAAGGGGATAATGAGGTAATGTGCCTGGGTGATAAAATTCTCTCTTTCTGGCTTGTCGCCTGAGATATAAGATGGCACACACCTATGTTCATGTGAAAAGACAGTGCAGGATCTTCTAGGAAGCTTTCCAGCTTAAAATAATGTATTAGTGAGAAGAAAGAGCCAGAAATTAGAGAAAACTGTCCTTTAACTGCTTATAAACTGAAAGCAAACTCCAGTTGCAGAACACTAGTCCATGCCTAAACCAAAGTCCACATTAACTAATGCTTGTTGGATGTTGAATTACAACAGAAAGCCTATGTTAATGCATGTGAGAGCCACATGAATATCAAACAAATTCATTACGATCAGCGCTATTACAGTGAATACCAAATGAGTTCATAATGATGGAACAATGAAACTGTTACTGATAGATTTTATTTCTGCAACAAATCCTCTGTATAAGGGTCCACTCCTGTAGTATTAATTCTAATATAAGGCTGCATCTGAATATTAGCATCATCAGATAAATTATACCTTTCAATAGACTGAACTATACAGTTGAACCTTTTTTTTTCCCCACCAGTACATCATCTTTTTTTTATCTCAATTTGTCCTTAAAGTTTGATGACTATTGTAAAGGGGTAACACTTTATTTTAAGTATCCAATCATTAGGAATTCATTTGGTATTCATTGCAATAACACTAATACAATAGAATCGAATGAATAAGAAATTCATTTAGTATTCATATGGATGTGATATGTACTTCTAAAAGAGTTCCACTCTAATTCATCATTAGTTTAGCATTATTTAATGGACACTTTATTTTAAGTGTACTGGTAAGGATGACTTAATTTCTACACTTAGGTATTTAGATTTTTTTTTTTTCCAAAAAGGATTATTAGGAGATAACGGCAAATTCATCAGAATACGATGTGAGTGTTTCAAACCTGTGTAAAGGCGTCAGCTTTATGAAAATGCTGAAAAGAAATTCTGAACTGCTTTTTTTCTCTCGTTTGACATTTACATATTTACAGAACATGCTGGTTACGCTGGCTGCGTTAATTCTTTAGTAACACAATGTATACCTGCTGATTGAAGAACTATTCGGGATCAGAATTTAAAGCGCAAAAATATTTTCTTTATTATCTTGAAGGACTTGTGATGTAAAAATTGCCTTTGTAAGAACAAAGGCACGTCTGGCTTTCCTGCAGATTATGACCATTGGAGTCAGAGAAGAGCTACATCCATGTTCAACTGTTAAACAGAGTATAAGTAAATGGAAGAAAAGCTCCTACCCAGCAAGGGCAGAGACCTACAGATAACCTCTCCTTCCTCTTTAAGCTTACCTGCTACCGTCCATTAGTGATGGTCACCAGCAAGCTGCAGCCACATCACTGAATCTGACAAAGTTATCCTGAACACAGTCTGATTATGATGATTTGCCTCTAATTTTTGGACTTCAGCAAACACGCAAATGCATTTATGAAGTACCAACTATCCTTTCAGCTAACTCTTCATTAAAATGTATTTAGATGTCCTTCAAAAAAAAAAAAAAATCATCTTACAGTGAAACTCAAACTGGCTGATTCCCAGGCTTACAGTTACTTTCCTATCAAGAATTAATGCAATATCATGCACACACCATTACTGAAAAATTCTACGCTGTTTTTTGCCAAGTGTTCCTATATAACAGTTTTATCACAAGTCTGACAGCCGCCATAAAAATTCCAGGCATTCTATATCAACAGCCCTCTTTGTACTAAGTTATTAAACATTAAATTTTTATTCGTCATTTGTATTCTGTTATGCAAAATAAGCTCCTTGATAAGATGTGTCTTCTTAATTGGGCCCTTGATGCTTCTTGGATCGGAGTTGTCAGATTAGCTGGAAGAAGAGGCTCTGCATTGAGCCAGCTCGCTACCAGGAGACCAATAGCTTTGTAACAACGATATTAAGTTAGAGGGGCCAAATGGAGGGCAGCACTAGGCTCAGGTGAGACTCTACATCTGTGCATGTCTTATGCTCAGGCACTTTTCTCATAGCATCAGCAGGGCTGATGGAAATAGATTTGTTTGTTGTTTACAGCATGCAGCTGTGGATGCTGCTGCATGGGAGTTGTATAAGATTGAAGCAAATTTGTACTGAGACTAAAATATTGAGCTTTTCTCCAGTCAGCAGTCTCTGGAATCTTATTGTCGAAAACTTTATCTAGTTGTAACCCTCCCCAGGGTGATTTTCATTTGCAGCTGCCCTGCTCTGTCTCTGCCCGCCTGTCCCACACTGCCACCGCATCAGCCAGCACAGACTCCTGGTGCGCGAGCCTGTGGCTGGGCCCTGCGGGAGGAGGGACAACTGGGTCAGGCAGATTGCACACTGGGTTTCCCAGGAAGCTCTCTGATTCCCACAGATCCTTCAGACAGCTGTCATTATGAGACATCATTATTTTCTTTCCTTTTAGCTACAAAGCGAAGAAAGGGCTTAACATTTAGCGTGGCGCTTGGGAACAAAGCATAATAAGAAATTTCTCAAGCACATGGAGGAAAAAACTGTTGAAAATGTAGGATTTATTATTTTCATAAGGTTGACCAGTTCTAACAGAAGTATCATACCTTTCCAGACTGGTGCTGGAAATTTAATTGATTAATGCTTCTGGTATTTGTTTGACTGATTTCTCCTGTAAATTCTGAAAAAAAAGGACTCTATTTATGTATGATTTTATGCATTGTTTTCTATATTGCAGCCAGACATGGAGACCTTACCAGCATCAGGATCTTTTGTGTGGAAGGAGCTCAACCACTGGCTTGGGGACCAACCAGGCCTGGGGAGAGAATCACGTTTCCATTTTGCAGGTGGGAAATGGAGGATAAATGGTATAACCAAAGCTGCATTCTGGGGCTATGGTGGAAAAACACATGAAACTGTAGCTTCTCACATTTCACAAGGTGTCCTAACCACAGGACTTTCATCGTTACAGTTAAAGGCGGCTTTTTCAGTATTTAGCAAACTACTACATCTCAGCCTGTTGTATGACATGCCGGAACACACTGCTGTTACTTCCTTAGCCTTAGAAATCTTTCTGTAGTTTTCATGTAGGACACTGATTTTTCAGACTTTTGCACAAAAAATAAATTAGAAATATCATTATGCAATATTATATGAATTTAATAACCCATTATCTGGATTGTTGCTTAGGAAATGTTTAGAATTTTTAGAATTGATTTATATCTTTTTAGATATATATTTTTTTAAGAGTACAAAGCCTAATCCAAAGCACTAGTGTACATTTTCATCTCAGTACACCTGCTGTAGTTTAGCTTATGGGTGACAGCAAGGACTAGTGATCAATCTCAGCTCTTTACTATCTCTTCTTTAGCCCATGGTGATTCTTTTTAAGCACCTCATCTCTACAGGGCATTTGACTGAAGTTTTGATATCGAACTGGAGAAATGATTTCTCTAGAAGGGAGTAGTAGTAATGAATTCATTATATGACCCTATGCATCCTTTTTTCTAGTTTTGTATGAAGGTCCTCTGCAAATCTTCCTGTGTTTGTTCATGGGTGTTCATCATGCAGGCTGTTTAACTACAAGGCCATGGTGGATCAGTGGATATTTCAGCAGCAGAATTGATAATATTAGATGATGACTAGCATTTCTTGTGCTTTTAGCTGGGACAAGGATCAAACAGTAGAAGTGGGGTATGGGGAAAAAGCAGCTGTACTGTCCAAAGACATTACAAATATGTTCAGAGATGTCCTTTCTCTCTGTTATACATGCAAAGGCCTGCTTGCTTGCTTTCATGCTAAGGACATCTGTTCCTCTTAAGGACATTCAATGTTTGCTTTCTGTTCCAAGTCCAGGTGTGTGTTCAAAGACAAGTAGCTGATAAAGACACATGTCCCAACATCAGCCTCTCACACAGCCCAAGGAGGTGGCGTTGGCAATGCTCCCTCCATATCTACAGTCAGCTGTGAAAGGAGGAAGACATGCATTTCCCACTTCTCTCCATTGGTTATTTGGTGTAAATCTCTCATGTAGTCAGAGCCTATTCCCTGGGGTGAGGAAGAGCAGCTTGTTTCACTGGGAGCCCGTGTCTGTGCCAGCGGGTGTTCCCAGCAGGCAGCATATTGCCCTTCCTTCACTCAGAAAATCCTTCCTCAGCCCTCGAGACATTTTTTGAGCCTTCTTTAAAAAAAACCATGAAAGAGAAAATGGGGAGAGTGTTCAAATTCTGTGGGGAGCCTGCTCTTATCTGCAGAATTAAAACCTACAATCCTGACTGGCTAAATAGATACCTTACATCCATAATAATTCTTTCAAGAGATACCAGCTAACCCATGTGATTTCAGCAGCCATGACTCCAGCATCTGGCTGCGTTTTGACGTTTCTAAGATGTAGAGGTATTGTGTGGAATTGCAATGTTTTTGCTCAAACGTCAGTGATAATATTCCTGGCATACTCAAGCAGTGGATATTCCTGTGTTAAGATACCTCATTATCTGCAGATGCTGTAATGAGAATATGAATGCTGTCAATCACTTAAAGACACTTGTAAAAGCAATAACATAGGAAAGCTTTCCTTGATTTTCTGTTACTGCAGTGCGTTGGTTGGCTGGGAAAACTGCTTGGATGTGAGGAACTGCGACTTTGTTTGTCTTCTTCTTTACTAACTTGAACCTGTCTAGTCTCGAGCTACTCTCCTTAAATACCTCCAATTCATCTTGCCTTCAGAGGGAACTAATGATACACAGGAAGATCTCCTGGAATTTCTCAGATAACCGTTACCTGTAAGACGGATTGTAGAGGATGTGCAATGGCTCATCCCCAGGTATGATACCACTCGTGCCAGATCACTCTCAATTATACCATTAAGGTTTATGGACTTTCCCTCATTCTTTTCAAGTCCACACAGACGGCTCGTGTTCAAAGCAGGAAAAATCATATCTTGACGACTAAAACTTTTAGAAAAGCTGGAAGGGTACAAACTGTTCCTGGAAACCACCTTTTTCATCTAGAAGGGCTTTCCCAAGATGGAAGTCTGAAGGTTTTTAATAAGTGTTACGAAATCCCTACAGACGTAGATACAAAGCATCTGCAATAGTTGACAGCTTCACAGATTTATTTAAGTTATTTCTGAATGGTATATTCTGTAAGTAAACATCTTATGGTTACTAATTGTCAAAAGGGGAAGTAGTTTGACTACTCTCTCCTTATTTTTTGCTCATTTCATTCTGACATCCATGGAATTCAGGATATATAATATTCCTCTTGACTGCATTCCTAGGTGCACCTCATCTGCTGAGCAGCATCTGGGGTGGCTGTGCACTGCTCATAGACCATCTACATGTGAACAAATCACTGGGCTCCTTTCTGCAAACTGGTTGAACTTTCATTCTGGACCCACTTCACCCCTTTTATATTTTACACCGGTTTTCTGTATGTTTTGAACACAAATCCTTCCATCTTATCATTGCATTTATCATATACATAAGGTAGCATAAAGGTGAACTTGATTTTATCATTTCATCAGGACTCTGCACTGAAATTCCAACACCGCATTTTTTCACTGAATTCATTTTACCTGTATAATCTCACATTATAATGGTATTGCCTTCCAGAGGGTCACTGCAGACTTGCACTGAGATCATTTTGTCATTGCGTGCTTGTGTGATAATAGGATTACCATAGGGATGTTTTGAAATTGTTGTAAGATTGCTGCGAGGACATTAAGTTTCTATTCAAGAGTTTGTGTCACTAAGAGTAGCACAAACCGAGCTGGAAAACCTGAGATATGTAAATGTATTACAGAAAGGCAGATACTTGATGTATCTCACTCATGAAATGAAACCATTTGTGCTTGTAGAAGTTATGCAACAAGCATGAGAGGGGGAGAAATTAAATATTTATTGCAGGTCAGATTTACATTTGTGTGTGAAAATACGCACACAAAAATGCAAATGGTGTTACTATCAGTGCCTTTAGAGGCAAATGTTCACGTCAGTACCTAATTAACCATTGCATAAGGCACTGCTTTATTAGAGCAGTAATGGTGTCTGTGTACTAGGGTTACCCAATTGTGTCAGCTTTTTTATTCTCAAATGAAAATATCTGATTACTAATATTACCACTACAACAGGGAGTATCCAGTTATAGGAACATATATATACAACTATATGTGCCATAGTTTTGATCAAAGAGAAAGTGAATGACACCATAAAATCAACTTCATGGAAATAAAGAGTTATTACATTGCACTCAAATTTTAAACAAGAAGTAGGAAGTATTTCATTTGTGCTCATCATTTTGATGCTGTTTATGTTCTTAGAGCTTAATTAAAGAAGAGCTTGTGAATCCTTTTGGGAAAATAACTCCACCCAGAGAGGTGTATTGTATTCTAATATAATTCCGTCAGCTAATTGTTTTACCTCCCTTTTGATTTTGGGGTATATTTGCAGTGTGATATAGCTCCACATTTTTATTTAAATTTGGCTATTAAGCCTACCTGCCATTCTGAAAGCAAGGCAAACCTCAGGCCATCCTGAATACTAGTCCATCCAGACCCAAGTCCGTGACAGATCAGCTTAGCAAAGGGCCTTGCCTGGATGTCCCAGATGGCTTCTATACTCATTTCAAAAATATGTTTTCATCAATAGCTCTTTCGCTGACAGTTGAGTTGGGGGCAAATAAAAACAGAAAAACTCCTGGTGGTTTAATTTTTCAATGAAAGCTTTGAAAAAGGATACCATTTTTATATTGTTAAATTCTTCTCATCTTCAATATTGTTTTCTTAGTCAGTCTCAAAGCAGCCTCTAGCTTTTGCCATTGGTTGCAGCTTGGAAGACACCAAACTTGCAGAGAATTTAAGGAAATTTTCAGCTGACCCTGAGGAAACTCCAAGTGATACATGGCTTGTTTAAGTGAGTCAAAAGAGCACAAGCTACATCTGGAGTGACTATGTGTATAGCTGATATGTTAATGGCTGGAGCTGTGGGAAAAAGCTTGGAGAGGCAGCAATTTTAATACCAATGCTGCCAAGGACTGAAATCACTGAATCATGGAACCATTTATGCTGGATGGGACCTCTGGTGGTCTTCTTCTCCTAAACCTTACTCAAAGCTGGGTTATCTGATGTAATTTCCAAGTTATCTCACCTTTCATTGGAGAATATGAACTCAGCTTTGAAAATAGAGTTTTATGCCCATTTTGCAGACCAGCAAATTGGTTCCTCAAGTAACCTAAATCTACTGGCTTAGAACTGTAGATTTCCCATCCTGGCTCCCAAATTTGTGCTCTCCCTGCTATGCATTCTGCTTATCTACAGTATAATTGCTCATTATTTATATGGAGAATCCTTGTGATAAAGTGCCCATTGAAGAATTAAAGTGGTCATCACTGCAGACTCATTTTTTTTCTCTTGATACCATTTAGAGTTGTATACATATGTTTCCCATGGGCAGATTTTGACCCTTACTGCACAAATTAGAAAAAGAAGTTGGTTATTAAAGGAACGTGGCTTGAAATTGCTTGGCTAGTTGCTAAGCACATCTGTGATTACATCACTTCAGGTATACCTAAAAATATAAAGCTTCAAGGGAAATGTTAGAACAGCAAGGAAAAATGATGCTTTCACGTGCAAATGACATATGTTGGACAACCCAAATGAAAATCTGCACGTGGCTGTATTCAAGGCTCCCTTTTATTTTGCAGCTCTGCGTATACTGGATCAAGGTCTACAGTTGCTGACCACTGCTTTGATTATCTCACTGTAGCACATAATGTTTCGTACCCGGAGAATGTATTCTAGCAAGCCCCTAAATTGTGTTTGGACAAAGAATAATTGAACACCGGACAGAATAACAAATGCTATGGTCAAGTTTGCTTCATGGGTTTATCGTGTTGTATTAACATGATAGAAATATGAATACTTAAATCTTATCTCAGGTATAGTTTATAACTGCATTAATCATTTACTGTATTATATATTTTTCATGTCACTAAGATTGTGAGGAAAAGATTCAATTTTCCCAGTGCAGTCAGTTGAATGTGGTTTAGATAAGTTAAAGGCGTTGCATTAAACTGTTTCAACGTGGCTTTCTCTTATAGATCCTATAAAAGGATGGAGAACATATATCAAGCAGTAATAACTGGTATATTTTACTTTTTTAAAAAGTCATATAGCAGCGCATTTTCCATTTTCATTAAAATCAGATAAATGAAGTTACTGAGGTTGCCACTTACAGGTAAATGTATTCAAATTGACATGGACATTTTAACCTACTATATTTGTTTAAAATTGTTAGGGAGAAATGCTCTCCTATCAATTAAAGTAGCAGTTTGATAGACACTGAAATTATCCAGAGATGCCACAAAGAGTGACAACAAATACCCCCAGTACTCCCAACAGTATTTCACTTCCTTATATTTACTGACGATGTGGAATATGAACCTTCCAAAAAAGAGAGTGACTCACCGGCATGCATCTCTGAGATTTCAGTACACCACAAAGTACTCCCATTTCACTCCACATAAAAAAGGAATAGGTACCAGCATATGCATTATGCACTGCTAACTGCCTTTTTAGATCATTATATGAACATTGCACATTCATTGCCCATGAATTATACGTAGATTCTAATTTGCAAGAGAGAACTGATTCATTTCCTCGAAATCAAGAGGGTGCTGAAGGAAAACAGTGAGGTCTGCTGGGAAGGCTGCCCTGCTCTGCAGGCTGAGCAGCCACCATGACAGGGATGAAGCCACAGCACAAGGAGGTGGCACCAGCAACGGTCTGTGACTATGCCTTGTCCAGCTGCAGCATTTTGGACTGTACATGTGTGTATCAGGTGATTAGACCATTCTGGAAGCCTTTTATTTATGCTTTGGTATGTGGCTATGCTGCAGCTGTGCCTAAACACTGTTGCTGGAGAAGATTGAATTGCCTTTCTTCAGACTTCTGTGATTGCTCCTAGCTACATCTTGGAAAGTCCCATTTCACACAAACAAACAAAAAACAGACAAGACAACTGCACTGCTACTGCTGTCATGCTTTTCCATCATTCATTATTACTGCTTTTAAAAATTTTTGCATCCGGAAAGCCAGCTGAAATTCCAGGATCCTTGTTGTGACTGTTCTTTTGCTACAGAACTCCCTGCAATTGTTTGTACGCATCTGTGGCACATCGGCATCATGCTCTGCTTGTTTAACGATTGTAAAAATAAATAGGATATTTTAAATATGTTGTACCATAATAACTTATTTTACGGTTAGATTTCTTCTAATAGAAACAAACTGGAAAAAATCTTAATGAAGGTGTACAATATGGAAGGTTCCCTGCCATGGAGGATTTATGTGCCTAGGCTGTAAGCGGTGAGTGAAGTGTTTGCCAGCACTCAATTAGTAGTTCCTATGTCATTACCGAATTTTTAGATGGTTTTTCTTAAGCAGCTTTGAATTACAGTGTCACAAAACACTAAATCAATTACGTGCGTGTCCTTGTATCTACCCCATAAGGATACCTGCCATGTTTTTTATGGCCCTTTTAGACCTCGTGTTTACTTCATGAAGTGAAGTAAAGGTCATAATGCAGTGCAACTTATTTCTTAAAGTTCGGAAAAAACCCAAACAGCAGGCCGTAGAATAGAAAGGTGAGATTCAAAGACACAAATCACTTCACAGTCACAAAAATTGCCAAAAAATAGCAGCTTGCAGCTGTGCACAGCAGGGACAGAAAACATTAAACACATGTTAAATAACAAATAGGAGGCTTAAATATAGCTAAAAGTGGACCTTATTCTGAATAAATCATGTAAACTGCATCTTAATGGTTCTAAGGAATGTAATGGATCATGTGAAATATGCTAATTTTCTATTGTTAAAAAATCAATAGTTAACCCCCTCCCTCTTAAAACCGGGACTGTTGAGTCCATAAGTAAATATTTTGTCTTTCATTTCCATTCTATACGTACAGCTGGATTTGTGAAATTTCATTTCGGTTAAGGGCGAAGCAGGACTTGCATTCAAAGCAGCGTGGGTTTGGGGTATGAAACTATTTAACATTCTCTTTACAGAGGCTAGACTTTTAATGAAATTGTCCTTTTTCCCTTTCTTCCATTACAAATGCAAAGGATGTGGATTATCCCATTTTTGATACACTCCTCGCGAGGTGTCTGAATTGGCCTATCCAGCATCCCGCATTCATTTGTAGCGCCTGTGAAACGGCAGCCATTGCTCAATGGGCGATTCTCATCCCATCCTTTCTACTGTCTGGGAAAGAGCGAGCGGGCGCGAGAGCGAGGGAGAGAGGAGGGGAAGAAAGAATCTCTTCTTTTTATGAGAAGCATGAAAAATAAATCACCGGTTTGAGTATTCAAATCAATCCTGCTGGCAACTATCTTTCCCTTGAAATGTTTGTTGCCTGTATATTTCTGTCCTCTGAATATTTTCAAGCCTTCCGCACTGAGGGGCACGTTTTAGTTTTCCTGTATGTATCATCTTTTTTTTGAGATTAATGCACCTTAATGACATCATTGTGCACAGTGATGGGAAGGTCCCCAAGTTTGCTTTTCTTCTCATCTCAGTTGCACTTCTGAACAAATCAGCTCTCAGGCTTTGATGTTTTTTCCTTTAGGGCTATCTTTCTTATAGGCAATATAGCTTACCTATACATTTAGCGAGCCTGCGTTCTCTCATTAGATGCATTTTTGTCATCAATAATAAGTTCCCAAGGAGCCTAATGTGAGGGGTAGCAGATACAGTGTGGAATGGAGCCATTGTTTTATAATGCAATATCTCATAACAATGTAAATAAGAGTCTGAATACATTTCAGGCTCCTTTGTGTTCCTCGTTATTAGGTGGTGCTCTATTTCCAATCTGAATATTCATAATCTGCTCCTAGAGTGCAGCATCGAAATAAGTGGCTTTGAGGAAATTTTTTTTTTTTTTAAGTGGAAGGAAAAAAAAAAGAGACGAGGAGTGTTCTAATGAGGAACAGTTGAGTACTATGATTTAACATACTTCTGAGGTTTCTATCAGCCTGGAGCCGTTCTTTCTTGGCTTGTACACAGTGCATTTACATGGAGCTCTGCTTGGATGAGTGCCTTCTGAAGTACTAAATGCTCTAATGTACTGAAAAGTGATAAATATGGAAAATGCACACATGCATACACACACATGTCTACAGATATGTACGCAAACATGTATACACACACCTGTATGCACGCACACCCTCTGTACAGCTGTTTTCCTGTTCTCTGTGGGAGGAAAATCAGAAGCAAAAATAAAATTGTACCTAGTTTATTTATTTATGACGTGACATTGCTTACTACTGAAGTGCTGTTTAAAGGCACACAATCCCACCCCTTCAGTGCGGGGCTGAAGAAGAAGAATAGAGGGAGGGAAAGAAAAACATGAAAAAACCCCAATAAAATGCACGCGAGTGTTGTCACTTCCTCCCTGACCCGCCTGACCCCTCTAACCTGCAAATGAGGCAAAGAAGGGTTTGGCTGTAACCCGCACAACAAGCTGTGCTGCTGGAAATAGGATACTGTAAGCGCCGACGCTGAGCGCTGGGAAGCATCTCGCTGTTTACCAAAGGGCTCTTTGCAGTGACCTTCTGAGCTAACAACAGTGATGGGAGCAGAAATGGTAATTGTGATTTTTATAGCGCAGGCTTGGCTAATTTCTTTTACTTCACTCGCAAAAAAGTCTGAGAACACAGAAAAAAAAAAAAAGAAAGCCACGAAAACAAAGCTGAATAGGTTAATGAAATGACAATAGAAAAGTGTCCTTAATGGGGATACAATTGCTGCCTGAAATATTTCTTACTTACATTTATTTAGATCCTTCACGAAAAAATGTCTGTTTTCCTATACTTTGATTTTTGCTCTGAAGTTTCGAGGAGTTTTTGTGCTTTTTCATCTAATATTCCTCCTCTAACTCTCCCAACGTGATTCATTTCTTTAAGATCTTGTTTTATTTTTAAGTCATCAATTACTCAAACTTTGTTGGCCTATCTATTCTCTGCCATCTGGACCCCATACCTTATTTTAAAGCATGTTCAAATAATGACAACCTTCTTTTCTCAATTAATTTATGGGCTGTGGGGACCATTTTTCATTTGTTATCATGCACTTCCATTTGATCTCTCATATCTTTCTTCTGCATCTGCAACCATAGTGTATAAATCTTCCTCTCAAGCATTGTCATGGTGCCCAAGATATATAGGTGTAACTCCCTATTAGTTCCACAAAACTGACCTTAATTTCTAAAAATGGTATCAGATGCGAATAAAGTTTGGTAAGATGATTTGTTTTGATTTACTTTGTACCACTTATCTTGGAGTTTTCTTCCTACTTTTATCTAATTTAGACAGTATAGTCTTGCGAGCCTAGTTGCATGTTTATCCATTACCTTCCTGCCAATGCTGCTCCTTAGAGAGATGGTGCTGTAAGATTTTGGATGCTAAGAATAATAAAATGGCATTTTTTCAGTAACCTGCAGTAAGCGTGCAATTTCTTTTTGCATTTAAAAATGGTAATTTTGTTTCCAATAAAATACAGGGATTTTGCAGGTCTGATTGAGGTGACATTAGTCTGGTAAAATGAACAGAAACAGGCAAATCCAAATAGCTTTCATTTCATTCTGCTGTGTTGACAAATGATAAGACTTAAAAATGCAATTCAACCACCAAGCACTTACAGGGAGGAGGTTTGGACTGCTGTAGGGCTGCGGCTCACAACACAGACCCCCTTCTCTTTGGTAGTGCTACAAAGAGGGAGTGTGTGCATGTGCATGCGCATGTACGTGTGTTTTGTTTTACATAAACAGCCTTCAGTCCAACCTACGGATTGCTAATTAAGCAAAAACCATGACCAGATGTTTATTAACACCTCTCAGGTTCATGGGATTTGGATAGTGTGCAGTTTTCATGGACTAATTTGAGAAGGGAAACACCTTGATTGGAATAATGGCCAATTATAATTGCCTGCTTTGCCTATTTTTCTTTTATCTGGTGTACAGGGGGAAAAAAATAAGCCCAACCCATCATCCTAGTGCTGTTGATATTAATTCTGCACATTATTGGGTACATATTATTAATAATAAATACAGAATAATGTACAAATGAGAAATTCCTAAGCCATTTACTTTACTCCAACTTTCCGTGCATGGCGTTATTAGTTTATCACATGCCACTGTTGTTAACCTATTTATATGTAGCCTGCCACGAGGCCTGCCTCTGCCAAAGCAGCGATGCGTCACTTGGATGCCAAAAAGCACTGAAACAGGAAGAGTTGCTGTTGGGTCCCAGCATGGTGACTTCATCACAGGCCTCAGCTTCAAACTGTGGAGTAATAAAACTGAATAGCACAATATAAAACTCCATGTTTCATAAGACAAATATTGCTTTACGCATTCATGTCCCTTGTACTATGTTAACTGTAGGAAGAAATGGAATACAGTTTTAGTGACCCCCTGGGACCTATAAAGGCTATTTCTGAGTCTGAATCTTGCTGTTTAATTTAATCATTTATTATATTAATATTCAAATGGGCTGCATCTTATTAGCTACTGCAAAGATGTTAGTATGTCTGAAATAAATACCTAATTATGCTTTTGAAGAGAGAGGTTCTAAAGACTTTTGTACATTTGTGCTAATAGAACAGTTCATTTGCAGATTTTTTCTGCAGAAATCAGCAGTCTGAGCGTTTTGTTTTTTTTCCCCCTTCCTTACTTTGAATAAAATACGAACACAGATCAAATATTCCATTGTGATGCCTTAAATAGCACACGCGAGTTCTCCCCTTTGTACTGTTAGACTTCATTCTCCGAGCAGTGAGATATACAGTAGCAAACTGACCAGTGCCCTCAGCTTCCAGCTCAATAACACATTAATAAAAATAACTGCTTTAACCAAATGACCATGAAATTAAGTATGTTCTTATTCAAATTAAACAAATGGATTTGCTTTTGAAAAACATTTTTGAGCCTGACGTGGTCATGTTTAAAATACATTGTCATTTTATTGTTTTAAAAGCCCATTACTATTTTTTTTTTTCCCCGAGTGCAAACCAGAGAAGATGAGGACTCTGAATTTCACATCTCCAAACAACAGGCAGCAGTGTTTTGCAAAACATCTTGAGTGATAACGCAGCAAATGGGTGGCAGGGTGTGGGGACATGGAGGACAACCAGAGATGGGTGCCTGGTGCCAGCACCTCCATGTAATCTCTTGGACAAACGTGTGACCAGGTCTGCACGAGGATAAATGGAGCTGCAGATACTATGTACATCAATGGTACTAATGAATATTAAAGTAAACATGCACTATGCATTTCGAGCACCGCAGAAAATTAGCAGTAAATGCAAAAGTTACAGTCCAAAAACCTAGGAATTACAAGTTACTGTCTTTCGAAACATCACCACCACCAAAGCTGGGATGCTCTGCTTTTTAAGCCTCTAAATCTGCAGTTCCTCCTTGTACAAAATTATTTCCTTCATAACTGTCTTCTGAATAAGTGATGGCACTAATAACAGGTTAAGGGACAGAGTGCTGGAAGCTGAAGTCCCACTTCCATTGGCGAGCAGCCATGTTACGAGCTGCAGGACGAGGTCCTCTGTGCTGACCTGCAGATGGGTCACCCTCTCTGGGTGCAGCACAGTGGGAAATCCTCACTGGAGCATCTCCTGCTGCAGAGGAAGACAATTATCACAGCTATTCCTGCTGGGGGATTACCAGCCTTTGTGAGTCTGAGGGAACAAGGTGACTCAATTCCCTTGTTTTCCTGGGTGAGTTCTATCCAAGGCTGCTGCCAGTGGCAGCATCACCCAAGGGAAGTCCGACAAGGCTTGGCTCCGTGGTGCCATCGTGGGGCTGCCCCTCATCCCGCCCAGCCCCATGGCTTTTCCCTGGCTCTGCCACCCTGAAACTGTGAGTCCTGCTTGGAAGAACCCTACTCAGTCACATCCCTCCCTGAGCAGGAGACTTGGTGACAATTATTTCATTACCCAAATGAGTTGGCAGGATTGCAAGGAGGAACACTGTGCATTATGCAGTGCATATAATGTTTTAGAACCACTGTTATTCTTAGTGACCACCTGACATTATTAACAATGGTCATCTGAGCTATCCGGTATAGAAAACAATAGCCTGGGCAGTTTTCTAATTAATGGAAATAATGCTGGAGCAGCTGCTGCATTTCCTTCCTTAAAAATATACATCGTTACCCGGTTTTGCTGTCTTTTTTCTTACAGAGTATGTAAAGATCAGATTTTCACCATTGGTTTAATGAGTGGAAGTGAAGCGAGGGCATCAATAGTTAACCTTATATTACCCTCTGCTGCACTGACACAGTATCAATGTAGGGGTTTAACTACCACACCACTAAAAACACATATTCCTGCAGTTTGAGACCAGCCGCAGGAATGCTGTGTATATGTTTTCCTCATTATTTGGATGTGCTGTTTGAATGTTGTGATCAGTGATTCAGAGCACATGATTCATCAGGAAGACATTTGCTAGGCAGACATGTGAGGAGCTGTCTGCCTCTTCAATCTCACTGACAGGGCAAAAATGCTGATTTATAGTAAATCATTAAAATCTGCTTATTATTGCACTGCTTGTTCCTCTTCTCCACTTCAAGCCAGCATCTTGATCTGCATCATGTCTCTTACAATTTTATACTACAGCAAGCAGTTATTTAAACAAGACAGAAATGATCCTTAGTCTTTATTAGTGCATATGAAAGGATATTTTGTTTAAAGAAGACTAATTAAGAAAGCAGACTCTATTTTCTTGCTCAGTTTAGGGAAAAATAAAGATTTAAAACATCTAAGAGCAAAGAATTATTGCAAGAACCACAGTGCTTTAAAATGATTATTCAATAGCTCGTTGTTGCTTTTTACAAAAATCATAAAGAAGCAGCTCAAACACCACCAAAACGTTTGGAAGGGACGAGAGGTTGGGTGGTAATTCAGCTTGTGATAAACCTCAGGGAAGGCACAGCTGAATAGGATGTGTTATTTGGTGAAGACCACCCCCAGCCCCATGAAACCAGCACCAGGTGCCACCTGGGCGCAGCGATGACAGGAATGGGCTTTTAAAATCATTTTGAACAAGGGTAAGTTTTGTTTACTTTGAAAGAGACGGTTTTGTGAAATAATGCAGTATGTAAATACGCTGTCTGATAGAAAAACAAAGAAACAATACAAAGAGGTCCATATTGTGTATGTGTTACTTACAGTAAAAATTTTAATTTGACGCCTGGGGACAGAAATCCTTGCCACTGAATTACAAAGAAGTGAATAAACTGACTCAAAATTAATCCATACAGATCTGTCCCCTTAATAATACTAATTCCAGAGAACAAAGCAGTGCATAATGCATTTTAAATTAACTTGGAAAATGCATAATTTATATTTGTTTTATTTCTTAATATTTGAACACAGGTACATTTTAGAATGCTAAGGACGAGAAAGGAGAGGACGCGTTTTGTCCGTATATGCTGAATTTATGAAAATAAACCCAGACCATATTTTTCAAGCTCTCTTAGAAAAGGACTTCAGCTGTGAAATATTACAGAGAAAGGATAAACACAGTTAGGGGAGAGAAAATGATTTTTAACATGCTGTGAAATGAATATGTTTGGTTAAAATATAAAAAGGGTCCTAATTCCTAATAAAACATTCTGAAATAGATAATTACATATTAGTTTGGATCAAAAATAATGTCCTTACTCATGAGAAGCAATTGAGGGATACACCGCAGGGTGCCCTGTCGGGCATGGCAGGCAGAGAATACGGGATGTGACGGGCAGGGCCAGGCAGCACGAGGCAGCGCTCTGCTCCATGGCAATGCACCATGTGCGCTGCAGACACCAGGGCTCAAGTCTGCTTCAGTATGGATGTTCTTTGCCTGCATGTGCAAATGTTGTCACCCGCCTTATAGACCATGTTGTTTAATGTATGGACGTGCAAGCAGACAACCAGACATCCCGTGCTTAGTCTAGAAAAGCCATGCCTGCAACTCTGAGATGCACTTATCTATTAGGTAGCTCAGTGGGTTGGTTTTCCCCTCTCAGTCCAGAGGAAACCTCCAGTTTCCATGCCCCACTTCACCATGGAGAAGAGGGAAATCGTCACGTACTGGTGGAGCAGCATGCTTCCAAGCTCTGCTTAGTCAGCACTGCCCCACTTCCCACAGCACTGTGCCTGTGCTGCTGGGGTTGGAAGGCCATTGTGTGGTTGGGAGAAATAAGGAAGAAAGGGGGAAAAAAAAATAAAAAAGATTGCTGTTACAGCACAAGCGTGTGTGCAGAAGGTAATGCACAAAAGGGGAGAGCATTTGGGAATAAATATTTGCAGTCTAGAAAATGAGTCCTCCCTGTTTTCCTCTCTTCTAGAAAGTCTTTGGATCTAGTACATTGGAAGGGCATTTGGAGAGCACCAGGTGGGTGCCTTCAGCATGATTGGGTATGCTGGGATGGGGAACGCCTCTGCTGGGAGGGGGCTGTCTGCGCTCCTCTCTGGGGCACCATTCTGAGAGCTAAGAAGAAAGCTTACCTTTCTTAAAGCCAGGAAACTATGCAAGCATTTCCCTCCTGGTGTCAAAGCTATAATGCTGTGTGAGGACAGAAACCTGAGTGAGAACTGAAAAATGGGTCCTGGCTGACTACACCGACTCGAGGGAATACTAGCTCACCCTGTGCTTAAAGCGGCGGTGGTTCCTATGCAACTGCTAATCAGCAACAGTTTAGAATAATTTGTTTGGGGTAGGTTTCAGTTAGTAAGAGCAATTGTTAACTTTCTTGGAGTGGTTATCATAGGAGCACACAAAGGGTAAAGAGCGCATTTCATGGAGATTTTCTAAATAATCCTTACGATGTCCAAAAGAAGTGAAATCTGCCTGAGACCAGACTTGCTTACAACACAGAAATTTAGGCCCCAGTTGCTAAGTTATAAATCTTTCTGCCAGATTGGGTAGAACAATCACATTACCTTGAACTAAATTTGTAAAGAATGACCATTGTCCTCACAGCTGTAAGAGAAAAATGTAGAGCTTGTCCCAAACCATGGGCTTTAATAGGCTGTTCACATGAAAGTAAAAGGTGAGGAGATAAAACCCAGCCAGCTCAAATTTATCCAGACTGATTACCTCAATTGTGACAATTTGTTAAATAATGAATTTACCAGAAAACTAAATTGATTACATGTTGCACACTTTTTTTAGTATTTTAACTACCTGGAAAAAATATCAGCTCATGTTTATAGGAAAACATGCCTAGTTAATTTCTTCCTTAGTGCTATGGTTGCGAGTTATTTTCAATAACTCAATTTACAGGCTAGCCTTATCGTGGGTTAATGCAAATTAATGCTTTGAGTCATAAGTGTTTCCCTTGGAAACAGTAATTTCAAGTTAATGTCTCTTGATGTGAAATGGAGTGCAGTGTCACAAGCTTTCTCTCACCAACCTACAAATTAACTTTGGTTCCCTGTGTACAAGAAACACAAATAGCATCCTACTTTTCTTTCTTTAAAAAGCAATATGCACAAACGTGTGTGTGTGTCAGTTCACTCTTCAATGACCTGGCTATCTCGCATTTTTACTAGTGCAAACATACTGGGTGAAATGGCTTTATGCCACCATCGGAAATAAAAGAGAAACCAAACACTAAGATTTACAGAACACTAATCTAATAACGATTCATGAAGGCACACAGTTGTCCCCAAAGCTGGACTTATTTTGGCAGGTTCATGTGGTTTGTTTCCAGGGTTTGGTAATCAAGAATTTGTTAGAAGCAAATACAACTGAAGTAAGAAAAGCAAAGAAAGTAGTGAGTTGAAGAAAAACAGTGTTTGTTCATTGTATTTATGACTTTATGACATATTCTAAATGAATCAACAGTAGAAAAAGTCTCCAGTCCAGGGTGGCTACGTGTCCTTCATATATACTTGATTTTGTATTTTTAGTCCAGTATTGCAATGCATTGTGTTGAACTGCAGCTACAAAGCACTGCACAAACAAATCACAGCACTTCCTTCCACCCTTGCAGCACTCAGCATGTAGGAGCAGGAGCTTTCTATTCTCATAGCTGGGTGAGACTAAGACCATAGTTAAGTCTGAACTATAAATGGAAAATTCAGTTACCATTGAGTCAAAGCAGACTTGTCCTTCTGTGCTCCCAATGGTGCCTTTCCCAAGAGCTCTTGTGTTATTGAATGCACCTTTGGTTTGTACTGTTGGTTGTTCCTTTTTCTTGCAAAAAATCCCTTTCTCTTTTCCTTCTTGTAAGTCCTGAAGTCAGAACTCCAGTTTTATTTGCACCTATCTTCCAGAATTTATTTAAACCATAAAAAAAAATGAAAATCCCTTCTCTGCTTTTTCCTTACACAAGATAGAGCGAAGCTACACTTTATAAGCTTTGTAAACTGAGAAACAGCATAATCTCATCTTACAATATAGAGCATTTCCTACCTTTCCATTTTCCTAAGCTCCTCTTGGAGATGCCCAGCTCCTGTCCCACCATGGACACTACTTGTGGTTAGCTATTGGGAGTTAGGGGGTGCTGCCTGACAACATCTTGATCCTTGAGAGAAGCATCTCATCTCTGTCCTTGGGAAATACCTTCGCCCTTCTTGCATACTGGCAGGAGGATGAATGTAGCAGGGCGCATCAGCAGTAGATATGGAATTTTGGAGTAAGGGGAAATGGAGAACAAGAATGTCTGAAAATGGAATGGAAGAAAGAAGCAGTGAAACTGCAATAAATGGATTGAAGAGTGAAGGGGAGCACAGTCAAAACCCAAGACGAATAAATAAAATAATAAAAACTAGGAGGGGAAAGGAGCAGCATGACTGATTTTTTAAAATAGAAGTCCTGATATCTGTATGAGGAGGGAAGAAATATAAAGAGTGGAGGAAAAAGAGGAAATAAAGACAACTGTGGCTGATGGAAATAGCAGAGGTAGGAAAAACAAAGCATGTCTGAAGAAACAGTAGTAGGAATGGAGAGCACATTCCTTTGGGAGGAGGCAAAGCAGTGAATGTCTGCATGCTCTGGATGGAAGCACTGTTTTGGAAACCGCTGGCCAAAGTCAACTCAGTTTCTATTTGCTAACATGGATTGTTTAATGGTTACCTTTATCTAAGGTTTGGAGTTGCTTATGGGACTCAGGACACTAAGCAAGGATGCTGGAGAGAGAAATGTTTTGTTTAGGCTGTGCAGGTGAGCACAATGTTTGGTTTTCTGGCTGTCTTGAAAAAGCACATACCGAATAAAATTGTAGAAGGTATAATAGCCTGTTTACAAGATCAAGGCACAGAAGCAAATCGAATGAAAGGTTAATAAGATCTGAGTTCATAAATTAGGGTTTAAATTCTCTTTTTCTTAAAGAGAAAGATTTAGATGAAAGATCATGCAATCTATTTTAATTGTAAGAATAATTAGACATGTGGAAGAACAGAAGGGCTAATATGCAATCAGTGAAAGGACCTGGTCTTCTTGACCAAGGAAACGCCCTTCCAGGCAAAGTCAAAGGCATTGCATATTCAGGAATCAATATATCTTTCTTTAGTTGAAAAAGTCACTTATTGTCCAGGTTGATTCATGCCATCCAAGTTTAAATGGTTTTACTTTATC
The DNA here is from genome assembly GCA_016647715.1 of Pavo muticus. NCBI lineage: Eukaryota > Metazoa > Chordata > Aves > Galliformes > Phasianidae > Pavo > Pavo muticus. The sequence continues at coordinate 6,379,110 of JACDJE010000015.1, read as the reverse complement.
AAAAGAAGTAAGATTCTTTTGCTTGTCTTTTCTTTTCCTCTTCTTTTTCTCTATTTTTTTTTTTTTTTTAATGTTAGCACAGATAATTCACTGTGACCGAAAAGCTAAGAGTCAGATCCGTGCAAGCAGAGCAGACAGGCTACTGGGGAAGGCTCCATTTAGTACTTTGATTTAGAGACTTGAAAACAACTGAAAATATTTATTTTTATATTTCTAACATAAATAGTGTCATGCTTAGAATTATATTTGCAATCAAATTTATGAAGTCCAAAGATATCACTTTAATGTAGAAGCATCACTTCTCTCTTTTGGAGATTTGTCTAGCGGCACATTTCTTAAAAGTGTGCAGAAAAAGATACTGCGGATTCAGCACTTAAGAGAAATGATAATCGTGTTTAAATCATAATGTTACATTACATTGCAACACCTTGGTTTTCTCACAACTCACGGAATTCCCTGAGGACCATCACTCTAGAGAAAATAAGAGGTTTCATCAGTAACAATCCCAAGAGAATTCTTGCTCTCTGTGTGTGTGTGTGTGTGTTTTGTTTTTTTTTAAGACAGTTTACACAAAAGAATATGGCTGCTGATGTGATAATTGAGGCTTGCTTGGCAACAACAGTTTTTCTTTTCATAATTAGTTCTTTTGGACCTCGTTCTGCGGAAGGATGAACCAAAAGTCTTGGCAATTGTTTTTATGACCGTAAAGGTAGAAGGATGCAGGCTACTGTTCGCAGGGCCACACTGGGCAAAGGCCAAGTCCTGCCTGGAGGTCACCTCTTCTGGGCCAGGAGAAGCTGCCGTGGCACTAAGGAGCACATCACCTCTGAAAGGCAGCAGTGCTCAGCCGTGGGCTGGGGATTTTGTTTTGAGCAGAGCAAACAGCAACTAATAGGCGAATGTTACTTTGCATGTGTGTATATCACTGGGTCGCTCCTGCTCCTGCAATGTGATCTCATACATCAGAGTCAAGAGGGATTAACAGCTCTGTCAAATGTCATCAGTGAACACGGCACGGGTACAAGCAGCTCCTGAGCCTGAGCTTAATTCAAATAGTTTTCAAAAATGTCTCCAATTGTCATAAATAGGAGAGTCCCTGGAGAAGCAGATGCTAGTTCTACCAAACGCAGTAAAACATCTTAAGAAAAAAATTGTAAATATGGGCAAAGTTTCCTGATAGAGTAGATGCTAGAAAAAGACTGAAAAATTCACTGTGGATGCCATTTGGAGCTTTAAAATACTATCATGTGTGTCATTAAAAAGAAATATTCTCTTAAATGTCTGTTATTTAGTTTTGAAATGAAAAATATCAAATAGTTAAACTTTATTATGTGTAAAATTGTTTTTAAATCATGATGTAAATGTTACATACAGGAAAGCAAACTTGAAAAGCAAGGAAAAGCAGCATGCTTCTCCAGAGCCAAACAGATGTTTTAGAGCTGATCTAAGCGCAGCATGGACCACGTGCCAGTGCCTGCTTTCTCCCTATGGGAGGAGGCCAATAGCACTGTGGGGTTGCGAGCTCTGCTTTGCTGTTGGGAACTGTGTGGATCCTTGAAATTCTGTGTGTCAAATGCAAAGGGGCCATTTGGCAGGTGCAATCCAGCAAGGAGTCCTGGTTTAATAATGTTGTTTGACCAAGCAGAAGGCAGAGGTATTAATGGTGTGTAAACGGTACCAAAACAGTTGAGATTCAATGGCATACTGACAAAATGAGTAAATCTTTAGTGTCCTTTCATTTTGCTAAGATTTTTTTTTCTTGAGTATTCGTGTGTCTAAGTGAACAAGTGAACATACAATTCCCACATCTAAATGGTGAGCATTGACCATTATGCTACGCCATTACGTGAATGAGGGCCAACCGCTACAGATGCATGACAGCATGAAAGTCCTCACCAGAATTTAATGATCGTTTAGAAGAGCCTTTCTCAGAACCAATCAGTTCTTCTGCCAGCACCATGTACAGGTCACATTGCAAAAGAATGCTCAAGAGCCCATCAAGGGAATGGATGCTTCAACAGTGCCTTGTAAAAATGATGTCGTGATAGAAAACATAAAAGATGTGACTGATCTGATGAGCTGCTGAGCATGGCACAGAATCCTGCTATGGCTTGTGGCCTGTTCAGCATCCATGGGTTTGTGTGTACACCTGTAGCAGAAATGCTAAGTCATGGCCTGAAACAGTGATTGAGCACCTGGCGGGAAGGCAGGGCAAACCCATGGGGCCTCAGGTGCATGTAATGTACCTGAGTGACTGGAAGGGGTGGAGCCAGGATCCACCCCTTCCCAGACCTCATTTAAGAGTTGGCAGTGGAGGTAGGAGTGTCTTGCTGGTGATCCCTGCCTACCTGTGGTCTTCTAAAGGTAAGTAGTTTTTCTTTGTTTCTTTATCTATAGTTGCTGTATTTGGGCTTGTTCTCATATGCTATAGTGTCGGATTGTGCTGGGTTACTAATACTAAACAGCATAGACTCCCAGGGGTAGATAAGAGGAGGAAACCTCTAGAACAGTGCTGGAGCTAGAAAAAGTAAGGATGATAAGGCCTGCAGGTAGCCCATATAATTTCCTCATATGGCTAGTGTGGAAGTCAGATGGCACATGGAGAATGATAGTGGGTTATAGAGAACTAAACAAGGTCACACTGTCCATTTATGCAGCCATACTCAATATTGCCTCCCTGATGGCTGCATTCAGCAGGGAGACAGAAACCTACTATTGTGTCCTAGACCTGGCAAATGCATTCCTTAGTATTCCCATTCATGAGGAATCCCAAGACCAGTTTGCATTTATGTGGGGAGGCAGGCAATGGACCTTTCAGGTTGTGCTGCAAAGGTGCATGGATTCACCAACATGTTGTCATAATTAGTGGCGTGTGATCTAGCAGAGTAGAATAATCCTAATAACGTCAAACTGTACCACTGTATTGATGATCTCATGTTGATGTCTGACTCACTGGAGACACTAGCAAAAGCAGTAGATTCATTGACTACTCATTTACAAGAGAAAGGGTGGGCTATAAACCCACAGGAGGTGCAAGGACCAAGCTTGTTGGTAGAATTCCTGGGTGTAGTTGGGTCAGAAAAGACCAAAGTACTACCCAGTGCAATAATAAATAATAGGAGGACGTTTTTCACTCAGAGGGTGGTGATGTACTGGAACAGGCTGCCCGAGGAGGTTGTGGATGCCCCATCCCTGGAGGCATTCGAGGCAAGCTGGATATGGTTCTGGGCAGCCTGGTCTAGTGGGTTGGTAACTGCCCATAGCAGGGAGTTGAAACTAAGCAATCTTTGAGATCCTTTTCAACCCAGGTCATTCTATGATTTGTGCTGTGAAGGGGTGGAGTGTAGTAGGAAAGCTAAGTCATGGCCTGAAACAGTGATGGAGTACCTGGTGGGAAGGCAGGGTCAACCCAGGGGAGCTCAGGTGCATATAGTGTACCTAAGCCACTGGAAGGAGTGGAGCCAGGATTCACCCCTTACCAGACCTCATTTCGGGGTTGGCAGTGGAGGTGAGGGTGTATTGCTTGAGACCCCTGCCTACTGTGGAGGCTTTCTAAAAGTAAGCAGTTTTTTCTTCCTTTGTTTCTGTGTCCACAGCTGCTCCATTTGGGCTTGTTTTTATTTGCTGTAGCCTAGGGTTGTGCCACTCAGCTATTATTGCTGTACTTTCCATCGCATGCATTACAGCATTATACCACCCATCCCTCCTCTTCCTTAGCCTTTTGATATACATGTCTAGAGACTTTTAGAAGGATGGCAGCTTTCAGCTCCCAAAGCCAGGTATGTTTCTCCTTGTAACTGGAAAATTGTGTGTTCTCTCCACTTTTCAGTCTAAATTGAACTGCGGGATGCTCAGAGGAAGACAGGACTAACAGATTAAAATTAATACAGAAGAAATTTAAACTTGGTGAGATTTATAAGAGCCTCAGATTCTTAGCTACAAAAAGTATTCAGTTGCGAGGCGATCAGCTTTCAATAACAGATCTCTTATAATTCAACAATGTAAGAAAAGTCCCTGTCTGCAAGCAGCTTGGATCACCTGGCCCTAAGGTCTGCTTACATAGTGCCAAAATGTTGCTGTCATGTTTGACATTTCTCTTTACCTGGCAGTTCACGATTAATTCAGCTGCAAGGCTTTTTCTAATATCATGTATTCCACTGGAGTTTAAAAAGTCAATGTCTGTGTTCTTATTAGGTTCAAAGAGTTGAATTACTATTTATGGAATTAAAACAGTATTGAAATTTTAGCTTTGTGAAGATTAATTAATACAATACATAATTCAATCCTAGAAGTACTTTTAAGTGACATTCCTCAGGTGACACGATTCAGCCTTCAGTCCTAACCTTGTGGCCATGCAGACCCAAGGACAGGGACATACGGTCCCTTAGGCAGGAACTACTGGCTCTGTAACTCATCTGTTTTGCAGCATCATGCATTGTTTCCACAACTCGTGAAAATACATGCACTAATATTATTTAAAATTCATTTACCATAAAGACTGCATACAAAACAATGTCAGGAGGAGAAAAATCAAAATATTCATAAAAGCCAGCTTTCTTGGAGAAATATTCATTGGATCTATGAAAGAAAGGTGAACTTGATATTTTATGTCTGGTGGATTTTAATGAATAAGTGTTAGACCTATTTATTATTTACTACTTTCAAAATTTAATGAATAGTCCTGGTGGTAATTTCTTTATTTCTATACCTATAGAAATATAGCACTTCATATACACAGAACTGTTATTATCTACACATGTTCTGCCTTTCTGTAAATACAGAAATTTGGTGTTTGCCAGCAGAACTATTCATTACAATTTGAAAGTGGATAAATAATGAATAGTAATGCCATTTCTTCATTAAAATTCTACAAAAGGAAAATATATACTCGTTATTCCTTTCATGAATTCGGCCCATTGAAGGTTCATAAATAATTGTGCTTTACAATTGTGTCTAATTAGCAATGAACTTAATCCAGTGCATCCAAGAGCCTGAAGCAAAGGGAGGAATTTTTGTTTTATTTCTCGCTCTCAGTGACAACTGTCAGATTTGCTGAATGCACCTTTACAGTTAAGACAAAAAGATGTGTCTTCAAAGATCAATGTTATGTGCATACTTTTTTCGCCCCAAATCTGCTCTTTTAAGTACAGAGTTCATAACCACTGTCCTCATTGCACTTAAGGCAAGCTCAACAGGAGATCAGCAATACAGCAGCAATAAATGAATTTGAAAAATATGCCTCAAACACAGATAGTGTGCACCTTTACTGCAGGACTGTCTCTCCAGCCATTCACACTTACATCCTGGAGTAAGCTCTGGCAGTAGCTGCCATGCTGGAGGAACTCAAATGAAACCTGAAGGAAGGGCAGTGCACCAGGTGTGCAGTGATATTGGTGGCAGATGAACAGTTGAACTAGATGATTGTAGAAGTCTTTTCCAATCTTAATGAGTCTATGGTTCTATGTCTCTGTGTTAGTAGTCTCATCTTTTCCTGTTTTCAGTATCTGTAGTTTCTGTGGTGCTTATCACATGCCTATGTAGCTGCTCCTGTTGAGATTCCTAGGCAGGCTTGATAAAAGTCCTAAATATAGAGGAGTTGTTTTGATTCTCCCCAACTAGTTGGTGGCCAGCAGTGCTGTTGGCTTTGTTCTTTGTACTTTTTCAAAGGAGCTTAAGCCCATATTTGAACTGATTTGTTGTTATCTGATTCTTAAACTATTGCCAGCTATGAGACATCTGAGTCTGTTATGAATAGTCACTTAAACAACCAGTGCTTCTTTATGAGACACCAGCAGGTTATTTGATTATATTTCAATCACATGCCTTTCAGTTGAACTTCACCACTACCAGTGAAAAGCAGGGGGAAGGAAGAGGAAATTGATCTTTGCTTTTCCTGGTGTTCTTTATAACTCATACAGTGAGCACACTAGACAATATCCTTATTGAATTTATGCCATCAAACTATTTAACACAAAACTTGATATATTTTTAAATGGTCTTGTCTCAGAAAACAAAGACAGACTCCAACAGATTTCTTAAGTGAAAGGCTCTCATATCACAGCTTCAATAAAATAAACATCTCTTGTTTTTCCTCTTCATCCTTTATAAAGACCAAAGGAAATTCTAAGGACAGACTCCTGGATGGAACAAATTTAACTAAAATAACACCATAGCCTGGCTTTAGAAATATCTCCATTTCTTCCAAATGTAAAAAGTAGCAAAATAAATGCTGTTTTGTCGTCATAATTCATCCCTGAGCAATCCATCTCCTACAAACAAAATATGAATTAAAATGATCAGGTCTTCCAATACAAGTACAGGAAGAAGTTAAACTGGGAAGGGTTGTGTATGAAATACGTGTTCTGGTTTCCACTCCCATTGGTGCTGCAGACATCCAGAATGACAGCCCCAGGTCAGGGATTTGTCAGGTACCTGCTCCTCCTTGACAAAGTCCATAGCCATGAGTTAAATCCAGACATCTTATAAAATGCATCCAGAGAATGGAGGCACATAGAATAATAAGTGAAAAGCTGCCTAATATAACATAAATCTGAAAAACATAGTCACCCTTGGGCATCATAATATGGGCATAATAGTATTCTCCTACCTCACAGAGTGCTATCAGCATATATTTACAAAAGTCTTCATAAAGACTACAGAGACAGTTTTGGAGACCCTTATATCATGTCATCTGAACAGATCCTGACATTCCTTGTCCGTGACACAAAGTGTGTGTGTATTGGGATATGCCAGAGAAAGTATTTCTAACTTCCTCCTCCTGCAATTTACTTTTTAAACAGTTTTTTACTTGGTACTATTCATCCAACAGTAAGAATGCAACAACTGTATATTGTGAACTGGTTTGCATGGAAAACAGTGTTTTCCCATGTTTCTCCCACTGTAGCTTGTTTGGAGTACTCCAGAAACCTGAGTTCAGCAACACTGACTTGGTGTTTGTTTCTTTTTCAGACCTCTGAGCAAAATCACTCTATGATCATGTCATCAGTCATTTGCTGTGCAGACTAGCTTCAGAGCAGGTAAGACTGCACTGGGCAGGGGATCTAGAGTGAAAAAGGCCAACAAAAAAATTCTTTAAGGCTTTTTTGGAGCCAGCAACAGTGCTGAGCTTGTGCTGGGGGCTGGCAGATTGTGGGCGGGCTGCAGCAAGCAGGGGTGGAGCTGGCATATTAGGGGCACAGTTTAAACACCCTACGAACATGTCATCACCTGCCCTTGGCAACTGGTGATAAGCTTTAAATAGTCTCGGGGAGCACAGAGTGCATCAGGTGAGCATCTGTGGTTGCTGCCCACTGAGAATGGGGAGGTTCAGTGAGTGAGCACAGCCCACACGGTGCTGCAGCTGTGGGTGTTGGAGGTGGGTCAAGTGGTAAGGAGTGTTAAGTGTTGTCCCTCCTTGCTCAGAAGACTGGCTTTCCTCTTGGCAGTCTCAGACTGCAGGACTAAACATGGTCTCTACCAGATAGCAGGCTTATTCCAAGAAGACTGTGGTGACCCGGATGGAGGGCCTGCCTAGAAATGTGGCTGTTCAGGTCTCTGACTGCAAGGAGTGCCTGAACCTGCTGCTGTCTGGGGAGGGTGGCAGGGATTCCACCTGTGTAAGGTATGAGCAGGTGGATGAGCTGCTCAGCCTGGTGGTGGAGCTCAAGAAGGAGGTGGAGAGACTAAGGACCATCAGGGAGTGTGAGCAGGGAGATTGGTGGAGTGACTTACTGGTGTGCCAGAAGGAAGGATGCAAGGGAGATAACCCCAGAGAAGTGGTTGACCCACTGCCCTGTCACAGTCGGACAGACCTGACTGATGAGGAGGGTTGGAAGAGAGTTCTGACTCTGCATCACGGGAGCCCCCCTTGCCTGCCTACCCTGCTTCCCCAGCTCCCACTAAGCAACAGGTTTGAGATGCTGGAAGTTGAAGGGGAGATGAGTGGGGAGGCAATGGAGGACTTGCCTAGGAGGGAGCCTAAGGTGATGCGGTTACCCCCATGCCTTGAGACTGCCTCTGTCAGGAAAGAAAGAAGGGTGGTTGTGGTGGGTGACTCCCTTCTCAGAGGAACTGAAGGCCCCATATGCAGACCGGACCCCAGCCACTGGGAAGTGTGCTGCCTTCCCGGGGCCCGGGTCAGGGACATAACTAGAAAACTCTCAAAGCTGGGTAGGTCCACTGATTATTTCCCCTTTCTCATAGTTCAGGTGGGCAGTGATGAAATTGCCCAGAGAAGCCTACAAACTATGAAGAGAGATTTGAGGGGTTCAGGGCATTTAGTTCAAGGAGCGGGAGTGTAAGTGATCTTTTGTTCTATACCTTCAGGGGCAGTGAGGGACACAGAGCGGGCTTGGAAAGCACAAGTAATGAATAATTGGCTCAGAGGCTGGTGTCAAGGCAGAAACTTTGGCTTCTTTGATCATGGGGCAGTTTACTTGGCCCCTGGCCTGTTGTCTGTGCATGGAACCCACCTATCTCAAAGGGGGGAACAAATCGTATTGCAGGAGCTAGTGAGGCGTATTGAAAGAGCTTTAAACTAGCTATGATGGGGGAAGGGAACAAAACAGGGCTCACCAGAGATAAGTGTAGGGGAATGATGCTTGAGCTGGCAGTGAGGCAGATGACTCAGCTGAAGTGCATCTACACCAATGCATGCAGCATGGGTAAGAAGCAGGAGGAGCTGGAAGCGATTGTGTGGCAGGCTAACTATGACCTAGTTGCTTTTACTGAAACATGGTGGGACCACTCCCATGACTGTGCTGTGATGGATGGTTACAAGCTCTTAAGAAGGGATAGACAAGGAAGGGTGGTGGTGTGGCCTTTTATATGAAAGACTGTTTTGATGTCTAAGAGCTTGGGGTTGGGAAGGATGAAGTTGAGTGTCTATGGATAAAGATCAGGGGGAAGGCCTGTAGGGGTGACATCTTGGTGCAGGTCTGTTATAGACCACCTCATCAGGATAAAGAGATGGACAAGACATTCTATGAGCTGCTTGTGGATGTTGCATGATTGCCAGCACTCGTTCTCATGGGAGACTTCATCTTCCCTGATACATGTTGGAAATATAATACAGCGCAGAGGAAGCAGTCCAAGAGGTTTCTGAAGTGTGTGGAAGATAGCGTCCTTACACAGCTGGTATGAGAGCCTACAGGAGTGGTGCCCTGCTAGACCTACTCTTCATTAACAGAGAAGGACTGGTGGGAGATGCGAAGGATGGGACTGTCTTGGGCAGAGTGACCATGAAATTGTAGACTTCTCTACTCTTGGCAATGTCAGAAGGGTGACTAGCAAAACTGCATCTTGAACTTCCAGAGGATGGACTTCGACCAGTTCAGGATGCTTGTTGCAAGGGTTCCCTGGGAGTTGCTCCTTACAGGTAAAGGGGTCCAGGAAGCCTGGATGCTCCTCAAGATGGTAATCTTAAAGGCACAAGAACAGGCTGTTACTGAATGCCATTAGGTGAGCTGTAGGGGAAGGAGACTGGTGTGGATGAACCAGGAACTACTGCTGAGACTCTGGAAGAAGGGAAAGGCTACTTGGAGAGATTACAAGGAAGTTGCTAACGTATGCAGGATGGAAGTTAGGAAGGCAGAAGCCCAACTTGAACTCAGATTGGCTGCTGCAGTAAAAGAATAAGAAATCCTTTTACAAATATATCAATGATAAGAGAAGAATGAAGGAGAATTTCCATCCTTTACTTGATGTAGCGGGGATTGTGGCCACTAAGGATAAGGAGAAGGCTGAGGTCCTCAATGCCTTCTTTACATCTGCCTCTAATAGGCAGATCAGTTATCCTCAGTGCATTTTACACCCTGATCTGGAAGTCTGGGATGCTACACAGAATACACCCCTGGTGATTGAGGTGGAGACAGAGAGCTCCTCCTCCATCTGGACTGTCACAAGTCCATGGCACCAGATGGGCTGCACCCTCAGGTGCTGAGGGTGGGGGTGATTGCCAAGATGCCCTCTGCCATCTACCAGTGCTCCTGGTTATCTGGAGAGGTGCCAGAGGATTGGAGGCTTGCTGATGTGACTCCCATCTATAAGAAGGGCTGTAAGGAGGATCTGGGGAACTACAGGCCTGTCAGCCTGACCTCGGTACCAGGGAAAGTTACGGAGGAAATAATCTTGGGTGAGACCACATGGCCCATATGTGGCATCCAGGGGATCAGGCCCAACCAGCATGGGTTCATGAAAGGCAGGTTGTGCTTGACCAACCTCATGTCCTTCTATGACTGGGTGACCAGACTGGTAGATGAGGGAAAGGCTGTTGATGTAGTCTACTTAGACTTCAGCAAAGCCTTTGACATGGTCTCTCACAGTATTCTCCTGGGGAAACTGGCTGCCCATGGCCTGGACAGGAATGCTCTTGGCTGGGTAAGGAACTGGCTAGAGGGTCGTGCCCAGCGGGTAGTGGTTAATGGAGTTAAGTCCAGCTGGTGACCCATTACAAGTGGTGTCCCCCAGGGGTTGGTACTGGGGCCCATCTTGTTTGATATCATTATTGATGATGGTTATGGATGAGGGGATGGAGTGTACCCTCAGTAAGTTTGCAGATGACACCAAGTTGGGAGGTAGTGTTGATCTGCCTGAGGGTAGGGAGGCCCTTCAGAGGGATCTAGATAAGCTGGATTGCTGGGCTGAGGTGAATGGGATGAGGTTCAACAAGGCCAAGTGCTGGGTCCTGCACTTTGGCCACAATAACCCTATGCAGTGCTACAGGCTGAGTGGCTGGATGACTGTGAAGAGGAAAGGGACCTGGGGATGTTGGTTGATGCTTGGCTGAACATGAGTCAACAGTGTGCCCAGGTGGCCAAGAGGGCCAATGCCATCCTGGTCTGCATTAGAAATAGTATGGCCAGCAGGAGCAGGGAGGTAATCATTCCCCTGTACTCAGCACTGGTAAGGCTACACCTCAAGTACTGTGTTCAGTTTTGGGCCCCTCACTAGAAGAAAGACATTGAGGCCCTGGAATGTGTCTAGAGAAGAGCAACGAAACTGGTGAGGGGCCTGAAGCACAGGTCTTAAGAGTAGTGGCTGAGGGAGCTGGGATTGTTTAGTCTGGAGAAGAGGATACTCAGAGGAGGCCTCATTGCACTCTACAACTTCCTGAAGGGAGGCTGTCATGAAGAGGGGTTTGGCCTCTTCTCCCAGGCAACAAACAGGACCTGAGGAAATGGCCATAAGTTGTACCAGAGGAGGTTTAGATTCGACATAAGGAAAAACTACTTCTCTCAGGGAGTGGTCAGGCACTGGAACTGCTGCCCAGGGAGGTGGTGGAGTTGCTGTCCCTGGCAGTGTTCAAGAGGTGTCTGGATGAGGAGCTATATGATATGGTTTAGTGCTTGTGGTAGCGATGGTAATGGGAGGACGGTTGGACTGGATGATCAGGTAGGTCCTTTCCAATCTTGTGATTCTATGATCCTCTGCTGAAATGCTTGGCACTGTCTTAACTCTCAGAGCAGGAATTCATATGCCTTCACTTTTATGTCCTTTGTGTAAGCAGAGTGGTAAAATATCTGCAAAAGTGATTTCCCATCTGAACATGCTGTGACCTGGATGCACATGCAGGTATATTGTTACAATTTCTGCAAACCTAGGTGCCAAGGGTTGGAAATATGCCCCCAGTGACCAGTCATTAGCGAAACTGAAATGAGGACAGCTTCATGTAAGAGCCTTTCTGAATGCCTTGAAATATACTCAGCATATTTTAAATGGCTTTAATTCAACAGTACTTTTAATATAACCCTTTAAACATGAGGGAACACAAAGGGAAGGTTAATTGGAATGGCTAATTAAACATAGTGAAGTTAAAGAACTGGAACACTGGGATTTTGTTTTGATATTTAGCAACATCTCATAACCCTAAGGACATTGACTTAGCCTAAGGTCTGATATCTTTATAAATTGCAACATAGCCCGAGCCCCAAAGGAAAGACAAAAGGGTTGAGTTCTTGTAAAAACAGATTCCCAAAGGAGCCCTAATAACAATTATAACCAACATGATTATTTGCGTTACTTAAAAATATATCCATCTCTCAGGTTTTAGTCTTTTTTTTTTTTTTTAACTGATCAACTAAGATATGAAAACAGTGAGACAAAATCTGCAGCAAAAGCACATCACATCTCAGGATCCAGAGGACACAGATCCATATGCCAAGCCTATCCCTTGTGAACCTGCATACACAAACTACATTTTTGCCCTGGATAATTCCAGTACAGCTTAAAACGTTCCCCAGATATGTCAACTAATAATAAACAGTAGTGCTTCTCTGGCCTTCCTCAAGAAGAACTTTCATAGTCCAGAAAGTTACACCAATTGTATAGCAGGGAAAATGAACAACAGCTTACCCATGTAAGATAGAGAAGCACAGAAGAGGTGACCTGACTTGATGTCCAGCTCTTGTCGAAGTATCTGTGCTGTGGGTTTTGCTGTGGTTTTTATGCCAGTCATAGCCAGCACTACACAATTAGAAATTACAGGAGTTATTTCTAGATGTTTTCTTTAAATGTATTCTTTTCTTATAGCTCTCTGTGAGGTTCCTACAGGAGAGCACAGTTCACTCAGGCAGTTTGCCTTTCCATTTCTGATTTCACTGTCAGCTGACATAGCCTTATAACAGCACACAAATGATGGTGTTTGCTAATGCTGTCATTTGGCAATGTGCCCAGGTGGCCAAGAAAGCCAATAGCATCCTGGCTTGTATCAGGAAGGGTATAGTGAGCAGGAATAGGGAAGTAATCCTGCCCCTGTACGCGGCATTGGTGAGGCTTCACCTCAAGTACTGTGTTCAGTTTTGTGCACCTCAGTACAGAAAGGACATTGAGGTGCTGGAGCAGGTCCAAAGAAGGGCAACAAGGCTCGTGAAGGGCTTGAAGAATATGCCCTACGAGGAGAGACTGAAGGAACTGGGGCTGTTTAGTGTGGGGAAGAGGAGGCTGAGGGGAGACCTTAATGCTCTCTTCCAATATCTGAAAGGTGCGTACAGTGAGAGCAGGATTGGTGTCTTCTCACTGGTGACAGGACAAGGGGAAATGGCCTTAAGTAAGTTGCACCAGGGTAAGTTTAGGTTAGCTATCAGGGAAAACTTCTTTACAGAAAGGGTTGTTAAGCACTGGAATAGGCTTCCCCAGGAGGTGGTTGAGTCACCATTCCTGGATGTGTTTAAAAACCGCTTGGATGTGGTGCTCAGGGACATGATTTTAGCAGAGGGTTTTTAGAGTAGAATGGTTAAGTCATGGTTGGACTCGATGATTTTTAAGGTTTTTTCCAACCTGAGTGATTCTATGATTCTAAACTGTTACTTAGGAGAACAGGAGAGAAATCAACTTTTTACTAGGGTAGACAGCAACAGGACAAGGGAAATGGTTTTAAACTAAAGGAAGGGAGATGATTTAGATTAGATATCAGGGGAAAGCTTTTTTTTTTTTTTTTTACAGAGAGAATGATGAGGCACTGGCACAAGCTGTTCAGAGCATTAGTGGTCACCCATTCCTGGAGGTGTTCAAGGCCAGGTTGCACAGGGCCCTGGCCATCCTATCTAGTGCTTGATCTAGCTGATGAACTGACAGCAGCAGGGGGCTAGAACTAGATGATCTGTGAAGTCCTTTCCAACCCCAACCTCTGATTCTATGAACTCTTAAAAATGAACATGAGATCCTGACCACACTTACATTACCCTGCATACCCAGCATGAAAAAGCATTTATATCTGTTACCATTATTCATGTGGCTGATGTAAATGCGTATAATCTTTTTAGGAATGCTGATTTCTATTAATTTACAGATACAGTGATCAGATTTCTGGAATATTAATGGCATGAACATAGAAGAGTAATGAACTATGTAAGTACATTAGTTTAGTAACTGGACTGACAGAAAACAAACAGGAATATGAAGGATTTGTATGAAGCCTCCAATGACATTAGTACAGAGCCTAGTTTGGAGAAGAGGAGGCTCAGGGGAGATGTCACGCTCTGCAACAGCCTAAAAGGAGTTTGCAGTAAGGTGGAGGTTGGCCTCTGCTCCTAGGTAACAGTGACAGGACAAAAGGGAATAGCCTCAAATTTTGCCAGGAGTGATTCAGTCTGAATATTAGGGAAAAACTTTTCCAAAATAGCAGACTGGCACAGGCTGCCCAGGGAGGTGGTGGAATCACTGTCCCTGGAGGTGGTCAAGAAATGCGTAGATGTGGTTCTTAGGGACATGGTTAGTAAGCATGCTGGGGATGGACTGGGGTTGGACTGGATGATCTTAGAGGTCTTTTCCAACCTTAATGATTCTATGATTCTCTGAAGACAAGGAAGTTCTGCAGTCAAAGCAGAAGAGAACCACGTGCTTTTTTTGGACTTGGAGAACACTGGGATTCTGGTCACAGAATCATATAATCATAAATCACCAAGGTTGGAAAAGACGCACAAGATCACCCAGTCCAACCATCCACCCATCACCAGTAGTTCTCACTAGACCATTCCCCTCAACACAAGGTCCAAATGTTCCTTGAACACCTCCAGGGTCGGTGACTCCACCACCTCCCTGGGCAGCCCATTCCAGTGCCTGACCACTCTTTCAGAGAAGTAGTATTTCCTAACATCCAGCCTGAATCTCCCCTGGTGCAGCTTGAAGCCATTCCCTCTAGTCCTATCACCAGTTACACTAGAGAAGAGGCCTATCCCCAGATCACTACTACCTCCCTTCAGGTACTTACAGAGAGCAATAACATCTCCCCTGAGCCTCCTCTTCTCCAGACTGAACAATCCCAGCTGCTTCAGCCACTCCCCATAAGGCCTGTGCTCCAGACTCCTCACCAGCTTTGTTGCCCTTCTTTGAACATGCTCCAGGGCCTCAATGTCTTCCTTGTAGTGAGGGGCCCAAAACTGGACACAGTACTCAAGGTGCAGCCTCACCAGCACTGAGTACAGGGGGACAATTACTTCCCTGTTCCTGCTGACAACACTGTTTCTGATGTAAGCCAGGATGCCATTGGCCTTCTTGGCCACCTGGGCACACTGCTGGCTCATGTTCAGCCAAGCATCAATCAGTACCCCCAGGTTCATTTCCTCTATACAGTCATCCAGCCACTCTGCCCCAAGCCTGGAGCATTGCCTGGGGTTGTTGTGGCCAAAGTGCAGGACCCAGCATTTGGTCTTGTTGACCAAATTCTGTTGTTCAGCCCAGCTATCCAGATCCCTCTGTAGGGCCTCACTACTCCCAGACAGATTGACACTTCCAGCCAACTTGGAGTCATCTGCAAACTTACTGAGGGTGCACTCAATGCCCTCATCCAGGTCATCAATAAAGATATTGCAGAGGACAGGCCCCAGCACTGAGCCCTGGGGAACACCACTTGTGACTGGTCACCAGCTGGATTTAACTCCATTCACCACCACACTCTGGGCCCAGCCCACCAGCCAGTTCCTTACCCAGCCAAGAGCATACCTGTCCAAGCCATGGGCTGCCAGCTTCTGCAGGAGAATACTGTGGGAGACAGTGTCAAAGGCTTTGCTGCAGTCTAGGTAGACTACATCAGCCTTTCCCTCATCCACCAGACTGGTCACTAGATCATAGAAGGAGATCAGGTTTGTCAAGCAGGACCTGCCCTTCATGAACCCATGCTGCCTAGGCCTGATCCCCAGGTTGTCCCACACATGCTGCGTGATCTCCCTCAAGACAATCTGCTCCGTAAGCTTCCCTAGCACCAAGGTCAGGCTAACAGGCCCGTAGTTCCTCTGATCCTCCTCACAACCCTTCTTGTAAATGGGAGTCACATTGGCAAGCCTCTAGTCTTCTGGGACCTCACCAGTCAACAAGGAGCACTGATAGATGATGGAAAGCAGCTTGGCTATCACCTCTGTGTCAGCTCTATGAGGCCTGCCACCATTTCTGCAAGAAAGATTTGCTGACAATCCACCTACATTTAGGTTCATAATTCAGATTCAATGAATAGAGAAGCAACATGAAATAATTGTCTGCAATCCAGCCCTAAAACAGTTTGCAGCAAAAGGTATTCAGGCACCAGACTATGAATTCACTGCTTTCATTAACACTAGCAGAATGCTTGAGAGTAAGAGAGGCCTTTATGCACTATATGAAATATTTAACTGGAAACATATTGCCAATAATCAAATATTATGCTCAGAGAAACCTAAATGCAGTCTAAAAATTGAGAAGTTACTGCTGAGATAGCAAATAGCTTGCTCTTTATTTCTAAAGGTCTTGCAGTGTTTCGTCATTGCTTTGCAAAAATATCCGAGAAATGTGAAGCCTCCCTGCAAAATTCAGCACGAAAGGTCTACTTCCCAGCTGCCTTTGTTGCCCATTTACAAAAAAATAAATAATAATTGCAAAGCCACTTTATTTCCACTTTATTTTTCCCCCCCTAATTTCACAGCAGATTCTGCCCCCAGAAGGGTGGTGTAAGTCCAGAATTGCTCCACTGACTTCACAGAGGCATAAATGAGAACAGAACAGAGACAATTACTTTTAAATGTATTAATCAGAGCAAGTTAAATAGTAAGGAGAAAATTCTGCTTCCATTTTACATTCAGGTCAGAATTTGAGGATTTGTTCTCCTCATTTGCCAATGCTTCAGACCTAGGAAATAATATCTGAGAATTCTTTTTTCTTTCTTGACAAAGAGCACTAGTCAAAAATTGGGAACCAGATGGCTGCTTATATATTTCTTTTTTTTATTTACTGCAATACTAAAGCCACCATAAAAAAGCAAAGTTGAACAGACAGAGCTAATAATATAATCATTCAAAACACCTGCAAACAGTGCAGATGGGCAATTTCTGTCTGCAAAATCATCAGTGAAAGCCCGCCTTCCCATATGGGCAAATCTCGCTGCCTTAGAGCTTCCTAAGCTCTGTCCCTTACCTTAAGAAAACCTGCATTGAGCATATGCAGGCTTTTTATAGCGGAGCAGAAGTGCCAGTATCTGCTTGTTTATTTTAGTTAAATATAACTTACTGTGCTTATAGCCCTCTATCAGTGTATTTGATTTGCCCATCATATGTCCCCAAAGTGCAGAAACCCTGAAGCAGGAAGGCAAGCAGCTTTTATTCAGGCAGAACACTTACAATTGTTAATGTGTATTAATGCAACTCCAACACACAAGTTTTATTCCTTTATGTCCGCAAACAATTATGGGAGCACAGTTGCTGTTGCTGGGGACTGCAAGAACATGTGTCTATCTTTCATGTGCCTGCACTTAGTATTGGGTTATGAATTAGTTTTCCCACCTAATTAAAAAATAAAATAAATCCTCCTTTTGTCATCTGTTTAATGTGCAATTCCCTACTGTGATGCACATTGAGGGATGGGAAGGAATGAGACCCAGGGTTCTGTGGAGATGATGTCTGTGCCACCATATTTGCCCAGTGCAGATGGGCTAGTAAGCACTGTGAGATCCCTTTCACCCTAAACTGGGTGTCCTGATTTCAAGCAGATGGAGCCCAAGCTGGATTTGGATGGATTTGGGATGGAGCACATTGCACCAGCAGCTCCCAGCACACCCCACTCATGTATGTGAGATGTTCGGCTCCAGATCAGTGTTACCTTTGAGTCAGCATTGTTAAGCCTCCCTTCTTAAACTTCAGTGCTTCACATGAAAATCTTAGCCATAAATTTGATTCTCCTCTAGGATACATCATGCTGAAAAAAAGTGTAATTAAACACTGTGAAAAAGAAAGTAGCAAGGATGTTCCAAGCCGAGCAGATCATCTTCAGTACTGCTTTATTCAATGAATTTACTCTGTTGTGTCTTTGCTCCCTGCACAATATAAAGAAATCACATATCTAACACTTCTGTTTTTTCCTTTAATACTAGCTGTGTACAAAAATAGAAGGCTTAATTACATTTTTACATTGCTGTTCTTGTTAGGTGTGGGCACCCACACCAACTGCTATAAGAAAAATAATCCTTGTTCCGGAATATCTACAAGATTACTTTGAAAAACCCTATTTATGTTACAAGCATTGTTCTTAACAGATTTTTTCCACCCAGAGGGATGATAAAAGCAAGCCCAGCTGAAGCACAAGTAGGGGAAGAATTGCAAATTAATTTTATCTAATTTTCCTCTTAAAATCCCACCCTAAAGTGACCATATCAGCATGTGCCTGCATTCATCATGTTGTGGATTGGATGGTCAGGGGCTTCCTGTCCTTTTGCAGGCGCTCTCTAGTCTCTGGCTGGAGCCCATTCTGTGTAAGGGCCTTAGATTTTGTGTTCTACAAATACACATGCAACTTTAATGTTTGCAATATGTAAATACTCCCTGGCAGTGAGATGTGGCTTCTCAAAAGCAACTGAAGGGAGCAGAAGTCAAGCCACAAGAACATAAGGATTCATAGAAAACACTGCATGTAATGGACCTGGTTCTGGGGAACATCATCATTAGGCCACCAGGATGTACAGCATTAGCAGCTCCTGTCATCAGTTTAACACAACTATTAGAAAGATAATAACGTCATAGGGAAGGAAGGAGGGGGGAGTGCAGGTACTGAAAGACTGAATATATATATATCTATGCAACCTTTCAGAAAAGCCAAGTCCGCTTCCCTTAGCAAGAGCCTGGGAGGCAACAGCTTTTACAATGCCAGCTCATGTAGAAGGAAAAGAAAGATATAAAGCCTTTGCCAGGGCTTCCTATAGTGCAGTAGCTCCAATATTATTATTAAGTTTCTTCTTTTCAAAGTTTCCCAGATTTCCTAAATGTAACAATAATTCTAATAATTACAAAATGGAGCATACTGCTTCCATAACCGACTGTGTTCCCTGTTTTCCTCCAAGCTAAAGCTCTGCTTTCATGTAATACATAAAAGAGCAATATTGCTCTGATGAACTAAGACACATGAAATATCTAATTAACATTAAAATATTGTCTCTTGTCATTAGCTTCATTTGCACTTTAAGTGTCAGTTCTTGAGAGAGAGGTTCAGAAGCAATGACCTGGCCCTTGCATAAAAAAAAGGCAGAAAAGAAAAGAAAATCCGCTGCAATATACCATGTTCCAGATAAACAGAGCTGCATTTGTTTGTACCGAGACACAGAGCAAAGATCTTCCTTCTGTGCGATCCCCAGCTTTTTGCTCTCCACTCAGCCAGAGGTGGAGGGCATTCTGGCCACAAAAGGGGCAGGTGGGGAAGAAGCACTAAGGATGACACCAGGCCCAGCTCTGGGGTTACCATGGAGGTGTACAAAGTCAAGGCCCAGCTCCAGGGTTACTCAGACCCAGCAAATGTCAAAATCAGCAGTGAGGGTAGGAGTGGTGTGGTTGGTTTCTACGCGGCTGGCAAATAAGCCAGCTTGTTGAATCTAATTGATTTATGAAAACAGATAACCTGTTGCAACCATCCTGATGGGAGCAGGAAGGCAAAGGAAGATCATTATTTTCATTTTAAGCTGACCGACTTGTTAATCCGGTTTTGGTTATTTATGTCGCTAGGAGGTTTGTGCCAAATGAGAATGACATCTATTTACTTATTTGCTTGTTTGTTTGTTTTGTACCTGGCACTGAAGTATGCCAGATCCCTTCACAGCAAAGCAGGGCACAGCCTCACAGAACAGCACAGTGGGAGGATGAGGTTGGGTATACACTCAGAGCTGGATTTTTGGGCTCTCAGGACATTGAGGAGAGGTCCTTCTGAAGAGGACAGCTCCGCTAAGGCGCTCAGAGCAGGCACTCACCTCCAGCTACCCACATCCCATGTGTACTCACACAAACATACGCATTCTCAAGCCAAATCTGGTAACAGCCCTTAGAATCATACAATCAGAATCATTAAGGTGGGAACAGACCTCTAAGATCATCTAGTCCAACAACTCACCTACCACATATATTGCCCACTAAACCATGTCCCTA
The DNA here is from genome assembly GCA_016647715.1 of Pavo muticus. Classification (NCBI taxonomy): domain Eukaryota; kingdom Metazoa; phylum Chordata; class Aves; order Galliformes; family Phasianidae; genus Pavo; species Pavo muticus. Next base: position 6,359,245 of record JACDJE010000015.1, on the reverse strand, counting down.
AGAACCACATCTCCACATTTCTTGAACACCTGCAGGGACAGTAACTCCACCACCTCCCTGGGCAGCCTGTTCCAGGGCCTCACCTCTGTCAGAGAAGAATTTTTTTCTACTAATATCCAACCTGAAGCTCCCCAGTGCAATGAGGCCATTCCTTCTCATCCTATTGCTGTTACCTGGGAACAGAGGCCTATCCCCACCTTGCCACAACCTCATTTCAAGGAGTTGTAGAGAGCAATAAGGTTGCTCCTGAGCCTCTTCTTCTCTAGAAGAACTAATCCCAGTTCCCCTCAGTCACTCCTCATAAGACTTGTGAGAAGAGACACTGCCCTGTCCCTTTCTCTTGGCCAGGGAGAACCCCCTCTGCTGCTGGCTGTACTTTGGGGCAGGCAGCATCCACATATCATCTGCATCTGCCACCTTCTCTTCTCAGATGGAAAGGAGGGATGCTGCTGCAAGGGTAGGGGAGAGCAGAGACAATACGCACATAACTGGGAACCCCTTCCCTGCTGCTAGCTGTCCATGTGCTGAGACCTCTTTTGCCTAGGCATCAGGATTAAATGCCAAAACATGTAAAACTAATTGCATCAATGCAATTCCCTTAGTCAGCACACCTCTTGGTTGCATTGCTGTTATTCCTTGCCATTTGTAGGTCAGGATCTAATGGATGAGCTTTACAGGCCCGCATATTTCTTTTTGGAGTTCATTAAAGCCAGAAGCAATTGCACCTTAACATTTCCATGCAATTGCAAATTTGACCTCTGGCAACAGGCCCTGCAAATCGATTCATTTCCAAACTGGTTATGATTTGTCATCACTGAAAACTTTGGCGGGGGGAGCACCAATCCAGCACCCCATACAAATCAGCCAGGGGCAGGACAACAGCCCGGAGCAAGGGCCTGCAAAAGTCTGAAGGCAGTTTTGACACTGATTAAAAACAGTTAATTATTTAAGAGTCATCAAGTTTTTAATGTGCTAAAAATTGATGGCAAAACAACCAAATGCATCCTATGTTTGGTTAACACCTAAAACTTGACTTTGACCTTCTGGTACCAGAGCAAAGAAATTCACAGTTACGAACTACTTGTCTAGGCAATGCTCTGTGCTTAACTCACACTATTTTTACAAGGGGTCTGTGCACAGTTTTAAGTGCCATATGTCCAGGGTAAGGAAGAAAAGCAACAACAGAAACATAGCTATCTACTTTTTTTTTTTTTTAATACAGGAATTTAAACCTAGTAGAATATAAAGCAACAGCTCTACCTGGTTATTGGTTTTCATTTTTCCCCAGTACTTCAGGTAATGCTTTTTTAAACTATTAAGAGTTAAAAGTCACTGAGATTATTTTTTAATCTGCTGATTTTTTTTTTTTTTTAAACATTTGTGGTAAACAGATGCCTAAATCAGTGCTGATTACACAACATGCGACCTGCACCTTTGAAAAATTTCATTGGTTACAATTTATAAAAGTAAAAATACCTAATTTTGAGTGCAATGTCCATTTCCATTAAAATCCCATTTGCATAACTTAAGTGCAAACAAGTAAACAGGACAGGAAACTGCATTTATTTTTGGGTGTAGCATGTGTGAAATTCTGCCTTAACTACAGATAAGGAGACTGGGAACAAGACCTACGAGGGTAGCTCATGAGTTTGAGAAGATTCTTGGTCTTAATGTTTTTTTTTCTCTGAATCAGTGAAGTTTCATCTTTCAGCTACAGTGAACTGCAATGTTTTTGTTGGATGGACCGAAGGGACATTTAATACAAGTTTACACTCCCTACACTGGCCCATACAAAGGTGGCTGCCACAGGTAGCTTCAGCAAGCACAGTATTAGAGAGACTTTCTAAACTACAGATGTAATTTGCTTAAGGTTTTGTTACTTAGAATGAATGCTATACAGAATTCAGCAAGCAGCCAGCTGCACATGCATCACCCGCTTTGCTGCCAAGCCCTCGGATAAGCGCTCTGCCCCTCACTGCTCACTGTAATCAATGCCCGTACATCATCACTTCCACGGCACACATTGTGCAGCTCCCAAGTACCATCCCACAGGAGAGTTTCAAAGACTTAGAGATGCAGTGAGCAACAACAGATAAAAACTTAATAAATTTATATACGTATTTCTAAAACATTTGCTATGTCTGCATTTTGCCTACCCAAGAAGCTCCTCAAATGAAGTTTTTGCCCTTTTTATGTTTGGTCTGGGAGAATAAATCAAGTCTCACATGACTGAGTAAAATAGTTTATCAAGAGATACTTCCTTTAATGTGCAGCCATGACAGCATTACAATTTAGTTTTAAATGATAAAGGCAAGCCTTGGTCCATGTCAGTGAAACCACAGAGAGATCTGTCCTCCCTGATCCACAGAAAAATTATCAACACTGTGGCTTTTGTTAAGTCTTTTCATGCAAGATGTCATTTTTCAGGAATGTACAGTAGTTATCTCATAGTGAATGCAAACAAAGTTATGAAGTCTACAAATTAAAGTAGAGATGAATATCCTGTTCTCTGGCTAATGTAATATACAATATTCTATACTTCATATAAAAATTTTTATCTATTTTAATGTACAATAATTATACCAGACAGAATTTCCACCTCAGCCTGTGCCAAATGCTGTGATACTGCTACACAACGGGGCACCCCTGGTGGTCACAAGCAGGAAGAGGAACTTGAATCTCTGCACTGCTGGGCCCTGTTGGCTCGAAGGATGCCCCCTAAGGCTTTTAACCAAACATGAGGCAACTCAGAAGTGCAAAAATGCTGCAAAGTTGTGCTTTCCAACTTGACTTCACAGCATTGCCAACTCTCAACTGTTCCAGCCCAGTTTGCTTTCTATTCTCCTGCTGTAACCATGTTTTTCTGATTGTCCTGAATGAGGAGCTGGTGGAGAGAGATGCAGAAAGATAGGATTAGGTCATTCGGAGGAGCAAAGAAAGTCTGTAGCCTGCACTGTCAGCTGGCTCTCTTGTCTAAAGGCTTCTGGCTTTGCACTGAATTTCTGGCATGAAACAAGGGCAAGACTCCTCAGTGTAATTAAAACAGTAGCCCTACAAGCACTGCCCTTCCCACGCACACGTGCTGCTGCTGCTGGGAGCTCCTGGCTGCAGATCAGCAGAGATCTGGGTGCATCCGCAGAGCACAACGCGCTGCCACAAGGTCCTGGCACCGCTCCCCCCAGCGCTCTGGAAGCAGCTCAGTGTGGCGATCCACCTTGGCCAGCTTCCTGGATGCTGCACTGATGCTGCAGATGCTGCTTGGACACAGGGAAGAGCCTGCCTGTTCAGAGCTGCCCTGGGATCCTTGCACAGTGCTGTCAGGCACTCATAACAGGTGTATCTTGCATAAAGTCACCTTATTTTGCAAGCTCATCAATGGACGCTTTGTGGAGAGAAAGCACAAATGTTTGGTAATGCTGGTAATATAAGAAAGAGGCTGGCATCCTGCAGTCCTTTCTCAATCCTTTTTGATTTAAAGCTTGCCCATTGGTCAGCAGCTTAACTTTAGTGCCTCGCTCATTTATCATTCATAAAGTAGATGTATCTGTTCCCAGCTACACTGAAGGCAACACGAGGGGCAGAAGAGGGATTTAGAGTCACTTAATAACTGCAAAATGATGGCAATACAGGCATGGTGCTAGGAAAGAGCAAAATATTTCTTTGGCAGGTGAATAATTTGTGCCCTGGAGCCACTGAGAGCTGGAACTGACCTCTTGTGTCAGCTTAGCTATCTGTGTCCATTTGGCCCTAAATAACGTGAATAAATAAAGAAGTGACAGCTAGAGTCTTCTTAAATTTCAGGAAATTCTGTCTCTTTCCCATGGAAGTGAGTTCCGCAGATCGGTCACAAACCAAGGGAAAAGAAACACCTACTGCTACAAGTTTGTTGCCCAATTGGCAGGTGTAGAGAAAAGCAACAGCAGATAATAGCTGCTTTAAACCAGTTAAGGATCACCCACAGAAGACAGAGGACACAATCAGATAATAAAGAAGGAAATACTTACCCCTTCCTCCCTTCCTGGGAAACAGGGCTCACCAAACACTCCAAAGGAGGTAACCTCCAAGTAGATACTCTTTCCCTGTGGCTGCCAGCCCTTAAATGAGGTTTGGGGGGGGTGGAGCCAGGTTCCTCCCATTCTGCTCACACAGGTGAATTGCTTCCACCTGTGCTCCCAAGGCTGGCTACACCCCTTCACCAGGTGCTCAATCACTGGCTCAGGCGCGACTTAGCAGTTCCTATACAGCAGGGGTTGCAGCATTTAGAGATGACATGCAGATCAGCAACTCACTCACATCATTTTGAGTACCTCCAGTACATTTTGTCATTCTCTTCCCCTGAAGTCCAAACCCTCCAGTGCTCCACATCAGAACTCTGTCCCAGGGCAGCCGAAAGTGATGCAGGATGTGGCTGTGACACCAGTGACCCAGGAGAAAGCACCAGGTCCTGACACAAAGCCATGTCATGGCTCCTGCCTCTGCAGGAAACAACTAATTCGCTATCACGTCACTGGCTGGAACTGCAGAGGCTGTGATGTAAGGGGTGAAATTTCTGAGTACCCTCCCTCACCATTACACAACATTTCTTTCTTAATCATTAACAGCAACTAAATGAACATAAAAAATTATCTGGACTGAACGACAACAAAACAAACTAAAATTAGTAACAGCATACTCATTGCCTAGAGCAGTGCTGAACTGATGGCTGATGTGATGGTGACAGACAAATCCTTACTCCCATTCTAAATTCTGTCTACTAAATAAATAAGCAATGCCATCAATAGCATTTCCAGCATTGCAATCACCTCCTGCAACTTTCACTCCATTATTGTATTGCTTTTGACTAACTCTGCAGCATCGCTGGGTGCCAGGCCTAACTCAGAAGGTGTACAGCAGCCAGTGAACTCCTGACAAGAGATTAGATGAGGTGGTATGAAGTACGTGATGCCCAAAGCCTTCTACTGGTCCTTAGTAGAGACCAAGTACTTTCCAGCACATTATACAGACAAACTGAGTTGTCCTATTTGGATATCTTTGTTCAGATTCCTAGTGATTGGAACCTTATTTTCTCCTCCTGTTCACTAGAAATCCCAAAGCACTTTCCGTAAGAACAGGGGTTGAATCTGAAGTGCTTGAACACAATATGTTTCCTCCATTAACATGAAAAATGCTGCTCGCCACCTGACAAGCGCCTGTACTACCGACTGGTTTCAGTACCACTTCTGAATCATCCCCTGTTGTCCCAAGATGAAAAGTGCCATATATTATGTGGCTTGCTCTTAGTACTTCATATATTAAGCAACTTTATCAGTATTTATCAGTTTAACTTCTTCTCTGGCACTTCTGGCCTCATACTCATCAGTGCCAGTACTGCTCATCCAGGGGTTTGCTCAGCAAGAAGCAGGAGAGAGCTGAGAACAAGTCACAGCATGGGCTTTCTTTCCCTGCTCAACACCAGTGTCAGGATTCCATCACCAGACATATACACTTCTAGGAGTACTTTGATGTATTTAAGTTACAGTACAGTCCCACTGAATTACTTCCTTAGTATTGACTCCTCCTCTGAGCCCCTTTCTGCAGCTGGTAGTTCCCACTGAGATTTCCTGAAACTCCAGAACTGGCCTTTGAGGGCCTAAGGCAATGCAGAACTTCCCCCAGATGTTGAGTTTGGCACACCATCTGAGTGTTAGAAAGAGGTACTTAAAGTAAAGAATCAGATCTTCCAGACAGTCATTTAAATCCAGAACATGCTTTGTAGGACATTTGAAAAGACCTATTGCCATACAGATACAGAAAAGTCATCTTTCTTGGAAGATTCATCATACAGCCCTCTTGTGTTTAGATAGAACAGGGTCCTCCGTGATGAATTCAGGGGGTACTCTTATCTTCCAGAGTTTGACTTTCCTTGTGAGCCTCAACAAGCGATCACTGCACTGCCTGGATAACAACTTGGCACTAAGGGTTTTCTACTTTTTCCTGGACCTCCAAAGGTAAGCAGCTCTTTTCCTTCATTTCTGTGGCTGCTGCATTTGGGTTCATTCTCATTTGCTGTAGCCAAAGACTTTGCCACTCCGCTATTATCGCAGTACTTTCCATCCCATTATAGCATTACAGTATGTCAGCTGGGATTGTCAAAAAGAATCTAGCTAGTGTCCCAACATTTTTGAGTGCATAAGGTTTTGCAGCTTTGCAAGATCAGTTTGCAGCATAACAAAGCACTCGGAGATCACACCAGGCTGTAAATAGGCTGCACTGTATTTGAGAATATAGTGGCAATATTAACTCCACTGTAAAAATGTGAAGGTCTTCATCTAGATGTATTCTTCAGCAGAATTACAAAGTCATGATTCCTTTTCACAACAGATAGAAATTTGGGGTTAGGTCATGTAAGTCCTCAGCTTGAGAAAGATATGTACATGCACACACTCCTGCATCACTTTAAACAGGTGTTCTGGATCATTTGTTATGTAATGACTCAAAAGAAAATCTGTAAAGATGTCCAAGGAATGGATAATAATAAAATACCGATGCCCTCAAGAGCACGTTCCTTCTAAGAGGCAATGGAAGAGGATAGCCAAATTATTGGATGAATTTATTTTGGAATGACATGAAAACTCCACTTAAAAATTATAATGTAGAAGACACCAAATTCCAGTTATTTGCACCCTGCACTTTGGGATAAAGAAATATGTCTGGATACAGATTTCTGTTCCCAGTTGCATGCAAAAGTGATGCTTTCTGCTTTCACTAAAATCTTCATTACATCCTTATGCAGCATGAACTCGTCTATACCTGTAAAGATACCTTCTTAGTCCTAGAAAAAATAATTTGGGGGTTTTGTTTGTTTAATTTGTAGGAAAATTAAAGGGCTCTAAGATGAACAAAATTGGCAAAAATTAGATTAAAGTGGAGACCATCCTGAAATTACTATGCCAAAACACACACAAAGATGTCCATATGTTTCAGTTAAGAGTATTATTTTCTCTAGACAGTTACATATTAAATAACATAAATTTTGTAAATCTTCATGTTATTAAACTACTTCCTATTGGAACACCAAACTGATAATACACTTTTACTGTGCCTTCACTCCATTCTCCAAATGTCCATCTGGCCGATGGATAAATGTGATGGAGTAAAAGCATGATGAGGGTGTCATCACTCTGAAATATGCATGGGTCTCTCCAGAAGTGGGGAGTTTGAAGGAGACAGTTTCCTGGAAACAGTCTTAACATTTCCCCAGGAACAGCTCAGGCTGAAGAAAGTCATAAGTGAGACATACCAAAAGCTGAAATGATGTTGGGATGATAAATAGACTCTTGCTTCTCCATGCATGGCTCTTGCTTGTGGATTCTGGAGGTCATGGAGGTATCTATCTGCAATCACATCCAGATTACCATCTCTGTTCAAATGGAAATCTGTGGATAAAACTCACAGGATTTTTCTTTCCTATCAGAAGAAATTGGTTGAGTCTACTCCTCTCTTTATTCTTGAAGAAGAAATGAAACACCCGACTTTCCTAGCTCTTATGCCATTACTGACAAATTGTGATGCAAACGGAATGTTTAATGTACGTTAAATAGAGGTGTGATGAGGCCATATTAGGTTCTTATGCATTTCAGTTATTTTGAGTTAGACTAATCAATGTTTATTTGCCTTGGTCCTCCCTAGTGGAGAGCACAGGTTGAGTGGGCAATGACAGATTTAGAGACAGAAGTTCAAAGAATTGTCACTTTATATTGTCCAACAACAAAAATAAACTGCAGTTGTTTGATATTTAGGATGGTTGTGCTGGTACCAAGGATACTTAAGGTGAGCTTCAAAAGATGTCTTTGCTGCTGAAATGAAAGGGTATTTTCTGTCTTGGTGTTATATTTTATTACAATGTATGGTTACCTTTCCACAACAGATCTCTTAGAAGGGAGCGAGAGATATTGTCAGATTAACTAAAGCCATATGTCTGTAGTATAAATCCATATAATGAAGGGAATCACACACATGGGAGGGTGAGCAGATGCCCTAAAGAAGAAACAGTGAGAGAAGAGCCGCAGAGCTGGAAATCCAGGAATCTCTCTACCAGCTGAAGGATGATGCTGTTCCCTAACAGAGAACTCGACTTTGCATTTGGGCAGATGCAGGCTTAGTTTTGTGCTTTTGGGTCCAGATCAGGCAGAGCGGTGCAACGGTCCATAGCAACAACCTACGCGGTGGCAGTTTTAATCTGTAGGGTTTCACATGCTGTCAGGAGAGCTTGTGCGCTGTACAGAACGCGTGTCAGGTCTGCACTTCTCACAGGGCTCTGATAGGAAATTGAGCGTGACCAGCGCGCACCCAGGAGAGCCTCTGGACAAGGATGGTGCCTGGGAGCCCCTTCTTGGGCCGAAGACTGCTCAGCTTCCAGAGCGAGCTCCAAGGGTGGGCACTGCTCCTTGTCAGGGAGCCAGCCTGTCTAAGCCAGGCTAATTATTAAGTCGTCTTCTTCCCATTAACTTGTGAGGAAAATTACCCTTCTGAGTTTGAATGGCAGAATAGCATTAAGAGTATGCACCTAATTTTTTTCATAAATCAACCAAACAGAAAATTCACAATGAGGATGATCTTGTAATTACACACATGTCAGAACAGAGAGCATGATAGTTTGTTCAGATTTCCTTAAACGTTTCTTTAGAAGAATTTGGGAGGAGAGAGGGAGGGAAGAGTTCATTGTAAATCAACTTTGGCACGAAACTTTTGTAAAATGTGCTCAACACATATTACATTCTTTGTTCTGTGTTTTTCCAACATATAAAGACTTGACAACTTGCTATTCTATGATTGATGCACTTATTTCTTCTAAAGTATCACTAACCAAGCATATCATTTTTATACAGTAAGTGTATAGTCAATTTCCTACAGTTTGACTGCTAAACAGGCTCAGTAGTAAAACAAATATATACTGTTGCAATGTACTGTTCAGAGGGACCAACTGAAAACCTTGGAATACTTTTCATTTGCGTTCCTTTTGCTTTTAGTGGCAATGAAATCACAGCAGGGGCAAGTGCTAAATATCCATATTTTTATAAAAGTTGTATTGTCATTGGGTTCAGTCTGCAACTACTGCAGACTTTCTACAATGTTAATAGGAATATTACAATTCATATATTCTTGCACAATAAGACAGAATGACATATCAGGTTTGCAGGCTCTCCTGACAAGGTATGAGGTATTTATCTGGGTTTTTATACCATACTCTTATCAGCCTAGTATCTGAACGACTATTGACATCATTATCATTCATGTATTCATAAAACGTGCAGGGGTCTTCCAGTTACATTCTACAGAGTATGAAGTTGCTCCTTCACAGTGTGAAAGAAAATAGAAACCGAAGAATTCAAACTCCTGTTGGCTCAGCATTGGGTCCCTGGCACTCCTGGACCAAGAGAAAGGATAGATAATGGATCTATGAAAATTCACATGTGTTTATGATGTACGAGGCATTTCAGCTGACATTGAATCAGGTCAGTGGGTCCATTGGACAGGATGCAATGTCAATTGAACTGTTATGTATTATTGATGTCAGTCACAGAATAGATAAAAACATTAGCAAAATAGCTTCCATTGCCATTTCATTTTTTTTTTCCTTAAATGACAAAAAGACACCAGTCCATACTAAACACAGGAAGCCTCCAACATTTCTGATAGTCCGTTTTGACTTGGGGCAAATCTATGAAATGAGAAACTACTGAAAAAAAAAAATACAAAGAACAGAATGGCTTAACTTGTTTCACTTGTATTTTCAATTGTGAAATGAGTTTTGCCTACAAAAGGGAAAACGTACTCACTGAAGGTCCTCTGCATAACTGTTAGGTATATGAGTACTTTTATGCAGTCAACACTTACGCTTCTCTCTGTGTTACACACAACTATAGCCATGAGTCTGAAAAGAGTATTTCTTATTACATGTAAAACAACTAGAAAATGCCTTGTCTGTGACATCAAAACCTGTATTAGCACTTCTTCACGTGGCCAAATATGGTAAAAGACTGTCAAGAAAATCACACCCAGTGGACTATGCATATACTTAAACCATGAGGACGTGAACATTAAGCTTTCAATTCAGATTATACCCATATTGCCAAACTTTAGGCAACTTGTACAGGTATTGCCCTGCAGATACCACTTGGACTTTTACCTCACCTGAACCACTCCTAAGTTGAAAGCCATAAGCCCCACAAAAAAAGTGTTAAAAAACTGACCTGCACTTGAAAGGCTATATAAAAATTAGATATATATGTATAAATATGAAAAAGAAATTTGAGAAGGCCAGAGAAATGCACTCAAAAATGATTCAATTCTTAGCTTGTTCTTTCTGAAGTATGGTTTGCCCGATCCTTTGCCAGTGAATAGATTTGTCCTATTGCATTTACTGTGGCAACACTCAGAACATCCTGTGCCAATTTGTACATTGTGGGCACAACAAACAGAGAGAGTCCAGTATTAAACATCTGAGTCCTCACCAGTAAGGCCACTAGAATCACCTCTGATCCTTCAGGAACTGACAAAGTAAAGAGTCTTGTTAACAATCCAATACAAAATCTTATTGGTGCTATGTTAACTTTCACAGTCTTTTTTTTTTTTTTTTTTTAATTGTCTCAATTCCCTGCAACTTACCTTCACTTCCTAGTGCTGTCTTGAAGAAGGAATGCTTATAGGGTTGTTAAACTTTAATCTGTATATTGAAAGTGTTGGCTAACGTTATACGTACGTGTTATCTTCAGAAGTGAAAGCTTAGTAATAATCTCTCCCTCCTTGCCTTCAGAGAGACCACTAATTAGTGATTCTTTGATCCCATCAGCCTTGAGCAGAGAATACTACAAGGAAGGTCATCAGCCCCGTAGCAGAAGTAGTCAACCTCTTGCATGTAAAACCAAGGGTCACAAAGTGGACTAGGTTTTATAAAATATTGCGAACAGTGATTTCTTTGAATGATTCCTCTGCCCATCTTAGTGAAACTACACAGAACATTCGTGTTGAGTCTGCAATTTTCTGCTAGTTCAGAGATGAAAATCAATTAATAAACTTTCCTTTGATGCAGTGGCCATGTGGCATCAGTGCAATGTGCTTGCTCAGCTCACAGCAGCCAGAGCAGCCCTTCAGGAGACACTCACACCATTCAAAGGATGCAACAGTTCCAGGGAAGCTCAGGTGCAGTTTTTGTTTTTGCCTCATGCTCCACAAAAGGCAGTAGTAGAATGAATCTTCAGTGAACGACTCATCCATATGTGTTCAAGATTATGTCCCGGGAGGGGAGGAAAACAGCATTTTCCTCTGTCCCCATTGTGCAGCAGTTCTTGCAGTTCATCACTGAGCCCCAGGCATCACGCTCATCCTCTGTCCCCTGCCTGCAAGCTGCACTTTCTCCCTGACTGTATGCCTCTAATGAATAAGGACTGCAAACTATTTGTTCCCTTTCCCAGGTCCTTCCTTCCCTGGCAGCAAGTGGCCATTACAGTTAATCTAAAGAAATTCCTCCTGGGCTCTCTGTTCAGTGTTTTCCCCTCTTCACAAACCAAACCATCCTCTGCTGTAAAACAGATAACTGAACATTTTTTATGAGAAGGCTCTTAACATATTTTTAAACTTCCCCTTCAGACCCCCAAGCCTTTTGATGTGAGGAGAAAATCTCATGCAGTGCCTACCCTTATCTCCCCAAGAGAAAACAAAGAGAGTTAAAGGAAAGCGTCTTCTGCAGAAACTGCCTTTTCTGTGCTTCTCTCCCCACTGCGTGCCAAATAATGGCATCTGTTCCTGCTGTTCTTTAGTTTCCCCCATCCAGTGTGTTTTCAACTTTCTGTGAAAATTTGTGCTTCTTAAATCCAAAGGTCATGTTTAACACTTAAGTTCACTTTGGAAGGATTTGGATTTGTTTCTCTCTCTCTCCCTTTTTTATTTCCCTCTCTCCTGCTCTCCTTTGAAAAGTCACAGAGGGCTTTCACCCGTGCTTCGCACTGTGCACATCTTATACCCTTCAGCATACATCTCTGCAGTGCTGGTTAGTGCTCTGAGAAATACCCACTCCTGCATTGATAAGCACTAAAGCATTGCTGTTTCCATGCCTTCTGGCGAGGTTCAGCATGCCGTTGGCAGCACCAGCTCCTGCACTGCTATAGGAACCCCTTCATCAGGGCCTTAGGAAAATTCAAGCTGCATGTACACTGCGGTGGCCTTTTTGAAGCAGAGACTACTAGAGTAAATAGTCAAAATTGTCCTGAATCTATGGCTTTGTGTGAGAGAAGCTGAACTCACATCACCAAATTAAATGTACTGCTTCAAGTTGGACCCAAACTGTGATCCGGAGCTGAAATGCCAGCGCTCTGTCCAGCGAGCTGGGCAGCCCATCTGCTTGCCAGCTTTGCATTTCCCAGCAGGCAGCCTGAGATGATTTCACCACTGATCTTTTACATTGTTGGTCAGGTGATAGGGTGCTCTGAGAGATGGCAGGGACTAATCTGAGAGAAACAACAGGCAGGGAATTAAAGGCCAATATATAACTTTTTACAAGAGTTAAATAAAATACCAAGGCCTTTATCATTCTTTTCCCAATGTGAAGAAATGGCCTATGCATGTTCTGAACATTTATTTTTGTGCTGAGAGACTGGCTGCTCCCCAGGCAAAGGGTTTGGAGTGCTCCCCTTGGGGTCTCTGTAGTCTGCACCCACCACCCAACAACATGAGACTTGGTTTCCCTCTGTGACAAACCATTCTCCAAATGCTGCATTCAAGAGAAAAACATCCTGAGAGGGCAGGGTTTTAAAGATGAGATTTTCTGAATGTTTAGTATGTTTGATTTACGTTCATTTTAGAAAGGGAACAAACCCCACTGTTCTGACACCCGTTCTGCCTCACGTTCCCCCTGCCCTCTGCTCACAGCAGCAGGTGGAAACCTTCATGTCCCAACCTTCAGCCTGCACCCTGTGTACCCAGAGTGGTCCCCGGTCTGGTCTGAGAACCAGATGCTATTTCTGGCCTGAAGACATTTGTTCTCAATTGCCTCCACAGTTCAATAGGATTTTAAGGTACATTTGTTAGGGATTACAAAGCACCTAAAGATGTATCAAGTGGAAGGGTCAATACAAGATCAGTGTGTATTGTGTTACAGTGGGCTGCATTATGTGGTATGTCTCAATTCACTATTGGAAACCAGATGTGGCAGCCCAGCCCAGCCCAGCCTTTTCTCTGAACATTTTTAGATATCTTTGAATTGTGTCATCAATGTTTAAAGATTTTCACAAAGGTTTCAAGAAGGAGATTTACTCAAGTCTTCCAAGTGTTATCACAAACTCAAATTCTGTTGGATAATTGAAACGTTCTATCCCAATCCAAAAAATAATAAGTATAAAAAGAACACTTACATCTTTCTTTAGTAATATATACCGAGGATGGTATGAATTTGCTACCTGTAAGGTGTATTGAATTTTTAATCATCTATATATTTATGGTAAAGAGTAACACATTACTTATAGCACACAAAAGCTTATGGCATACGATTATCCTTAATTAATGGGTAAGTGCAAAGCTTTATTATTCAATGAAACTGATTTATTATCTTAATTCTTCGATGTTCTGCTTCATGTTTCCATTGAAACCATTGCTTGCACCATGGTAACCAGCAACCACCATATGTACGGGATCTTTTTTATGACCTATACGTAATTAGATTTTATTGTTTTCTTAAAGCTGAAGTATAGACTGTGCAAACAGTCCAGCTGTAGACTCCAGTACCTATAGATGAGGGACAGGTCACCTGCTGCTTTGTTTCTGTAATAATCAGGTCATGTTTTTGTGTATTATTATAACCCAGTGTCTATTTTTTCCCCAGCGGTCTTGCACACATCCCTCCTCGTCCTTCCTGAGCGTGACGGCACACTCGCCTACCTGTCCCTTGTCTCTTCTGCTCGGCACAGCTAGTTAACTGAAAGGAAGTGAAAAGAGCTGAAAGCTAGTGGGTGTCGGAGCTGCCTAGTGGAGAGATCCCCAGCTAATTGCTAGTCCTAACAGGCACAATTAGCCGCTACAAGCCCTTTGAGATGGCCCTGGGCTTCTCTCAGGTAACAGCCATCACTAGATAAAGGCTGAAATACGCTCCATTTAGAGAGACACTTGCAGACAGGGATGTCACAGGCTGCCAATTATGCTCTGCCTGTACACAGTCACTTCCAAGAACCAGACAAGACACATACACCTGAAGTTAAAGGGACAAGATGTGTACTATTTTGAACTACATAAGTGTGGGGCATGTGAAGATATAACCCTTTTCAAATTAGGTCGTGTCATCTTTTCAATTATCAGTTCTTGATCAGTTTTTGCAGTGTTTTTTTCTTTTTTTTTTAAGTTTACACTAAACAGTAAGTCACGGAAACTCCATGGGAAAGCACTACATATTTCATTTGCTGTATGTGATGTTAGTGTAAGCAAAGCTCAGCCATCGCTGCGCAGACAAACATGGCTTAGCAGGCCTGTTCTCACCAAGCAGTGCTGCCCTGCCCTGCCCTGCCCTGCTGAGAGTGCAATCCTATAGCCACCAGCTCCTGGCAGAGGAGGACAGACTGCAATGTCTAAGGTTCCTGTTGAAATTAGTAACTGCCCCCCAAATAAACAAATGACCTTCTCTGAGCATCTCTGCAGCACACCCCCTCACTCAAGCAGCGAGCTTCTGTACAAAATAAAACAGCACAGTAAGACAGCCTTAAATACGAGCCTTTCTCTGATTCCTTCTGTTTGCTGCACCCAGAGATCATTATCAGCACCTTGGCAGAGTCCCATGCCCTGGGTTGTGCTGCAGCAAATTAAGCTCTCCTTCAGATGAAGTTCCCTTTGTCCCTCCTGCCTCCATCACCACACTATCTCTAACCACACCACTGCTCTCTGTGATGTTACATCCAGCCTTTATGCCAAGCCTAATTCTGTGTCCAGAATATGGCAGTGGTTACAAGTCCCATACTGACAGACTGCAACCACAGCATCTCTCTTCTCATGGCTCACCATTAGAAGGAGTTAGCAGGGACCTCCTTTTCCTTCTCTAGCATTGGAAGGCTCCCAAGAACCCACGTCAGGTTTCTGCATTTTTTCCTTAGAAAGAAATGAGTGATTTCAGCTGGCCACCACAACATGGGCCTTTAGAGACAGCATCCTACAGATGATCATAGCTTCATGCATAAATATTTAAACATTTCAGAGATAGAAACTATCAGAATTTTAATATCTAGATCCAAGCGATGGTCATTGGTATTAACATATTATTACCAAGGTATGCATGAAGCACTAATTCCAGCCCAAATGTTCACATATGAGTAACTTAAGTTAGTCACCCTTCTCCGTATCTTCAGAGAAAAAGAAATAGCAAAGCAATGAAAAACATCAGAACAACTGGGACATTACAGGGAGAGTAGGAAGTGACGGAAAACCTTTAGGAATTTAAATTAGGTTTCATAATTGTTTCTGTTTCATCACAAACACCAATGAATGGACATACCTGTGTACTTCCAACAGGACTGAGAAGTACAGAGAAAAGAGAAAACCATGGTCAGATTCAGGAAGCTGAAAACAGTCACTTCATTCACATCAGGATACGATAGCAACTTCTTCATTGAAATAAGATGCTTCAGGTCTGACTTTTGGCCAGTGTGTACTGTCTGTGCTTTCCGTCAAGGAGTTTCCATTTCATTTCTTCAGTGCTATAGTGTGAAGGCAAGAAGGACATCACTCAAGTTGAAAAGATCATGGTCCTTACTTTTTAGAATAGTTTACTTTCTTCAGAAAAACAAAACAAAACAAATCCAGAAAGGAAATTTTTAGAAATTCCTATCTTTTTTCTTTTTACTTCCTCCTCCCCAGTAACATCCTGAAGACTGTCTTCTAAATTATATATTGTGCAGTAAAACAGGCAGGTATTCAGAAGTCAGCCTCCTGCGTTCAGAATGATATCACACAGGAGCAGCTTTCTGTTTAGGAAGCTAAATTAAAACTCAAAACTCAAGATCTTAAATATAAACTTCTGTTTTTAAGACAGTTTAAATTTTCCCGAGACCTTTGTAATCTTGATACGGAAAGTACGTAAAGAATATAATTACTAATTATGGAGTAGTTAAATTCTGTTAAAGAATAAAAATTACTTGACACAGATGGTTTCACTTCTCCAGAGCTCCAAATGAAGACTTTTAGGTTTTGTTGAGACCTATGCCTATCTGATTACCTGCATGAAGGAAAGAAAGACCATCGGATGGATAAACAATATATATTATCTGCACTTAAGCTTTTCTCATAATGACCTACATGTGATCAGTCCTGTGATAAATTTGTGAAACAGGTAAAGGAATGCAGGGAACTTGTGCTTACACAATTTTTTCTAGTGTTCATCTTAGATTCCAGATGCTTTTCATTAGGTTTTCGTTTGCTTGCTTGTTACAAATACATTTGTTTTCCTTATTAAGGAATGGACGTCTTTGAAATGTATGCAAAAACAGCATGCTAATATTTGATTGCAAACCAAGTAACCATCAGAAAACTAAAAGGAAAGAACGAGTGCTCTATTATTAAACCAGGAAAATAAATAGATATACAATTTTTTCCTTTTTACAGATACATTTGCAACCAAATTAGTAACAAGATCTTCTCCAGTATAAATAAAAAAGGCCTGCACTTACCTATTAATTAAGAATAATGGAATGCCATAAGCTTTTGTGTGCTAGTGGTACTGTAATTTGTTACTCTTCACTACAATAAATATATAGCTGATTAAAAATGCAGTGCAGCTTACATATATTAAATACATACTACATTGTGTATTGATTCACTTTGCTTCTCCTGGAAGTCTACTGAATTCAAGGGGAGTAAGATTTGGCCCTCCCAGGTAAAGAAGAAAAGCCTCTGGCAGAGAAGGGGAGCGGGGAGGTTCAACAGATGGTTCTGCAACAGAGCTTCACAGAGTTTAGGGCCACAACTCTCCCAAGCTGACCTCCTTGTACACCTTATGCCAATTCACCTGGGTACTCCCATGTTACTTGATAGGCACTCTGTAACTGGGACAGAGAAGGTGGCAGCTCCCATGGTCACAGCCTGGGCAATGCACTGCACAGACCTCCTGCAACTACTGCACAATGAATGCTCTCTGATGAAGAGAGATGAAGCAAATTAACAGGCACTAAACTTAAGAGTTTCTCTGAGCAAAAAAGAGAAAAATATGAGAATCACAGAGCTTATTGGGTGTGAGAAACAGAGGAACAGCGCACACCACTGCATGTGCTCTTCAAGAATGCTACCACAGCACTTTGGGATCTTTTACAAATTGAAGAATCATGCATCACTCATTAAAGGCTTAATGCATAAGAGTAAACAGTCCAATTGCTCCTTTCATGGTGGCCACTCCTGAGCTCTGAAATAATTATTTACATGGATAATTTAAAACAGATGCAATTTAAATACACCCTGATTTATACATCGCAGCAACCCAAAGCATTATGCCTTTGGACCAAATTATGCACATCCAATACACTCACATCTTCAGAAATCAAATTTTTGTTTTAAAAAGTCAAAGTAGTCACCCATGTGGCAGAGAAATCTCTATACATCACCTTGCTATAGATGGTTGTGGTTGTGCTTTTGTGCCTGAAACACAAATTCTTGCAGTGACACCTGAGAGAAATTGAATTTTTCACCCTTGCTGTAGATTCTTTCATCTATTTAGGGTCAATTATCACTCTCTACATGTTAGCATTGCCTATTTAATTGCTAATAATCTTTGCAGATAAGAAGGATAAGTGAAGAGCTGGTTCTCCCAAGAGGAATCAGAATTTGCTTCCTGAGGGAAATCTAGAAGTGAAAAAGTAAAGACAAAAGGCACCAGAAACAGAGAAAATGTAGTTAAAGAAGAAAACAAAAGACAAAAAAACGTGCAGTATTATCATACTGAGTGACACCAAATGTAATAATCATGAAATTTAGTAATAAATAAAGTTAATTACCAGGACCTTATTTGGTACCTAAAACCATACGTTTCTAGCTTTGATCTTTTTGAAATCTCACTATTATCTCTGGGAGTACTGCTGTGGATGGAATGTAAAGCACAGTCCTAAAACAAACCACACATAGTCCCAGTTACCAGAATCTGGCTCTCTATACATGATAATTTCGACCATGACGGTGAGCCAAGTAACTTTCAACAAAATGCTGTTTAATACTGAAAATTAAGGCTAATACCATATGCAACTCCAATTAACGTAGGAATGTTAGGCTGGCAAAAAATAAACAAATCATTGAAATTCAGAGGAAGTCAATATTTTAGATTAAGTTTCTCTCTTGAGAAAAATGGCCATACATCTTTAAAAGTCCAAATGCCAGTTTTACGTATTAACTGTAACCAAGTACCTACCACATAGAGTGACTGATAAGAGCATGATGGAGCATTTGCCCATTATAAACACTGAAAGAAGAGTGATACCTACCTATTCTCTAACGATATTTCCTGGGCTTGGATTTAAAGCATTTAAGTATTGGCTCTTCTGGATACAGTTTATTTTGTGACACCTGATAGGATCTTAAACCAAAAATTGTATGTCTGTAGCCATAAAATATCAGAAAATATCCAAGAAGATAAATTCTAAGTCCACTTGACCAATGTAGCTGAACAGAATGCTTGTTTCCTGAATCCCATGGAACAGGCATGTAAAATATCTGTCTCTTGATGGGGCTGGCAGATGTGATACCAGAAATAATTTGACTCTGATTTATCTTTGTGGCTTTATCTAGTTCCCCTTATTAAACCTACAATCCTAAAATAATTTTAGGGCCACTTATTTTTTTGTCTACAAACAGTAGAGTTACCCAAATGTTAAAAGCCTATGCTCATAATTCCATAAAAACACTGTTGATTAGATTGCAGTATTTCAGTTTTTAGTTATCAACACTGACACTTTTGGAAAAAAAATTGAGCTCAATATACTTCTGCACACATTGCAGTGTTTTTAACCATTTAGTCAGTACCACGTACATCAAATAGACACCATAATAAAATAGAAATACATTAAACATACATCTGGAAGCACTTCGTAACTGACTTCTGCTTATGAAAACGACTGTACATAATTTCATCATTCACTTTAATTCAGTCACATGCTGCAGTCAATGGAGTCAGATAACATGCTGCAATAAGATTCAGGCATACATTTCTCCTCTGTGTTAAATTCCATGCTTTATCTGTCAGCCCACTCTCGTCATCACTTTGAGCCCATAATGCTGCACCAGAGTCTGCAGTAGCAGCACTGAGCACAGCAGAGACCTGGTCGGTATTGTGACAGTCAATCACAATTTCAGCATGTCATTGCTCTACATACACAGTATTGTATTTTGTGGATGGTTACAAACAGCACTTCTAGCTCTGATGAGTAAGTTGGCCTTAGGCGGTTTGACCAGAAACTGTAAGGAGAAACCAGATCTCAGATTCTGTTATCGGTAAGCACAGGATGTGTGAATGTGGGAGCTGTTCTTTTCTTCTTCTCATTTCTTGCTGGGTCCAAACCACTACCTTATGCACGCACTAGGATGAAAAGCTCCCAGATACATATGGCTATTTACATTTTGCATGTTTTCAGTTTCAGCCACAAAGAGACGTTATATTACCTACTGGTATCCCTTCAGTAACATCAACTCTATCCCATGCATGGGCCATAGAACCAGGGAGCTGGCATGCAGTGATGCACAGCTGATCTTCATTCTACTTTTTAAGAACAAAGCTTGCTCTCTGTCAAAGCATGACTGAAATGATTAGCACAACAGACATTTTATAGCAAAAAAGAATACAGAGAACATTTACTCTACATTCATCTACATTGTCAACATCAACAACAAATGCCCAGCAATATATCACAAGTCTATATTGCAGCGACACTTCTAGGGACACCATTGGTTATCCTATTTTATGGTTGGTGGCTGTGCCTCAGTAATAACATTTTCAATCTTTTCTTCAACTTGTTCAATTATAAACCAAATTAATATAGGCCACTTCATAAGAACATAAACAAGAAGAAAAACACAAAGCTCTTCCTTGTTTAAAAGATGAAGAGACATCCTTTGACAGAAACTAGAAATTTAGTTAAGATTCAGTACAAGAGAAGTTTCCAAATTGTCTTCTACTCAATGATCTGAAAATACTTTATAAATATTACATTATCTTAGTTTCAGTGCAACAATGCAGGCAACTAAATAGAGATATCCCTTTTTATAAGTTGAAGAAATCAAAGCACAGAAAAACTAAGTATTACAAGAAATTACAAGATTTCTGTTCCACAGAAGTAAACAGATTTCTCGGAGTCCGAGACTATGCCTTAAATTGCAGCTACACCGAGTTAGTGCTTCTCTTTGCTTTGTTAGCAAAAACTGAATATTTAGAGTTTCATCTATAAAAGGCATCACATTAAAAATAGTTTGTTGAGCTCCTGAACCGAAGAACATTGTCCCTTACAGACTGACTATCTGACCAGTGCAGCTGGCCTGGAAAAAATTCCTTTCTTGATCATTTTGTTTATAGGATATTTTTTTGCTTTGGAACTTCTGCCACCTGCTCTTATTTTCCAGTGCTTTGTGGCCACATAAGCGCTTGCCTGCTTCAGTCTCTGCTTATACCGAGAGAGCAAAAATATTATTTTCTTATAATATAAACTTCAGATTGTTCTTTCATTAGTCAAATTTGCTACTTCGCTTTATGGTTGGACAAATGGACCCCGATGAATCCGTATAATGGGATGGGTCTCATATAAGGCTAACTGGGACAGAACCATGCACATTCATCACACATCCATGAGCCCAAACAGAAGTCACTTGCTTTCTAAATGCCATACATACATGGCTAATGCCTCAGGATGCCATACTTGGCTAGTGCTCACTAATTTGTGGCGCTGACTGGATGGAGAGACATTAATATGCTTAGCAGTGGCAGAGTAAAACTAGTGATGTCAAACACGGAGGAGAGTGGCATCCTTCACCCCACCCTCCCTCTCCCATCTAGCCTTTATAAGTTGCTGCCCAAGCAGCAAGCAGATGAAGCCCCATTACCTACAGTGGTGGCAGGAGAGAAATGGGACAGCCTTGCTTTCTTCCCCAGGGCTCTGGGCCATGTGTCGCCGAAGGTGGATAACTGCAGAATGACTCGATGCAAATCAGCCAAGGGAGCTGCTGCCTGCTTCACAGCTGCAGCAGAACTGCAGCAGCAGCAAGACACTGCTTCAGCAAAGCCACAGATTGAGAATGATTATCCTCCACTTGGGTTTGCAGCAATCAGCAAGGTTGGAGCCAAGAGGCAACATCCTTTCACCATGCCGTCACTCCCAAGGTAGAACCAGTCACACCGCTACTCTGCATGCCAGCACAGCAAACTCACATGTTCATTTTTAGTGTGGCTTTGAGGTTTCCTTAGTGATGCTGGTTAAAGCCCTCTTATACTTCACCACCAGAAGAAAAAACTTTTTCCCCCTCTTTAAATGCAGCTGTATTTTACTGCAAAGGAGAGGGAACTGAAAATAATTTTCTGCATCAGTATTATCAATTATCCAAAGCCCATTTGCACCATTATGACTTTAATGTTCTCCCAATAGAAATATAATTCTCATTATTTTTATTGGTTTTTATTTTTATATTGCTATTAAATGCATATCACCAGATTTTCTGTTTTCTTAAACTACATGGGCCAAATATCCAACCCAGTATGAAAACCTGACTTTGAAACTGTGCCCCTGGGCCTGGCTATGTATGAAACATGTACAGCGGTGACTCTGAGATAGCTTGGGCATGGCATCTTTTATATAAATAAAGCTATGCAAATAAATGTTCTGCTCTTGTAGGACGATAATCAGGAATTTTACCACAACCACGAAAACATACTTGATAGTACTCATACTTCCAAATAATCCTCTTTCTTGACCAGAAAGACTAGGAGCAGGTAATGATGCCCTTCAGCACAATTCCCTAAAACATGCTAAACTGTTAACGCCAGTACTCTAAAAGAAGAAGAACTGTTTGAGGATATGATTTATTTGATATAGCTGCTTTAGAATCAAGACAAATTCAGTCCCAGTTCTCTCTTCTCCAAAGGCAGAAAGGGAGAAGGAAAAATGGGTGTATTCCAGCAAGGGACAAATTTCTGCTGTGATTCTGGTGTAAGATGTAGTGTTTGTATTGTAGTCTTCTACAATTTCTTTCCACATGGATTTGCTAATTTAGTAAGTGGGGACACCCTCTCTTTCATAATCCAGTTTTTATCTGTTATAGCTGTTATTAAGATGGCACTCTTTTTATGTACTAAATCAAAAGAGCAGACATTACAGAAATAAAACATTTTCTTATGAAAATAGTCTCCCGCGTTCAATGAAAAATCCAAAGCAGGCACTAGATGAGTATGAAAGGAAGTTTTCAGTGCACTTGTCTTGCTCTCTAAGTACACTTGCTAAAGAAATCCAGAAACAATGTGCTTTAATGCAAAACTCTCCTGCTCTAGCCCCCCAGATCTATTACTTGGATGTTGCTTGCAGTGTTGCTCCAAGCATCACCTACCAGGTGAATTCCCCTCTCACTTCCCCTTGCTGTGCCCTCTGACATGGTTTGTGTCCCTCCTTGAAGCCCTGCAGCCCAACCCACAGCTGCAGCCAAGCCTGCAGCCCTATCTTCAGCATGGCACACTCACCTGGGGACCATAGCATTGCTCCATGGCCATTCCAGCTTCCCCTGTGAGCTGCTTTAGTCAATGTGAGTAATGCAAAACCTGGACCGAGTTGGGTCTGAGCAGCCTGGATAAGCCCCCTCCTTGGACCTCCGTGGTTGTCTCTGAACACATTCCCAATGTGATTTTAAACTTCACTTCATCATAATGATAGGTTACAAACAGTCCTCCTATGAACATAATAGACAAGGTGAAAGAGAAAAATTTCTTAAAGAAATGCTATGATAAATATATACCAGAAATGGGATGCAAACCAGTAAGGACGCATTGCCAGGTGCCCCCAGGAACGCACATGTGGCTGACAAAGAAGCTCTTACACACGGAAGCATGCGTGAAAAGGTAGTATAAAGGCCCCTCTGGTTGTGGCCTCATCCTTTATTTTCATTTCTACTTATGAACAAGTGCTGTTCCAATATTCCAATACATAAGAGGCCAGGCTGGATGTGGCTCTGGGCAGCCTGGTCTACTGCTTGGCGACCCTGCACATAGCAGGGGGGTTGAAACTAGATGATCATTGTGGTCCCTTTCAACCCAGGCCATTCTATGATTCTATGATTCTGTGATAAGGCTTCATTGTTTCATGCAGTGGTAGCTGATGTATCAAGACTATTCTTTTTTTGCCTTGCAATTCCAGCTTGGAGACTTCTATTAGCCTTAATGAATTTTGTTTGCAGAGTTGACTGGCATCAGGTTAAGCAGGTATTGAAAAGTGATATAACAACCTAATCAACTGTTAACAGGTATAGAAGAAGCCCTGACAAGGAGCAGTCTGAAATCTGTTCATGATGAGATTCTTTCTGATAAAGGGAAAAAGAGAAGTGCAGGACCAATTTATGCATAAATTGGTCACATTTTCACACCTATCCCCAATTATCTAAAAAGGGTTTAACATTATATTTATATTGATAAGCTTAACAATGTTGAACCACGACTCTGGGATGATCTGTTACAATTCACATCCAAAGCGACCAGAAGGAATAATTGGAAACCCTCCAGCATTTCAAGAAATAGAAGCAGCCTTGAAAAAGATGAAAACTGCCGTACAAGGTCTGGCTTTTGCTGAAATTACAACATAAATTCCGAATGAAGGATGGCCAAGAATAATTCAACAATTACAAATTCCCCTCCAAAGACAGAGGGAATGCTACAAGATTAGAGAAATTGAGTCATCCCAAACATCTCCAAAGGAAAAAAGTGATTGTAATGACTACAGGCTGACTGGGACACTTGATAGACTGTATCACTGATTGATTGCATGGGGGTTTTAGCTGAATAACCTGGTTTATGCTATGAATATCAATATTTGGCTATATAAATAGAGAAGGTATTTGCCAAACAATTATGGAAATCCTTATACTCATCAGCACTGTGCGAGTTAGCCTCAAGGTATATTAGACTGTCTTTAATGGGCTACAATCATTCTGACATCTTCTCCAAGGCAAGAGCAACCATAAATGCCTAACTGATTTCCTGTACAGGCCAAGCCAGCAAGGACAGCCTGTCACATGCAAGTATCTCAAACAATCAGAAACTAAATATCCATCCTTAACCCCTGCTTTGCTCCCCACCATTAGCCAATGGGATTGTGATTCCTCCTATATACTATTTCTGTTAGCAAGAATGCATTCATACAGCTCTGCCCTGAGTACTGCCTACTGGCTGAGAAAGATCGAGGTGAAGTCATGTACAGGCTTTTAAAAATGAACTGTAAAGGAAAGCAAACAACACCATGACCCATGAAACAAGACTTATCTGGGAAGATGTGTGGAGAACATTTATTTTCCCTTTTTCCAAAACTCAGCAGAGAAGTACAGTTGTCAGCAGCACCCCAGGACAACAACGTATAGGGGGGAATACATGGTCCCACCAGCAACCTTCCCTTATCCACCTCCAGCCTCTGCATGGACAGTCCATGCTGCTGCCCTCATTTTTCAGGGATCTCTCCCATCTCTCAATCCTATCCCCAGCTCTTCTCATTCCTCCCTTTGGCAGGAATACTTGGGTCAACACTAGCCCTGAGCTGATATCCTTCCCCAGCAAAATTAAGTTTTGCATATGTGGCTGAGGAGCCTCGAGCTGTCACAGGTCAGGTCTATCCTTGTACCTGAGGTTTTTGTGGCCCGCGTCCTATCTAAAACAATAAAATGAACTGGAACAAAGTGAAAATGATCTTTTCTACCAAAACTCTTGGTAAAGGGGAAGACTAGAAAATAAATCCTTTGAAGAAGAAAACATTTTGTTTGTTTCAAAACATATTTTCATTTATACTAAAAGTAAATAATAAAATCAACACTAAACAAAAAATTGAATGAAAATTCAGGGCAAAGTCAAGTGAAACAAAGCACTGTTTTCTGAATGAAACTGAATAGAACCAGTGAAATGTCAAACTTGGAAAATTCTATGTGAATAACCTTGCTGAGACAAGAAGAATTTAAAAATATTTTAGCATTACTGATCCTTTGTTTTCCAGACACGTAAAGATAATGAAGGATTCTAATGAAAATTCCGCTCTGCTCTTTTTGTACATCAGCACATAGGCCCTTACACAGCTGATCTGGAGAGGCGATAAATACTAGCAGCTACTGGTGACAAACAAGAAATTAGAGCTCATCTTTGGAGACATGCTAATGACAATGCGAGGTCCCATCCTGAAGCAAGCTGCAGAAGTGTCTGCTATGCTACTGTACAGCATCGGAAAACAGTAAGTCCTAAACAAAGCTATATAGTTATGTAGGTGCACGTAGCAGTGGTGCCACAGCCCTTTCCAGCATGCACTGATGACACAAGCAACATCTGTCATCTGTTTGCTCTCCCCTAGCTCCCCAGGGGATTAAATGCGT
Organism: Pavo muticus; assembly: GCA_016647715.1. Lineage (NCBI taxonomy): Eukaryota > Metazoa > Chordata > Aves > Galliformes > Phasianidae > Pavo > Pavo muticus. Next base: position 6,333,664 of record JACDJE010000015.1, on the reverse strand, counting down.
GGAGTATTTAGCTGCTGTGGTCCTTGCCTAGTCTTGGAAGCCCCCCAGTTTCCTGATGGGCTAATGGGACTTTGTACAGCATCCAAGAATTAGATGTTATTTCACATCACAGCCAATAATGAAGCTCAAATTTCTGATCTTTTTTTGGGCAGTTCTCCACTTCTGTCAGTCTCTAAAAGTTGGGTTTGTAATTGCCAAAATATTCTGGCTAAGTACACATCAAGTCAACTTTCTCATGAAAACCAGGTCACCTCTTATATGTCGAGAGAGGGATCCAGGTGCCCAAGTGCTTCAGTGTGCACAGATAGTGCCATGGCACTACAGTGCCAGCACCTTCTTTCTGAGGGATTTTCAGGGGTGTGCCTGAGTGCTAGAGAGTGGGACAGGAAGAGTCAATGATTCATCACAGCCTTCCACAGGGCGCTCCTTAGAGGACCTCTAAAGTACATCATTGACATTTATTAACAGATCCATAGGAGGCTCTCCTTGAAAGGTACAAAGACAGAATTATCGTCCCATTTTATAGATGGGAAACCCAGGGTAGGAATTTAAAGATACATACTACCTCATTGAGACACTACACAAATGATCAAAGACAGATTCCAAACATTTTCCTCTCCCAGAGTAAAACTGTATTGGAGTGCATTTCTGCAGGAGCTTTCACTCATGGCCAGGAGGAGGGAACAGCAAAAGCTTAGCCTACGTAGTCTACATGAAGATAGTCAGAAATGTTCATTTTGTAGACTTGGCATAGGGTTGGTGGCATATCCTTACCATGGAAAAAAGAAACACACACAGATCAAACCCACCACCACACAGAACTTTGTAAGCTCCACCCTGGTCAGACACAGATAGAAGCCTGGAAGGGTAACAGCCTGATGCTGCCCTCCTGTTGGTGTTCTCCCCTGTCTCCTGATATTTAACATTTCTGCCAGACTTTGAAAAACAAAATCACAGCACAGAACTGTCTGGATGTCGGCAAAAATAAATCAGTGTGGAGATGTGGTATCAAAAAATCTAAGTTTGGGAATAGGCAAAACTCAAGTCACTTTTTTCCCCCCTTTTCCCTTCTCATTTTTCCTTTATCCTGTGATTATCAAATACAGTATGTAACAAGTTCTTGTGAGGAAAAACTTTGTCCTGGTAGTTTCTATATGGTGATGCTGTACGCTAGTAATTCTTACACTTGCAAAGGACTCGTTGGATCTCTGAGTAATCAAAAAATACAAAGTAGGGCAAGACATTCCCACAGTTCATCTTCACAAAACATGATGTCACTTATGTACAGACTCTTAATCCTATTCCTCCTCCTATTTTCCTTTCAAATGTGTGTTTTGTATGGAGTTATCCATCAGACAGCACATTGTCAATGAGATGTGTCACTGCTGTGTGTGTATCCTGATAAAATGAACCTAATGCATATGTAAATCCGCCTTCTCAGGAAAAGTGTGCGGAAACACATTTGACTTGAAATCTCTCGCTGCAGAAAGATTTAAGAAGAGTCGAGATGAAAATTTCCCCATCTCAAGACTGAAGCGTCAGTCTCTGAGTTCTGAAGAAACCCACTCCATGATGAGAGACCTCAACAATGGGGGCACCCACCTGGACGCGATGCTGCGAGCCCTTGTCTCCCAACCCACCTGGCTCCCACCGCAGAGCTGATGCTGATGCTGCAGAGCAAGGGCCAGCGGCAGAGGAGTGCGGTGCCCTCCTCTGTGGCAGAGGACTGTGGGCAGCAGTCCCATAACTTTGGCAGGGTGCTGGGCAGCCTCACTCATACAGTGCTGTGGGTGAACAGCACACTCTGCTCGCCAAACCGTGCTGCTACCGGGCTGTTGGAAATGTGGTCACGGAGGCATCACTGTGAAAAAACACAATAGATCCTGATCAGGGGAACAGGGATTTAGCCCTCTAATTGATTTTTATTTTATTTTTTTTTGAAAAGGCAAAACCATCAGCTCTTTTGAATGGACTCTTAAATATAACCATTTACAATAATTTGTACGAAAAACAATTTGAGGAAAGGATTTAAAGATATCATCTGGCAAATTGCTTTGTTGACAACAGATAGATATTAAGTGCAGTTTATCCCGGCCATAATTAGGCACCACTTTCCCGGCTTTGTGATTATCGTGGGGTTTTTTGTTATTATTTTAAAGAGTTTACAAAAACATCACAACACTAACAGACACCTTTTGAAAAGATTAAAAACAGGCATATAAGGACATTAATGAAAAGTTTATTTGAAATTAAAAAGTGCATTCCTCTCACAAATAAATAACACTTACTCAAAATAAAATATATATCCAATTGAAAAACAAGCCAGCAAAGTTATTTCCGATGCACAAGGGCATATTTGTATGCAGCTTGCCATCTGCATGAGCAAAATTTGCAGGTAGAGGTATAAGGTTCCATAATGTAGGAGGAAATTTCCTTTTTATATCATTACTTACCTACTGCTTGAAAAAAAATAAAATAATATTTCATAGTTCTTAGCCCCAAATCTGAGTTTACATTACATACCTTAAATGTTATAGACTACATATACAAGGAAAGGCTTTCTGTTCCCTAACACTGTTTTTAGGATCAGCTGATAGCTTTGTATAAATCTGCTGGCTTTGAAAGCATGGAGGGTATCCTTTACAGAAGAAAAGTGAAAACCAAAGCTGTCTGTTTATAAAGTATTTTTATGAGAGAACAAACGTCTCTTCAGTTAGGAAGTGGAAAATATAAATATGAGACCTTTGTGATCTGAAAATACGGTCGTTCTTAGCTGCACCTTTTAAAAGAATATCTGAAAAAAATGAAAATCTTCTGCTGTGCCTTGCTGCTTAAAGTAACAAGGTGCATCCTTCTTTACAGTGAGTAATATACTAAATCACTCGCACTGCATCTCTCTTGGAGTACGCTGTGCCTGAGTTCCATGAAAGGCTTTGTTTTGGGTTCTAAGTGCTTTCTAGTTTATTTGAAATGACAGTATTTACTTCTCATAGCTTATTACTTCTAATCACCCGATTCAGTAATTAAAGAAGGCAGAGTTGTCTGCTGACATTGATCACGATACAAAAAAGCTGCGGTAAGAAGAGTCTAATAAAATATTTTTTAAATTGTAAAAAAAGTGTAATTATGGGAACAGGCTCCCCCCAGCTGTGTAGCTTCCTGTAATGAAATCAATAGGATATTGTTCAATTAAAGTAGCAAAGCAATGCTGGGAGATCAGAGTTTGCTAGGACGTTGACAGATATACGAATGCTTTTGCAGCTTTCACTTTACTTCATTGGAGGATACCTGAGATTGAAAATATATATATGGAGAGAAAAAGCAGTTTAAAAACCATTCACTGTTTTGAAAAAGGATTTGAAAAAGTAAAAGCAAAATGATCCACCTGCTGAAAATGGTGCAAGTGACACTGAAATTTGCCTGCAGGAGAAGGTGACTGCTTCATTCAAAAGAAGTTCTGCTCCTTTCAGTGGTAACCATCTGTTGATGGTTTCACTGTAAGGGATATTTTTGAAATAGAAGACCGATACATTATGACTTTTCCTCCACACACAGCATTGTTCAAATTTCAAAAGACGCTGCATTTGATAACTAACACTTAATGCTTACTGCCCTTTACAAAATATTCTTGGCAGAGGGTTAGAAACTGACATTTCCAGTTGAAAATAATGCACTGTCAAATAAGAAAACTGCAGGCTATAATTTTTAACACATGTATCTATTATTTTAAACATGAAACATTGCATCGGTTTGACATTAATTTATATAATAAGGACAGAAAAGGATAATGCAATTTTCAGGGGCTATCTACATTTAATTAACTAGCAGCAGTCGCCTGTAACAAAAGAAAACCGCTACAAAAAATAAAGCCTGTTTGTACACCTTCCATCATGCATTATTGAAACTCACAGTGTCATTATGTGAAATAATAAGTGCTTAAATAGAGGCAGCAACTAAGAAACGCAGGCACCAAACTTTCACAAAAGTTAGTAAATACAGTATTGTATGGAAATTCCGATGCGCATTAGCTCTCACATACACTGTAAAATGTTTTATTATGAAAAAAGTGGGTAAGATACTTATCTTTTAAATTGGAGTTTAATATTTTATTAGTGCCAGGCACATAATTCTCATCAAATGGCAGGAAACTCTTTTTTGTATGGATATAAATGTCTAGAGTTTAATATTTCAAAGATAAGTACCTACTACTGCATCTATCACACTGCAGCTTAATGGAATTTACTTTTTCTTAAATATTTATACTGTATGTGTGTTTGGTTGTCAAACGATTGTATAACTACTGAGGCAGAACTGATAAGCTGGGCAACGATCTCGTGAATTATTATTTTGTAAATTTCAAATGTTTGAAATCCTGAAGGCGGTAAGTAAATAGAAGCTTTTGAGAATTCTCAAACAAGCAATTTTCTCGGAAAAATAGTATTTTGTAATTGACAAACAAACAAAAAGTTCTGCTACACGAGCACTAGATTGCAGAAACCGTCTGACTTTCCTAAAACAAATTACATTTAAAGAAAAACAGAATGACATTAGTGAGAAATATTTCCTGAGAATCCAAAATACACAGTAGTGAGCAAATTAAACCGAGACCAGTCTCTGATATTTCCAGTGTAATGTACAGAGAGCATCATTCAGGCTCTGCAATACTGCAAACTATTTCATCAGTTCTGAGAAATGCTTTCTGATCCATGCTGATACAATTACCTAGCCTTTATTGGCAATTTAGACCTGCTTTTAGGGACATTTTAGAGCAAATGATGTTTTCTTGATATTTTAAAAAAGCAGCACTATTTGCTATACCTTTGGGATAAGGTAGAAATGGAGTTAGAGGCTCATTAAATATCTGATTGGTACAATGTGGTTTTTGTTACTGTGGACTAAACTACCAAAAATGAAGATGTGTTCCTGGAGGTTCTGTTCCCCCTTGCAATCAAACGGTATTTTTATTTTGAATATTTCTGTCAAATATCTGCTGGCCTTTACTACTACCGTACTACTTACAGGAGTCCTAAAATCGGCCTATTAAACGAGGCATGTGGAAACTTACCTAATGCATTTTTAATACGAGCATATGTGAAGGGCATACCGCATCTTTCTTTGTTCCTATAAAAATGTGATGGCCAGACTATGACCAGGTGAGCCTGAATTCCTTTTGACGTTGCTGCAAATAGAAGAAAATGAAGCAGTTGTAGTTTAGGTGGAAAAACTAAAATCAGATGCTCTTAATTTTTTTTTTCTTTTTTCATAGGGATTCAACTGAAATGACATCTGAAATCTGCTGAGTGATGTAAAGCCCAAAAGCTCCTACCAGTTTGTCTCACAACTGGAGCAGCTTTAGCCCAGAGACTTACAGACAGCTGTGATTGACTTTAATTTCAGAATTTCATTCAAAATCCTGCTTTCTTAAACACTGGCAAAGTAGCTAAATTAGGTCCTGTTGTCCTGATTAATTACAACAGCACATATAGTCAAAAGTAGTCTCAAAATGCATATTGGTGAACATTTCTTTGATATTTTCAACTGCCTTCAATTTTCCCCCCTGCTTCTGGAAAATTCACGAGTGTTTCTGAGCTCACTATATTACACAGCTATTTTTTGCCATATTGGTCTGAGTAAACAACATACAAGCAAGTGTGATAAATCAGGAACGTGCCATCGTGATAAATAAAAGCTGATAATTTAAAACTCTTTTAGATAAAAGTGAGATGCCTTGTGAGAATACTAGTGTGGTAAATAAAATCTGCTAATTTAAGTCTTTTAAAAATAATGCTTCCTGCTGTTAGCATCCAACACAACAATTATTAAGCAGACTTATAGAGGAGATGATAACATCACTGTCACTGTTACCGGAGGAAACTTTTGTTCTATGAGTTTCTCAAAGGAGATGGATCGAACTCTGCAAATACTTACATAGCTGACACATATAAACAATTTGGTATAAACAAACAGATAAACAACTTTAGTTTTAAAGCAAAATGGGTTCAGTTCTTTCAGGCTGAGTGGTTAATGGGCAGGCAGGGAAATTATCTGAAATTCACGTCTTCTGAAATCAGGCGCAAGTCCACCAGATAAAGAAAGGTTTTGAATCCTGTTTGTATATTCATAGATATACATATATTTCACGTTCCGTAATGTTGCCAGGAATACAATTACAGGTGTAATCTTAAGAAACGCTAGCAGCTATCTGGATAAAAACGTCAGCGGTTGAACAGAACCAATTATGTTGTAGAAGGAGTTCAGAATTTGGTAGTGGAGTCTGCAGGACAGCCATTTGGGCAAAAGCCAAATAAACTCCACTATTTTGAGAGAAGGGAGGTGGAGAACAGAGTTTGTACTCAGCACAGCATGTCTTGGGGCTGGAGGGGGGGAGTGGAGCAGATCCCAGTTAGAAATGTCACAGCTAAGTCAGAGGGAGGAAGTTGTGCAGAGGCTACGCTGGAAGGGAAAAGTCAGTTGCAAAGCCCAGTATGAGATGCGTACTGCTCCTATGACCACATACACAAAAAAGCTTTTCTCTCCCTGTGCGTTTAAGTAATGGACATTCAGAGGAAAAAACCCACAGATCACAAGGATTAACCATGCCCCTGCAAAGCACAGAAATTCTTTTGCACTGGGCTGCAGGATGGGAGGACCTGTGAGTGCCAGAGGAGCACATAAATATTGCAGCTGTATCCGAGCACCACACACTACCAGCAGCATCCCTGCCATGATCAAGCAGCCAGGCTGCCTCTCTGCACAGATATTAGGCCACTGCCACAACAAAGTTTGACACAGTTTGGAGACAAAAGCAACAGAATAATTGCTGCAGTGCCATACGGCATCTGTATTAACACGAGCAAATTATTTTGGTAGGGATTCAATTTCATAAATGCAGCTTCAAAGGCTGTTCCGTGAGCACTATAATGGTTTTTTTTTTCCTTCTCACCAAAATGAATAAAAACTTTACGATATGTTCAGCACAGTACTTAAGTATTTGTTTTGTTAATTTCTTAAAACAAATTGGATTCCCAATAAATACAAAACTTGGACAGCTGCATTAAGCAAGCAGTGGGGAAGCAATCTCATAACGATTATCATGCAGAAGTGCACTGCAGAAGAATTCCCAGAATTTCATCCAAACTGTTATTTGCTCTATTATAAACCTTCTATAAAACCCAATATAAAAACTCCTGAAGGAAGAGAGAGCATTTCTAAATATTTGCAAATACCCTCCAATGATTAAAGAAGCGCGCAAAGGATGAGATGCTACCAAATGACAGCAGGACTAGGAGATACAGTCTTCCTATTTATTTTATTGCATGGAGTATGAGGGTGTTGTAACCATTTTCCTTCCAGCTGGAAGCCCGAGGCAGGGCAGCCCAGCCTGTGATAACGTGGACTAGACCACAGACCTGATGATTATAACGGTCCTTTTCAGCCCAGGCCGTTCTACGGCATGATTTGATGATTTGATATGACCTCTTGATTCTTGCAGGTTCCTGCACAACATGACTCCATGCACAACACCAGGTCTTCCGGGCTTGGCCCTGTGCATGTCTCATCCACACTGTGTGGCTCTGGGACTTCAGCCGGCCACAGACACTGGGTGAAAATATCACAAGTCTTCTTGCTTCAGAGAATTACTGCATGTGAAACCAATGAAACTCAGTACCACTCCTTGTGCTTGGGATTCATGCAAAAACTTTTGTGAACTTCATCTAAATTTGCTTATCCATGGAAGGAGAAGACAGGACTGGCTGAAGAGCCTGATGTTCTCACCTCACCGGTACCACCGTACAGCTCCTGCATTGCCACAGCCACAGCATGTCTCTATAGGGAATCCCTCACCTGTTGTCTCTCACCTTTTATATGGACTTTGTCTTTCAGAAAAAAAAAATAGCTTTGCACAGCAACTTTCATAACACTTCAAGGGGACTCGGCAAGCTTTCTGCAGTGATATATGAATTTGCTCCCCTTGGTGCTGCCATAAGGGAGGTCAGCAAGGAAATATCCCATACAACTGATTGGATTAGAACATCCACAACTCTAATTATCATTTATTTAACCTTGGGAAAAAATCCCACTGTAAAGCAGAATAATAAAAAAAAAAAGCCTTAAAAATAAAATCTGTCATCCCATGGAGCAGCCCTTTGCGGATTTCACAGCTAAGGCAGATTCCCAGGAAGCAGGGGTTTGGGATCCTTCCAAACGAAAAGATTCGGCCAAAAAATTGAAATCTCTCTTCTGTGAGTAACTAATTAGACTTTGACAAGTCTTATAGCCATTAACATCCCTCCACAGGCCTCCTCAGGACACATTTGCACATGGAATGTGATTTTGGAGAGCCCTGCAGCCTCTGGGAAAGAAGGGCCAGGCTCTGCGAGGCAGCAGTGCCTGGTCAGCTTGTGGGCCACACTATCTGCTGCCAATGAGGCAGCCCTTGGCAGAGCTGCTTGGCTTGGTACAACACTGTGCTGACCTTTTCCCTTGACCAAAGGTGGCATTTGGGGTAGCTCAATGGTTTTTGCACCTTGCTCCTTTCACTTTTTGCTCTCTGCTCTGGCTAAACTGGTCCCATCTAGTCACAGCCACAGGTTGGTTAGAAGCAAACAGGTACACACAGGCTCAAAAAATCTCATTTCTACCAGTGTAGTAAGACATGCTCTGTTTTACACAGAGAAGGCTACACCAATCAACGAGTTCCCACACCTCCCAGCCTAGGAGACCAGAGAGACCTTCCTCTGGGGACAAATCAGGCCACAAAGGCGATGTCCTGCACCCCTCCTCCATGCTGCCAGGGACACAGGAGATGGGCAAAGCCTGGGCAAAGACCATAGAGAAAATGCGGAATGTCACCATCAAGGTAATAACCAGCCCATATTATGCAAGCAGTACACTAATTTACCCACAGGTTACAAGTGTCTACTGCTGTTTCATTAAATAGTAATTCCTGTAAATTTGAGAGCACAACTGTAATCAACCCTAAGGGCACAATGTTTCTATTGTCACTGTTGCTAAACCCCCCACACTTACTCCTGCATTGCATGAGGTGTATTTAATTTTCTCTTACCTGCAACCTGCCTTACAGACAGAGAAGAGCAGCTGAAGGGTGCACGCATGCTCTGCCACATGCTGCTCTGCTTCCACCCACACACCTCCAGGCAGGAGGGACCCACAGGGCTTCAAGCAGGGGCACACCTTGAGGGAAAGCATGTTTTGCAAACATTAGCATCCCTGAAGAGGGTTACCATGAGCAAAAAGCACCCATCAGGTCCAAGTGATTCAACCACAGCTTTTAAAATGGCCAGGTTCTACACCTTGTTCAAGCAGATACAACTTTCTTCATTTCAGCAACAACAAAAATTGCACCACAATACAACAGAAATACTGGGCAGGTTAATTCAAACCAGAACTCAGTACGTTCTTGAAAGTAGTAGGATTTACCTATTCAGTGCTTTATTTTTAAGTTAATTAGAAATTACTTAAAAAACTGTAATTTTCACTCCTGGATGTCTAAGTACCACCTTAATGTGTCTTCTGCACATTTATTTTTAGGACAGTAAATGCTGCAGACTGAAACTGTCCGTATTGTTTGTAACGCTCAGCACTGAGTCAATTGTCAAGACTAACCAAATAAATGAACAAACAATAATGACCTTAGTGATACTAGCTCATATCTACGCAGAACTATTATTTCAAATGATGTTTGATGTTTGCTCCTATACCACTATGGATTTATACACATTATAACATGCAATAAAAACTAATGTCAAAGAATAAAGGGAAATACAGTAGAGATGATACATTTTTCCACCCGAGTAAAATGTCTGCAGACTTGCTACTGGTAAAGTGGAAGCTGTGTAAAGTAATACAATAAATGAAAATGAAATGGGGAAATCTCTTTCATTTGTGCCTTCCCTCTATCAATGAAGTTTTCTTGCTGTTTGGGGATATATTAGCCACGAGGGAAAACCGATCTTTTGTTTGAAATAGAAATGAAGGAAAAATTGCCATTAACACAAAATGACAACAGTTTTAATCTCCAAAATATACTGAAAATACAAACAAATATTTTGCATGATTTATAAGAAATACGTATCTGGCAGAAGAAGGTATAAAACAGATGAATACTCCACGAGGTACTGCTTTGCTGTGGAAGCACAGTGCTGGATTCCTGTGCATGCTTTCTTCATCTAGACTGCTTGCTTTCCGTGGAGTTGTAGCCACCTAGTATTTTAAATTCCTCACACTGCATCAGGGTTATGGTACTATGTTACAAAGTTATTCAGAAACCTGATTGGCCATGTTCCTGCAATACATTTTCCTAACCCCAAGATAAAGATCCATGCATCTCTTTACCCTTTAAACAAAAAAGCTATTGTAATAGCATGTAGTGTGATGCATGGCATGAATACCAAAACATGTACATGCACTGCTAAACTGTTTAAGTATGGAAGAAGTAGTGTCTAATAGCATCAGGAAATTGAAATTTAAAAATTTTTCTCACTCACTTATTTGATGAGAACTGGGCTGCTGACAGGTGAAGCAGAAAGTCATTTTTCAAGTTAAATGCCAAGTGGTTATATAGCATAATATTCAGTCAAAATTAACCACCTCACTGCTGCATTGACATACAGCATATTTAATGGCAACAGTTTCTGCAAAGAAAACTATAGATCTTGGGGAGTTCTAAGAAAATGGAAAGAAAATCTTGTGAATACTTCAGTTATTGGCTTGAAACAAAGCACGATGGTGTGCCCTAACTCATGGCAGACAGAACAAAACATAACAATTCCTCAAAATTATAAATGCAATTTTTTAGAATATTTAACTTGCAGATTCCATTTTTAAGTTACCAGATGTGCCAAACTAATGTGTGAACCATGTTGGATCCACAGCACAGTTCAGGCACAGACAAAGGGCTTTTTGGTGCATTTCCAAAAGTTCTTCCCCGTATCTCAGGCACAGGCTCAGGGCTCTGCTTCTGCAAAATGCCATGCATGAGCATTTGGGACTCACTGTCACCTCCGAGGACTTTACAAAACTCAACTTCAAAACTACAGTAAATCTCTCTCTGGCTGGAGCTTTGCTTCAATCTGCTGGTTTTAATCTAGGCTTAATCTTTAAAGTACAAGCCAGCAAAAATATATTTTCTTTTCTGAACGCATTTGAAGTCACGGGGAGTTCAATGCGTAACACAGCTGGGCCTTTGGCCTGGAACTGGCACTCACTTTAATTATTATTATTATTTTTTTTTCTTTAAATATATATAACTACTCCTCAAATGCAAAAACTTCTTACTAGGATAGGCTACAAGTAATTACGTTTCTTCTTACTGTGCCCCAAAAACCCAACCCATAAAAGGAAAGCTTTATTGTCCAAGTAATCAGAGAATTTAAAAAGTAATTCACAGATAAAGGGAGCATACTCTTTCAAAACAGAGGACTGTAAATAGAATATTAAAATGAGAATAAACTCTTAACTATAACAGCAAAACAGAGGGAATGGCAGGCAGTGGTACACTAAAAAATGCATTTACTTTTGCTAGCCTTTTCTCATAAAAATTTACACTACAGGTGGTAAAATTAGAAAAGAGCAGAACAGAGGAGAAACCAAGAAAATGAGCTTCAGTGACTTTTCAGTTTTTTCAAGAACACTTAGGCTGGATTTGGAAGGATTTTTTCCCCAGTGCCACAAAATGGCAGGCACAGACCCGGCTACTGCCACTCTGAACCACGGCCATGGGCAAGACCCCCATGCAGGGATCAATAGGAAACATCATGGGATGGGATGGAAACAGCACGTGGGTTTGAGGCATTGCTACTCTTCTTACAGAAGGATGGAGAAACTCACAGCAGGAGGGCTGCTGGGAGGCTGAGGGAGCAACGGGAATTTCTTGAGGATAACAGAGCAGGAAAAATCAGCAATCTAACCCAAAGAAAGACTTCAAGTTCTCTGCAGCAAAGGCAGAGAAACTCTTAAGGCCAAAGATCTGCCTGTCCCTTCTCATCAGTAAAGTCAGGCTTCATAAATGAGTATATTGTGAAGGGAGATTATTAAAGAGAAAAGCATAGATGGCTTTTTGTTTACATCAAAATTCTTTCTTCTGCCTTGACAGGATCAAGCAAATAATTCCTCAGAAAGTCACAGAGCTATTCAACAGGTGAACAGCTGCCAAGACAATTTCAAAACTCTACATTATGGTCCATCATGTAACTCATGTTTGCTCAGTAAATATTATTCTCTTGGGACATTTCATGCAGAGAAACAGATGCCAGTTGATGACCCAACCTTTTCCTGGTCTTTCACTCTTGTTTATGTAAAAGAAATACAGGTAGATATTTATAAATAGATACTACTCAAATCTCACTGAAGTGATGTTTCCCTATGTTCTGCTCCTGTTCCGCGCAATATATCTGAGGTTTTGCTGGTAGAACTCCTGGGAGGGGTGGTAAGAAGAAAAATTGTATTTAACATGTATGAAACCATCTCAAGGATTTATTGGTTATGGGAAGAGTAAAAACCATAGATTTGTATAATTTTTACTAGAAAAAGATGTATTGAGCTGGCAGCAGCAGTGAGATGAAGGGAAATCATGAAATTCTTCATAGTATTATATGAAAATTGTCAAAGAGTTGGGATGCCCTAATCATCCATGAGCCAGCTGAAAATAAAGTGTATTTATACTGGAATTTTTCAGCATCTTTGGACAGTAGCTTAGCTTTGTTATATGCTGTAATGTTTCACAAAATACTGTTTATTTTATCTTGTCATATTATATAGCAATAAAAGAATTGTAAATGTATCATATTTATCAGCATGTCTGCACGTCTGGGTTATCACAGGAGACATAGGCTGTTTTTCCTTGAAGGAACTGAAATGTCTGGTGGTTACTTGAGATGAAAACAGGAGCAACAAAAAGCACTACAGAGATATTCCTCCTGGTCGTTGAATGTGAAGCTTCTCACCAATTATATGTTATACACAGTTATTAGAATATGGTTTAAGGGGTTTTATGACAAAAAGAGAACACATCTGAAATGTGCACCATTATTAGCAATACCCAGTAATGTTGTATTGCATGCTGGAATTTATGCAATAAAAATGTTAAACAGCCAGTGATTGGATTTGTTTACAGGATCTAAAGAGGAAAATTGGGATGAACCCACGAGTAACTTGCCTTGGAGGAGTCTGCTCTAACTGGATACGGATGGATTAGGGCTGGAAGAAGAGACTGATTCAAAGTGACTGTAAAACATTATTCACTTATATTATTACTTGGAGTATACTGACTATCATGAGTAGGTTTCTTCATGGTCAATCAATATCACCCTAGTATTAAAATATTTTTAATGTGAATCATGGAACCTGCTCTTGCAGAAAAAATGAAAGAAAAGGAAAGAAAGCACATAAAAAATATCCTGTGGCAATCTCTCTCTGCAGAGCAGGAGTGGAGTCAAGAACCACCAGGCACACAGAGTGCAGGATCCATCCAAATGGGGCCAGTGCTGCACAGATGGGCTCCCCAGACCCACATACCGCCGGGTCCTAGGGGCAACAAGGAGGCATTTGTAGGGGCACTGCACATGGTAGATGTATTGCCCTCAGGAAGATAGACTGTAGACCCCCCCAGCTCCAGTTCTGAGCCCTGCCATTGGCCTATTCTCCTTCCCCTGTTTCTCACCCACAATAGATACACAACTGTGGTCCTAAAATTATTAAACTTCAACTGCACATTAATGATCTTGGTGTACACACAATATTTCCACTGCTGTATTTGTAAGCAAGAACTCTCAGGATTTTTGTATCATTACTCTTTCAGTTAAGCAGCTCAAAGTTATTTTGCTGGAATTTGTATTAAATTCTGTGGTATGAATGCCTGTGTGAGTATATGGATGCACGTGCACACAGAGCATTTCTGCAGAATATCTAGGCACTTTCTAACATCAGTTATCTCTTAAAATAAAATAACTCCAGAGATTGAATAAGATGGGGAAAGATTCTAAAGTGACAAAAACTGAAAACTCTATCAGAGAGTTACATGATGGCAATGTCTTGCTTCAGAGGCAACACAGCTACCCACACTTTTCCTCGTAGAAAGCAAGGATCAAACTTTTGGATGCAAGGCAGCATTTAGTAGCATGTTCTGAAAAACTTATTCATTCAGCAATGCTTAATGTCTTAATTTACTTTTGATGTACTTTGAGACAATGAAATCTGTATTTAAAGATTTGATAAAAAGCTGGAATGAACAGAATTTTTGTTATAACCGTAAAAAATGGCAAGAAGCATTAACGCTGTCACTAAGTGAGTGGCAAATCTCAAAATAAGTTTGGAATGATAATTTCATTATTTCAGTATATATATGTGGTTTGTGCTACCTGGCTATAGACACGAAGGTTGATATTAATTCCTGACCATTTATTTAGTCTTTGAAATGTTCTTGTCTGGTTATTTCCCTGCACTAATTATATCATTATCTGTAAATAATTTAAATCAATACAAGACTAATAGTACATAAAAAGTTGTACTACCGGGCCTTCAATACCACATTTTTTCTCCTGTCATTAAAGTCTATAGATATGGAAGTAGTAAGTTACTCTCAAGATTTTGTAAATGTAAATGCCGAAGTTGGATTTACTATCGTAGCTGTGTCCCTCATGCTGTCATACATCACGGATGTACAAGTCCATCAATATATATGATTATTACTCCTATTTTAGTGGGTTGCTTTAAAGATATAGAGGACCTTCATATCAATCACTTCTACAAAAATCAGACTTTCTGTGCTGTAGGTCTTGTGCTGACCTTTCAAAAGAGTGACTATTACCCATAAGGAACTTGATCAAGAAAACTCCATACCAGTGCTATTTCTTCTTCTTTTTCAAAATTTAACTTAAATAAGGAACTCACCAGCAAAAATCTACTGATTAGCTTCTCTCCTCCTCCCTCTACCATGAAAATATACTGATTAGCTCCAACACACATCCTACTCCAAATAATGCTGCTGTCAGCTTTGATATAAGACTTCCACTTCATTAACATGCAAGGTGTGCTCTTGCATTTTTTTAAAGTATGATATCTGGATGGCTTCACGGAAATATGAAACATTAAAAAGAAATGAAAAAAAATCCAAAACACCTTAGTACCAAACTGGGCAATATTAAGGGGTTTTCTGCTCCCTGGGAAGTACTTCCATGTTGTTCCTGGTTTACACTTAAATGAAAAAAAAACAGGTCAGGGATAACACAAAGTAATTTAAAAGACTTACACTGCAATACATAGTATTGCCCACAGCTACACCTTGCAATCACCCAGTTCATATTTTAGGTCCTGACATAAGAGTTCATAGTATTTTACAATTCTATGTTCCATGTCAGTGGCTGACTGTGGAGTTGAATATCAGTCCTATCTAAATCTGCAAGAAAATAGCTGCAGGTGACATAACCTTTCATGTAGTACCACTGTGTACATATACAAATAATTGAGGCTCTTGACCCTGTCTACGCACATACAACTGTAAGTACAAACTTGACATTTTGATACTGCTTGTAGCCTTTCCCGTTGTTATTTTCTGTTTCAATAATCCATTGCAGGTAGAAAAATGAAAGAAGGAAGCATGAATGATTAATGCTGTCAAGGTAAAATAATGTATTTAGAAAAATCTATAAATCTGTTATTTGTGGTATTTTAAAACTAAACACGACACTTTGGTGCCATTCATCCTATTTTACAGCAGACAAATGTAAACGTTTTGCAGCAACAATGGCAGCATAACCCTTTGAACACTGAGTTTGGCACCAGAAGTCAAAGGGATCGGCTGTAAACTTCCATGTACAAATGAATATTAAACACATATGAATATTCATACAGTGTTATTAATATTTGATATATATGCATGATGCAAAGAGAATGTGAATAAACCATCCTTCTTATACAGCCTTCCTGCCTTTCTCTTCCTGGCTGTGCCCACACGTGCACTATGCCCTTATGTCTATTATTTTTTCAACTCGCCTCTTCTAAGAAGAAGAACTTGCCTTCTTCTCTAAGAAGAAGGATGCCTGGATCTGACTTTATATTTAGTGCGCATACCTTCCTGCCAGACAGGGGACGCTGCCACTTCAGTCCAATCGTGTTCCAACAGACATAAATGTTTTGCTGTGTATTTAGTAGTTGCCATGAAAATTTCAGCCACTGATGGCAGAGCTGAAAGCGCGATGACTGATCCTGGATAGTTACAATTTTTAGTTTTCCTCAGGGAATTTTAATATAAATACATATATTTTTAATTGCGATGGAAGGACAGGTGCCTCGCTTTGCCCTCCTTCCCACAAGCAGCCTGCAGCCCAGCAAGGCAGCCCAGCGCCTGCTCCCCTGGGCCCACAGCCCCGCCATGTGCCAGCTCTCCCGGGGCTGGAGCTGGCATGGACCCACATGCAGGGCTGCTTCCCTGCGGATGTCCCGAGCACATGATCAGCTATCAATGTCATGTGTTGGAACCAGATCTTTGCAGAACAGTATACATGTTAGCGTTACATCAGCACCCCAATCAGCACTTCTGTTGTTTTCTTTCACCTCCAAAATAACAGTCAGGCAATCAAGGCAAATGTTAATGCATAAACAAGATTTCTCTTTTAAAGCAGTAAGGGGCTGTTCAGGCTAACAAGATGTTTTCTCACTCTAAAGACAAGAGTGTACAACAAAGCTGCAGCTATCTGCTAAAACGTCTTGGAGATGTTACATTTGTTAGGTGCTCTAGCAAGTGATTTGAAATTAAAGTTAATTAAATTAATGTGATATTAGCCCAATTGTTTCACTTGATAAATCTGTAAAACTCAAACTGCGCAGCTCAAGTTTCAGGAGATAAGTGAATTAGCAACACATGTAAATGATCATAGCTGTTCACAGATTCAGAAAATAATTAAAGCAGATCTCTAGCTCGCAGCAAGTTTCACCTGAAGTCTCAGCAACCGAAGCGCTTTCAGATGCTGACTGTCACTGGATACCCATACTGCCTGCAAAGTGCAACTTCACAGTTTGAAGACAAAAGTAACTACTTTGCAGTATGTCCTGTCTCATCTTCCATGCATTATTTTCCATCTCCACTGTACTCCTTTGCAGTCAGAAAGTCTTCTCAGTTTCATTTCCCAAATTACTATAGCCTACCAATGCAAAGACTGTACTTACTAGGTGCTGCTGTCTGGGATAAGTAGCTTTGCTGCTGTTTCTCCAGTCAAATGTCTGAAGAAATGACCATTACCAGCGCACTTTCATGCAAAAGTTAGACTCCTACCTAAGTCATGCCAGGTAACCACTGATTGGAAGCAAGAGTCATTGAACACCAAAATAGAATTATTTTCTTCTACAGAAAAAAAAAAAAAAAGAAAGAAAGAAAACTGGGAACTAATATAAAAACACAAAGTAATTACGTATTGTTGATAGAAGAAATTAGTTTCTTACACAAGTAAGCTTATATCATGAGCTTTCTAATTTTTCCTTCAGAAAAAAAAAGCCTTACAATTACCAGTGATTCTCATTGTCTTCAGTTGGGAGAGCTGCATAGCCCAGCACAGGCTGCTCTCCGTACTGCTCTTAGCAAGTTCAACTGCTGTATAACTTCCCAAGCCAGCAAGTGAAACCCTCCAAAACAGCTGTCACATATACGGATAAAAGCAACACAGGCGAAGTGTTTTAAGTTTGCAATGGTAGTCAGTTGGAATGTACCTGAACTGCAGAAACTTCCCTAAAGATGCTCACATCACGCAGCCAATGGGGTTTAATAATTTAAAATTAACTAAACTCTTTTAGTATAAAATGTAATGGCTCTGTCAGAACCGAAGTGCAGAATGCTAATTTAGGATTTTAAATAATAATTCTGAATAAATGGAAATGTCATTAAAAGGAAGGTTTTTTTTTTTTTATTTAAGTGCATAAAGGGACACCTTGAATTAATATAAGCCATTAAAGACACTCCTAGAGTGAGCAAAGACTTACAAATGTCAAAACCTTGAGTCAGGTAGAAAGAATTTAGCTCAAAATTGAAATATTCTGGGTCATAAACATGAGCACATTCATATTGAAAATACTGTAAAATTCATATGTGTATTTTGCAAATCATAGAGTTCACAGGGAAGAATCCATATTTCTACAGGCAATGTTTTTGGAAGCTCAGCCCCCTTCCAGAAATTCATCCATGTGCATTATCACTAATCACCATCACTGCCAGCCACCCTCTATCTCTTCTCCACACTCATGCTTTTGGATTTGCGTCAGGAATCTCACACGTAGCTCACTCCTATCCTCACCAGCACCTGTGACCACAGGCACTGGAAGGATTTTTGGCCAGACCAAATTGTATTTTGTCATCAGGAACGAAATGCAAACCCTACATTCTCAGTGGGTTGGGGAGTCCCCGTGCAGCGCCGCTGGCAGAACCGCACACCCATCTCTGACCTCTGCCATTGCAGCCAGCATACCTGACAAGCAGACTGCTGCACACACTGCTCCAGCCATTGCCCTTCCCGCAGGTTCCCTTGCAGGTCATCATGATTTTTGTTACTGCAGTGCGTGGATCTGGGAACGCCAAACCTACAGTATCATACACAAACATTTTTAATCATCTTAGCATATGTCAATGTACACGCAGTTTCAGACTACAGATTGCCTTCCCCACAGCAAACATCTCTGACAACCCTTTATTTCTGGCATCAGCTAACGAGCTTCTTTGCATTATGTAGTGATAGAAAATGCAAAGCCATTTGAAGCAAGAGCTTGGAGGACATGAAGAGGGCCTCCTTCTGTCACACCGAAGTTTTCCTATTAAAACTGAAAGGAATGGCTTCTTTATCAAATGAGAGATAAGTACTCAACTTGTGCCTTGTCCAAAGGATTCACTTCTGAACCCTGTCCATTCCAAAAAGGGAATGATATTTAGTATTTATATACAACAGTGCATATTAAGTGCAAGTTCAAGCCCACGGTACTGCACAGCATGCACGGATTCTGCTGGACTGAAAGACAGCAGGAAACAAATGCACCCATCTGGCCACATAAATCAATCACTGAAATCTGAAGATACACCCACAGAAGGGAAGAAATGATTAATAGATCTGTGATGTGTAAATTTTTATTTAACTCTAAAATCACACTAGAAATTGCTATTTTAGAGAACACCTTGTCAAGGACATGAGGACTTTGCAATAGAGAGTCTTCTAAATCTGTCAGAAGAGGCAGGTTGGTTAAAGGCACGCGGTGAACATAGAGGAACCAGCTGGAAGGTGGTTGCCACCGCATGTCACTGCCACCTGAGCCCTTTGGGTGTGTGCCACCCAGCTGGGCATACTGGGGCACGCAGCTCCTGCCTGCAGGCCACATTGCATTTTGCTTTAGCAGTTCCTTGGCACTATACATGATGTGACTTGCTCTCTACCAGTTTCTCTCCCGGTCCAGCCATACCACTGCTGCTGCTGATGTGGATGGACCACGCACATGATGCAGCAAGAGGGGCAAGTCCAATGGACATCTTCCTGCCAACAATGTGCTGATACCTTTACAAGCATCTCTGTCAACCGCTTGGGGAGAAACACAACCACGTACCAGAACACAAATGCAGGTGAATCCTTTGATATTTAACAAGTTTTGTCACGTCACAAGAATAGTAATTTTCTCCCTGAAGTTTCAGGCCCGGAAACAGCCTTCTTAATCACAAAAGCCCATCCTACTGCAGGAAAGCCTTGAAAACACTGTCCTTTTAAATTGGCTGACATAAAGCTCACCCCTATCTCTATAACATTGCAATAAATAAATGATTACAGTCAAAGTACAGCCACTGTCATTATTAGCAGACTGTGAGACAAAGCTGAATCAGAGGAACACTGAAGAATGAAGAACTTCTCATCTCTATTTCAAGTCAGTCTAATCCCACTCAAGAACATTTTACATACTCACCAGCACGGCGACTCCAGCCTAGGGCTCCTATCACTGTGGGCATCCTATTTACAAGCACCGCAACTTTTTATTTATTTATTTATTTGTCTTCCTTCATTCACTGACTTCTGCAAACCTTTGGGAAGAGAAATGAGAACTACGATAGCAGCTTTTAAATTGACTCTTATATTAAGAATGTTATGTTTTTTATATCTGCTCTGAAAGGGTAATATGAAACTTATGAAATATTTACCAAGTGTGATGCATAAACAACAAATCACCTCTTTTCCATTAAATATTTTTGCAAAAGATATTTTTAATAAAATACTGCAGCTTGCAATTTAATTACAAAGAGTAATTAAAACTTAGAGGATAATCATTTTTGGCAAAAAGTCAGTTTTTGTTAAAATTTTAAGATAGAAAAAAGATGCATATTACGACCATAATACTGTTAGTAATTAAGATAAATGCATCAATTATTAAAGATGCAAACATGTCAAGCAAGCATAACTAATTATTTGAGCATGTTAACAGTTGTTTAATGTTAACAAGCAGTGAATTATTAAAGACCCCATGTGTCACATTTTGGACTGCATAAAATATAATGTTCTAGAAGGGTTTATGATTTTCAGGTTTTGCTTAGATCTTTCCAGTCAGATAAGCAATAAATTTAAGATAACTTGCATTTAAACTGTATTTCTAAAATAATTAGCTGCAATTGTGTAATGAAATGTTGTATTTCTCACTTTATGAAGACTTCCAAATTCCATTAAAATGACCAAAATATATCAATAGGTGTTCTAAGTAGTAAATACATGATTTTTGCAAGTGTGCAGTTTCTTCATTAAAAAGAGATACAGCATTTGGGAAGTTTAAACTGTCAGAGTAGCAACTAAACTGAGATGAAAGGGAACATTTTATGTGAGCTAATGCTCATGTTGGTACCTATCTTTGTGTCTCGCTGTTTGCATGTCTGCTTTCCAAAGGAGTGCAGGTTCTTGCATGCCTTAACGCAGTGTCCATCAAGGTCCTGGCGCCAGCTGCTGTGGGGTCCATCGTCGTGTCCCCAACCTTTCACTGTAGACCCTGAAACTCAATATTTATTTATTTTTGTTTCAGACGAAGATAAAATAAGGCCTATTTCATGTGAGATGGCTTCTCTGATCTGAATGTTCCTTCAGCAGACTGAAGAGTAAAATCTTTACACCCAAGCATTAACTGTTAAAATCTGAATACTGGTGGATCTCTAAAGGATTTATTGAAGCTATGAACATTTGAATTCCTTTACCTTTGCCTAGCAGAGTCAGCAGCAGACAGGCAGCTGTTTGCCCACCCCACACCCAGAGCCCCGTGCTGCCCAGGGGCTCAGCCTGCTCATGGCTTGCATGGCTGCTGCAGCCCTGAGGGCACAGGCCTCCTGCCCTCGCACCACAAAGCAGTCTGTATTCACTCTCACGCTGTTGGTAACAGCAGTTGTTAATCCAGATTAACAGGAGCAGGGAGGAACCGCACAAGTTTCAGGACAGGTGCCCCCCTCCACTTTGGGGATCCCTGGTTTGAATTGGTGCCGGCGGAGGAGAGCCCTGGAAGCACCAAGGAAACTTTTGTTTGATTGTTTTTGGCAACATATTAATATGAATGAACGTTTGCAAAGCTCTTTGACATCTTTAGATGAAAGATGCTCTACACAAATATTAGGCTGTTAATTGGGTGGCTGGAGGGTACTCAAACAGTGCAAGTCCAGTGTAATGCTCATAGTTATTCACACCAATGCTTAAAACCCCCTCTGCCCTGGAACTAGGCAGAAGCTCCAGCCACACAGTGGAAGACAGGTCCAATCCACAAGCATCCTGAAACAAGGCATCCTGCACCAACCCTGCCCACAGCGGCTAGCAGGAGCCATCACAGTGACAAAGGGTGGCTGCACCACCAGCACCAGGCACAGCCCCAGTGCCTGTCAGGGGCCCACAGGAAGCCACCACGCAGGGAGGGGAGCAAAGCCTTTCTGCCACTTTCTGTTTTCTAATGAAAACCATCTGATACATCCCCTTCTCCCAAGAGTATCTGAAAGGCTACTGCCCCAAAATATAATTGGAGTTCGTAAATCCAAGCCATCGTGAAAGCACAGAGGTCAAAGCAGAGAGACGGGTGGACAGATGCTGATACCAATGTTACATGGAGTCAGAAGAGCAGCACCTCGGGCCCAAGACAACAATGGAATTTAGGTGCTGGAGGACAAGCACGTCTTTTGCGGATAATTTACTGCTCTCAAACACACACAAAGGAAGTTTGGGGACCCTACTGGTCTTCTTTTTAGTTTATCTTATTTAGTATTTTTCCCCCAATTTTTCTTCCTGTTTCTAGGTGACCTCCCTCCTGTGACAAGGTCTCCCCATTACGACAGTGAGCTCTGATGATAATGTAGGTAACATTCAGACTGAGACCAAGTGCAGCAGAAAGCTATATTTCACTCCTGACCTTCAGCTCCCCCTCTAGTGCAATGCGCACATTATATTTCCCTTCACTCATAGCAGGACCAGTGAAACAGCACCAGATGAAATAAGTGACATTTCTTTAGCTAGATACCAGGGAAGAATAAAACAGTTCTGCCATTTCAACTGCACACGCGATACTTGTCACACAACTTTGCCCAGCCACATTAGCAGCTGGGCTGGCTGCTTAGCAGAGGCAGGAGGAGGAGGAAGAGGAGGCAGGCGTACCCACAGCATGCCTGAGATGCTCTGGGGAAGCTCCCAATGACACCCCACCAGGTTTCCATCCATCCCTGCCCATCCCAGCCAAAATGACAAACCCAAAGTTCGTGAGATGCTCCTATGGGTTCGCTCCTCTCTAGCACCAAGCGCTGCACCGCACAGTAGCTCTGGCAGAGCTCCAGGCACATCCCTTTATGTGTCAGGCCTGAACCTCTTCATATGCTAGAGTAGAGCTGCATGTACAGTACTTTCTTTACTTCCAAGGCTTTTTTGCCATCTGTTTCTATTATGGGAGTTTATGGCACAGAATACCTCAGACAGTACAGTATCTGTTTCTTTTCTCTGCTGCAGTTATGGTTGCTGTACTGCTTTATGAACAGAATGATAAAACTTAGAGCCTTCTTAATTCTCTCCTTTCCACCTCCATTTTTTTCATAGCATGTTGCAGAAATGGAAGGATTTTTTTTTTTACAGTTCATATTATTATGATGAGAAGTGATTTGAAAGAAAGTACGGAATTTATCAGGAAATGGAAATGTGACTACAAGGCAGCTTTTAAAAATCCTTTAATCATATCATGATTAAGAAGGTTTTTATATTGTTACTTCTCTGTTCTGAAGTATATAGAATTTTGTTATAGTCTGAAATTTGCTTTTTACTTTTTTTTTTCTTAAAGAAAGAAGATCATTCTCAGTATAGATAGTCCCTCATTCACATCCATTAAGCTCCTACACTAAAGCAGAGACCCCACAAGGAAAATGGCTCTGTGGATTTTCATGAGTAATATTTCCACAATTCTTCGCACCCCCCAAATCAACACATTCACCTGAACCAGTGCTGTGTCAATGCACTCCTGTCCCCCATCACGCAGTCTCTGAGAATCCCTCATTCTTGCAGAGAATAATTACTTTTCTGGTGTAAAGTGTTTGGGTTTTTTTTTTTTCCTTTGGTGTCAAGGAGAGCTATCACATGTATGCAACAGCATTTTATTTTAACAGCATGTAGATGGTGGATGTTTGCAATCATCCTCATTGTCTCTAGTCCATGAGGAGGCGGAGCTGTTGCACTCTTCTTAAAGAATGAACGAATGCAGGGTTATGGGCAGAAGATTAGATAGGTATGAATTTGGCAAAGAAATCAATTATAGACACAAAGAAATATCCTATTTGCCCATGGCTGGTTTGATCACATGGTGACCATCTGGAATTTAGATCAAGCCTCCAATAAAATACAAGGGACCACACTTCTGCAGCAATGATAAATTAATATCTGAGCTGGAAGTACTACAAGAAAACAGTGATAAAGAAGACAAAAGCCACATCTCACATACTCCAATTGCACTCCATTTCCTGGTGTTTCTTCACTTCCCCTCCTCCCCCCACCCATTAATATAAACATTATATGAGAAGTATAGTGAGAGCAATAAAAAATAAATGGCAATTAGAGCCAAGATCCAGAGCTAAGACAGGAGGAAAAAAGGAACAGAAACATTGGTCCTGATGGCCTTTTCCTGTTCCAATTTTTTTTAATGTTCTTCTGACCTTGATTAGATCTGCAGCTTCTCATGTGAGGCTTTGAGATGAGTCCTATATTTAGATTAAAAAAAAAAAGCAGTACCACAAATGAACTGCAGAGCATGCAGGGATCCATACATATTTTGCCACATTTTCTGAATCACACTATTGCCTCTTATTTGCCCTCTTGCTGGAAACTGATTTACCACATTACCTCTCCGAGACAATCCACAAAACCTCAACCTTGGGCCCTCTGTGTCCCTTCAAGAGGGACTGCGTCCATGGGCCAATGGCGTTCTGGCACATCCCCATTTCGTGCAGCACCTGGTCAGAGCAGCAGCTGTGACAGGAATCTCAGCAAGTGGTGTCTTAAGTCAGGGCCAAAGCATAAAGCTGTTCCTAGGAAACAGAGTCTGGTGGCACTGGCAGAGGTGACAACCCACCCTCTTCCCATATGCCTTGTCCTCCATCACTGAAATGCCACACATTGGAATGTCCTCACTTGTGGGCAGCACCACACAGGCAAATGTCTTCTCGGTCAGACTAGCATGTTGGTTCAGCTGAAAACCAATTTAGGAGAGTGAACACATTCATTTTCATCTCACTCTGCAGCTACACAAAGGTGGCACAAAGGATGTCCCAGGTTTAAGCAATCCCAACCTCCATCAGATTAACAAAATGACTACATCACACTCTGGTCCTCCCTCCTCCTATGAAGTAGATGGTTTCTACATAACTCATAGGTCCCTCTCCTGTTCTCAGCCTATTAGCTCATATCTCATGGCAAATTCCCACCTTTCAGACAAAGATATTTATGTGGCCTTGAGGACATGGGAGCAATCTCCCTCCTCTGCCTTCTTCCCAAGGTATGGAAAACCATGGCATGCTCAGCACACGCATAGTGAAGGCCATTATAAAGGCTGTGGGAACACAAAATTCACTGCCACAGCTTCTTAGGGCTCAGTGCCACGGTTTGGACTGCCCCAAGAGCCCCGGCAGTGGTGCCACATCCACACATTGCATTCTAATATCTCCAGCATTACCATTCTTGTCATCCTTCAGTCCTCAGAGAGAAAAGCAGAAGACAAACACAGTAATTACAATTGCCTTTTCCAGCAATATGGGTCAGAATACGTTTCATTACTCCTTTTTGCAAACCCACTGACAGGCATGGGGCTGGCATCCCACCATCAGCCATGACTACGTCTGTTCAGAATTACAGATGCCCTATTGTAAGTCTTCTCCAACTGGAAATGAAAAGACCTCATTTTTCACGGACAGTATGGATGCATGTCAGTTTGATCCACAGAAGTAAGCACCTGTGACGGATAAGATAAAAGAAATATAATACTTTTGGGGTAAAAAAAAACCAAACAAACAAACCAACAATATCACTCAAGAAAAAAAAACAGAGGGTACATTGTGCCCCTCTTCAACAAATAAAGTGCTCAAACTGTGTTTTAATTCAGAGGTAATATTCACTTTTCCTGTGATTTCCTTTCAGTCCCTATCAGAGGACATTAACAAACCCCTCTGTGGCTGTCAGCTGCTCCACATTGTCAGAGAACAGTTTTTAAGAACTAAAAAACTAAAGGTTAGAAAAATCCAACAACCTTTCAGTTTCATTTGTATTTTAGGTTTAAAGGAGTGATTTTTTTTTTTTTTGCTTGCTGCTTACAGATCAATACATTATTTCAGTAATAGAAATACTAATCTCCTTAAATCTATATTTTTTCTGCAAATCACCAAAAAGTCTCTCCCAGATTAGGCCTCCCAAACAACTGATTTAGTTATGTGTCACAGGAGTCTCAGTCCATCGTTTTTCTCTTTTCCTGGGCTGAACGAAATGCTTACTGGGACTGTACTTTAAATCCCAGCCAATGAAAAGCAATGCTTCACCATTTACCTGCCCCTGACACGTTTTTATGTAAACCGTTGCAAAGGGAAGGGATTCACATATGTTGCACAAACTCCACTGAAATATGAATAAAAGGCATCCAAGGTTCAAAGAGTTAAATTACCCGATGGTTTCCCTTGCTGTGCTCGCCCCCAGCCAGAGCCCCTCTTCCCTCTCCAGGCTGTGCTTGATTTATGGTGTGATCCATCCCTGTTGGGAGTTGACAGTCACTTTCATTTTCTAGTATTTTTTTTCCTTTCACTGCCAAGGTCACAAGAGAGAGGGCCCTCCAAGTTTTCTGCATTCGTCCTCCTTCACCCTTCCACCGGCTTGGCCTCATGAATCATCCCGTCTTCACATTGAACTCCTGATGCTTCTCTTCCACCAAACTGCCCGACTTCCGCAATTTTTCTTCATTCTCACTAACAATTTGGTAATGAAATATTGATTTTTAGTTAGATTCAAATAGATGTTATTAAGTTTGCATTGATAAATCGTTCCCTTTCTCAGGCTGGAAGTACCTCAGTCAAATTCTAACTGCGCTTTCATACCTGGTGATGTATTAATTTGACATATTTGTCACCCAAGCTGCCTGGCTCAGAGTTAGAGGAGGGCGCCTGTCCTAATTGCTACTATTTCACTCAGAAGGTGTAATTCTCACTGATTTCTTCCAAGGGTTTTATCCCTAAAAGATCTACGTAATTATTTTCCATGTTTTGTTTCTGTTGTGTTTTCTTAAAAAAATATATATATATACGAAAATAATAAAACCAACATTGTTTTCCAGAAGGGAGGGGCAGGAATATAAAAAAAGCACTGGACAATTCATCTAAAATGTTTTCTGTTAAATTTACTAGTTAAGATGTATTAAATACCAGCAAATTTGCCAAGGAATCAAAGTCCTTTTAATACATCTCAGTGAGAGCTGCTGAAGTATAAGATTTTCATACTATCAGCTAAAAAGTAACCACTCCTGTAACTGGTTAAATGAAGTGACCACTGCCTGCTGCAATAACCCCTCAGTCAGAGTTGAAGGTGCCCCACAGAAACAGGAGACAGCAGAATCCATGTCAGCATTGCATCATCTTTCACCTATGCAGGGGATAAGGTTCCTGAGAGTCCGCTGAGGGCAAAAATTGATAGAAACACAAATAAATTACATTGAAAAGAGACGTGCACTTGCCCTCTCTGAAATACCCAAGCCTTGTTCTCTACTTCTGGGCTGCTTCAAAAATAGCTGCTTCCTGGCCCTCCACCCTCTGCAGCTGGCGGTGGCCAGAGGTGCCTGATGGCACCACTCCTGCTGCTGCTCAGGGCAGAGCTCGCAGAAATCCGGCTCAAGCCCAGCTGACAGAAAGGGCAGCAATGGCACACACATTTTTGTTCCCACTCCGTGAACATCTCAAGTGACAATTAGTTTTAAATTACACACAGCTCTGTTAAAAGTTTGAACTGAGGTTTGCAGTTGCATCCATTGCAGGCTTGTGTTTCAATCAGACTGCAGCTTGAGCTGCCTTTTACACACAAGAGCCTGCACCTGTGAAAATTCCCCCTTCCCAGTATCCCTGCAGCAGGGACCAAGATATGTCCTTTGTGCCATAGATAGAAAATGAACTCCGTGCTGACTGCGATTGGAAAAGCACAAGTGTGATTTCTTACCCACTAAAGTCAAAGCTAAGAAGTCAACCTCCAAACCAGAAAAAAAATCGCCAGCAATATGCTACTACCTGTCCTCTCAGAGGAGTATCGAGCTCTGTTTGCTGACTGATTTCAAGAGACAGGCATTGATGAATAAAGCCCAATTGTTTCCTATGCTCCTGTGTCACACCTTTTTATTTACAAGATAATTTAGCGTTTAAGAGGAGGTTATTCTTGGAAACTAGCTTTCAAAATGTCAAATGCATTTAGTTGGTGCCAGCAGAAAGCTTAATTTAAAAAAAAAATTATAAAAGGAAATGTTTTTCAACACAACAAAACTCTAATTCTGAGCAGTGGAAATATTTACTGTGCAAGAATTTAAGTTCAGGGTCATGTTTTTCACATCTCCCATGCTACCTGAAGTGAGGCAAGCGCAACGTTTTAGCATCAGCGGTGGCTGCTAACTCCACCCATAGCTATCACTGCATTTCTTAAAATAAAACAAACTGTAAAAAAAAGATATAGCAGCATAAAGCAGCCTTCATTACCTCCTCTCCACATAGATACAGTAATAAGACTGTTTAAATGAATCAGACAGCAGAAGGGATGCATAGATTCCTCTGCTTATGTAAGTTCATTCGTTCTTCTCACATTCCTCCTCTAACATACTTCCAGGATTATTTAGTGCAATAAGTAATTATCAATCCGCTTTGGAAAGCCATTACACATTTACATACTCTTTGAAGCTGCTGTTACTTTTACGGTTTCTAAAGCCAAAACAGCAATGTGAGGCAAGAGCCTCTCTAAGAGCAGGTTATAGTGAGTTCAGCATTCGGAATACAGTTTGTAGGATGCATATGGGAATGAGTTATTTCTGAGCAACATAAAACTCTGAGTTATCAAACCTTTCGCTAGTCAGTTATTTTTCTTTACTATGCTTACTCGTAACGACAACTGTTGTGAGAAACACACTCTGCACTGTTTTTCTACTATTATTAATCTGGTGGAAAACAAAACATAGCTGGACCAATGCACCCCATTAACACAAGAAAAAAGCATGACAATTTAGAAGGTAAAGCTAAAACTCGGACATTGTCTGCAGCCTTTCTCTCCTTCCACTGGTGGGCAGGTATTGCAGAACACAAAGTGAAATCACCCACCAGAAAGCCCCAGTGAATTAAAAAGTTGAGAAGTGTGACTGACACCCTGCCAGAGCAGCCTACAAGCTCCATCAGATAAATACACGCTTTGGGAATTAACACACACATACACGTACAAGCAATACTGACTGTAACGGCCTCTTGGGACCATAAAGTAATAACAATATATGCTAAATTAGCAAAAATAGTGATTTCAGAGTTCCTAGTTTGGAAAGTTTGGACCACATTCAGAGCCCAACCTGAGTACCTGGACTTACCGCCACTTCAAGGACAGCAGCAGCAGGCTGGCCACGCCTGCTTCCCTGCACACAGAGGCATAGTGCACAGATAACAAACCCCAGGTATAGGCACCTCGAAATCACATTCATAGATTTGACAAGTCTATATGATAAAAGTACAATTCACACTTTGTCACTTGCTCCTAGCTATGCATTTGTAACATAGTACATGTGCAGGTGATGCTGTAATTCACCCTAGCAGCACAATTTACATGTCTAATGCTGAAGCATCAGTCCAGACATCTCAGATAATGCAGTAGGAACTGAAATACTTAGAGTGAAAATTATTCCCTTGGGGTTGTTTTCCTGGTTTGGGTTTCTGGTGGACTGCATCCAAGATGGGAGGAAGATACTGCTGTTTGTAAGGCTCTGCCCCCTCCCCACAGAGCACACACATGCCCAGGAAGGCTTCTAGGAGGAATTCTTCTGAATTCTGCTAGGACAAAGTGCCACATCGATAGTACCACCGTGTTTCTTGATGCCATGCCTCAGGGCTGAAGAACAGACAGAGCACATGGCATACATCATGGTCTGCAGCAGATCTGAAGATCACTGAAGGAACTGGAGCTGTTTAGTCTGGGGAAAAGGAGGCTGAGGGAGACCTTATTGCTCGCTTTCAATATCTGAAAGGTGCTTACAGAAAGAGCAGGGTTGATCTCTTCTCACTAGTGACAGGATGAGGGCAAATAGCCTTAAGTTGCACCAGGGTAAGTTTAGGTTGGATATCAGGAACCACTTCTTTACAGAAAGAGTTGTTAAGCACTGGAATAGGCTTCCCAGGGAGGTGGTTGAGTCACCATCCCTGGATGCGTTTAAAAACTGTTTGGATGTGGTGCTCAGGGACATAATTTAGGGGGGAGTTGTTAGGATAGTTTGGTTAGGTCATGGTTGGACTTGATGATCTTTAACGTCTTTTCCAACCTGAATGATTCTATGATCTGCTGGGGTCTCTGCAGACCAGGTTGAAGGGTCATCTCCTCAAGGCTTCTACAACTGGAAATACTGTTAAAACAGGCCGCAGGTCAGACTGTCTTCCGCTCTATTCTTCATCTTAAAATAATTTTGATTTGTTTCAGAAATTAATTAAAAATCGCTTACCATAATTTGCTGGGGACATATTGACTTAAGGATGCAACCGCTGAATGAACCAGAGGTGAAGTAGATAATGAAGCTGATAGCAGCATTATCCTCCTCTCAGCAACAAGTAACAATGGCTGGGCTATTTCTCAGTAAAAGGACATTCTTTTTTTATATTTTTCTAGCACGCACTTCAACTTGAATTCTTCAAGACAGGAGTTGAAAATTCCCACATCTTGCATCTTCCTTCCCATAAACCCAGGCAACTCTTGTGTCACTTCCTAAACACACACAAAAATTTTCTTCTCTTACTGCACTGCCCCCCTTTCTTTCCCAGAGAGCTTTCCTTCTTCCTGCTTTTCCTCCATCTAGCCATGGTCCGCTACCCTAATAAGAAGCAACCATGTTAAAAATAACCCGTAAGGATTAGAACCATTTCTGAACCTGGAGCATTGACCACACTTGGGGTAAAAAAAAAATAAATATTAAAATTTCCGTTAACAGAGGTGGGCAAAAATTGAAGTCCCCACAACCCCCTGGCAGAATAGACAGTTAAGCTGCTTGGTAAAAAGTGTCATCTTTTGTGATGCTGTTCCCATTCAATTTGCCCTGCATGCCAGGGAAGCTCCAGATAACCAAGGCCCATCTTTTAATTTCACTCAGGGCATATATTCATATTCTCTGCTCCTTCTCCATAGTGTTCAACAGAGAAAAAAATACAAGATTTGTTTTCCTTGGGATAACATTGGAGATCAAGTCATTAACAACAGTTTCTCTACATGAGACTGTGTTTTGGTATGGGTTGCCTTTGCCAATAGAGAATGCAAAGTGACCCAGCAGCACAGAAGAATTCCTTGCACATATAAACAACATATATGAACAAATATGGCCTTAAGACTAACCATTAAATCACCTATAGAAGCAATTAGTTCAATGTTATCATGATTCTAATTGGAAATAGGGAACTATATTGTTCTCTATTTTAAACATTTTAAATAAATGTGTTTGCCTTGTGAATACATTAACAGCTGCTCTGAATATAAACCAAAACCTACCAAAAGGACTTGAGTAGACGAAGTTTTTCTTTCCTTCATTCAGCTTCTCTACTATTCCTTGTTTCTTAAGACTTTTTTTTTTGTCTGGTGCATTTTTTTTTTTATGTTATTAGCTCCATCCATAAAATATGGATCCAAATTCCATAATCATCATAAAAATCATAAAATTCTATGCCCACCATGAAAATATTACATATTAAATATGATTTATTTTTGTGTGAAGTACATATTAAATCCAAGTATTGGAATGGAGATTTGCCTCCTTGACATCAAGAACCTTAAGACACTGAATTTCTTCTCAATTGCTATCATGTTAGGCTTCTTTCTTTATTTTAAAACATTATTTCAGAAGCTATTTATAGATTGAGGTTAATATTCATATTGCCATATGCTGTATGGTATTTGCTCATATACCCTCTTCATTTTTATTTTATATGACATATGGTGGCTGCATTATACACAGCACATTACATACATTCTCCTAATGTATTGCATATGTATATTGCATTTAACACAATTTGTATATATACACACCACATTTTAAACTAAAATATTTTGAACTAACATAGAAGGTAGATTCTCAAAGCTGTAGTCATTGAGGCTGGTACACACCCATGCTCACAACACACTGCAGGGACAAAGAAATGCTGGACAAACAGGGAAGGAGAAGTAACCTCACAGGTGGTTACATCGGTTATCCACCGATGAGGATCTCTCCACATTCTTAGATGACTACAGCATCCTTCAGTGGCTTAAACTGAGAGCTGTCTACATGGGAGCCTTAAACTTCTCATCAGCCTCAAGCACCCCACTGGTATAACCTGAGGGACACATTAATGAAGGGCAGAATTTTTCCCCTCTTGTGGACACCAGAAGTTTAAAATTGATTTTATTGCCTTCAGTTGATAGGCTCTTAATCTCACATTCCTAATGATTCCCACATGCAAGGCACTGTGACTAGATCTAAGCAAAATTATTCCACCAAAAGCCTTCACTCCAGTTTAAATATATACATACATATATATCAAAAATATGAAAACAGGAAAACAGCTAGCAAATTCACTTCCACTTCACTGCACCATTTGCATTGGTAAAGTATAGGCATACTAGAACATAAAAATCTAATAATATTAGAATGTTTTAAACAGCAAATTTCAAACACTGTAGTTTTCCTTGATGTCTTCTTCCATTCTATTTTGAAAGCTAAAACAAAGAGAAATAAAAAGCAACCATCAAGCACAGGAAACAAAAAAAAATCATTTGACAGAACTATTTATCTACATTTAGTATTGCCAAGGAATGGAAATATCAGTTATTCACACAGCTCTAGTCATCATAGCACTCTATAAAGATCAGTGGTCACAGAGCACTCAAGAACTAATAATTAGTTTTTCTTCTTCTTAAGCGGATAAAAGTTCTCATGCTAATCAACAAGTAAATAATGCTTTCCATTAAAGATTCCAAGATTCAACACATCTACAGCATCCTAATGCTGAGATACATGACTTATTGAACATATTCTTGCAGTTGCTAAACAGGACAGGGCTTCCACCACCCCTGCCTATCCCAGGCTCTCTGCCACTTGGTGCTCATTTGTCAGGCAAAGACAGAGCTGGTGCTTGCAACAGAAGACTCTGGTCTGCAATTCTGAGAGGTTAATTATAGGATCACAAAGTCAGCAGGGAGAAAGGTGTGGAGGAAGCTTGGCTTGCACTGAATGCTTCCTTGGAACTTCGTCTGTCAGCATTTCAAGGGAAATGAAATTCACCATTGCCAATGCTCCATTCCCTAATGGGAATCTGCCACTACCCTTTCAACCCCAGTACTGCCCACTAATTATTATTAATAAACAATATTAATATTTATTAATAACAAACAAGAGGACCTCATGCTTCTTTTGACAGACACACATTACAAACACAAACACCAGCTTCAGAGAAACAAAAGCCTCCCACTTCACCAAGATCATAAGGGCAGCTGTTTTGGGATGTGTTCATGGTTTCCCAGTGATTCCGGTAGAAAAACAAGCACAGCACAGCCTCAGGGACGCAGTTCAGCACAACACAGCTCGGTAGTCTGTGTCAACTGATAAAAACCCTTGAAAAAGTGGAAAAAAGAAAGTATTAATTCTACAAAAAATGGAATTTGTAGTTGAAAGGTTTGTGTAAGTCTATTGACATCAGTAGACTATGTATTCCAGTCCTAGGACAAACTTGTTCCTTTTCTATACAGACAATTACAACATTACGCAATCATAAAATATTTGCAATATCTCAAATGCATCCCCCAGAAATCCAATGATGTATAATGTAGCCATTTGATCCTCAGATGAGATCCCTCAGTTTTGTTGTCTGTAAGAAGCAGTGAAGCAATGATTTCTTCAAGAGTTCTAGGCTTTAAGTACTGTAGAACAAACAGGGAACAGAAAGAAAAGCCTGAGAAAGATGCAGAAGCCACAAAGAATTTTTAAAGATTGAGGAAACAGAAGAATCCATCAAGGAAAATAAACAAACCTGATTAGGAAAGAAAAGACTCTATGCTTTTTTATATATACACATACACACATATATAGGCATGTTAAGAGGTGGCCGGTCCTCCTAAAATTAAAGAAAATAACTTAAGGTCACATTTCCTTTGAGTTCCTCTTCTACCATCTACAAAACTAGAAGCCTCTTTGGCTACAGATACAAGCAAAGAACTGATAATATTTTTGCAGTTAAATTCTTTCTTTTTCCACCAGTTCCTGAAGCCATGAGGCAAATTCACTTGCCAGAAACTGATTGAGTACAGGGGATTTTTCCAAGTCCCTTTTCTGACCCAGATTTGTATCTTTGTGCTTTTTGAACAGATGGATAAGATGATCATTCTTTAAAGATCCTAACTTAAATGAAAACGTGTTTAGTGGTTCAAGTGCAGGGAAACACAGAGAGACATTATACCACGACAAATTTGACGCACGCAACAACCTAAGGGAAAAGAGACCAAAAAAAAAGGGGGAGGTTGGAGGGAGGGGGGGAAGAAGAGAATGTTTCCCTTAAATCAGTCACTTAACCCAGTGATTAAAGAAAAAACAGCAAAAAAAATTTAAGCAAGGAAGGGAGGAAAGAAAAGAGCACTGCCTCCCTCACTGCACACCTGCCCCATCCTAGCAGCCACCCCCCTCTAAATCCCAGCTCCCAGAATTACCAAAACGAGCACAGAAACATGAAGATCCCTATTAAAAAGATCACAAAGCTCCATGGAAAAGGTAATGAGACACATTCTGCTAACCACTCACCCGCAATTCACAAATGAATATGGCCAGACTCAGCTTAAGTAAAAAAACAACAACAAAAAAAACCCACCAAGACAACAAAACCCAACTGAATTGTGATTTATAGTAAATCTCTGACATTTTTATGGTCCTCAAACCAATAACGCAAGAAGAAACAGCAGACAGTAAGCTCTTGGCACTGGTATTGACTTCAAGGTCAGTGGAGCACAGCAACCTATTGGTTACTGATAAAATGGCCTCTCCTCCACCCAGCTGCTTCTGGTTTTCAGCAGAGAACTTCTTGGAAACCTGCAGGTGTTTGATATTTCGTGGTACTCAGCTCCCCTACCGCAGCTGATAGAATAATTACTTTGTTTAAACTTTTCAATCAACAGAATTTCTTCTTCCCTTGAGCCTGGAATTGCCCTATTTAGTATCGAGACTAAAGAAAGCAGGTTAACAGCCTTTAGTTATTTGCATCTACACAGAAGCCTTTTATTCTTGAATCAAAAACAGTATTTCTGTTATTATTCTTTTAACTCATGCATAAGGGTAACACGATTGTGTCTGTAAGTAAGTGCCACGTTGAATTTAATCATGCTATTTATTTGCTTTGAATTATCCTGTATTCATTTTTTTTTCTGTACTCTTAGCCATCGATAAAGTGGTTCTTAGTATTACAGTAAATTAAATGCACTTTAAAAGATTATCTTTTACATTTGTCATAACAAGAATTTACATGATGTTTTTCTCTCTTTAAGTGGGTATAAAGAACTTGTATACAATTTCTAATTTATTGTATAGTATTTATTACACGAAGAACGATTTCTTCACTAATCATAACTCATTAAAATCACAGATTATTCACAATAACCCACGGAAAAAGACCTCTTGCATCAGGAAGAGGAAAACTATCAAAAGATTTTGGCTAAGACAAGTAACTTGTTTTTTAATGCTTTTGATGAGTGAAACTAAGTAAACTGGTATTCAAAAACTCAATAGGAAGCAATAATCCCTCCAGAGGAGGAGGAACCCAGGAGAAGCCAGCTGGCTATGACCAGCACACTATGAGGCAGGCGAGAGGAGGGGGGAATAAAGGGAGGTGCAGGAGATGTGCCCTGCCCATGGCCCTCTCCCAGTGCAGTGCCTGCCGTCCATTGCTGCCAGCCATGTCGCATGGCCGCTGCACCAGCCTTGTGTTTCCAGGAGCAGGCAATCCCCCCAACAGAACACACAAACTGTACAAGAGAGCTCTTCATGCAGATCTACATAAAGAGCCATTTAAATCTTAGTTGTTAAATACTGCATTCAGCCTGCCAGTTACTTGCCTTTTTTTGCTTCAGATATGTGGCGTTCTCCACATGTTTAGCGCTGAAGCAGACATTTGTTTGGACTATACGCCTCTGTGTACTTTTTTAATGCAATAAAATTGACAGATGACTTCTTTTTGCAACAGGTTTGGTGGAAGAAAATGTTTTTTTTCTTGATGGCTGTTTAGACAGCAGTCTTAAAAAATGACTAGTCACTAAAATTCCTCATGCTCATTTCATATTGTGTTGATTCATATTAAATTCATGACAACAAAAAAGCAACTTGCGGCACTTTTGGAAATGACCACTCTTTAGTGCTTCTCTCCTCCAGGCTCGATAGGCCCAGAGTCCATAAAGCTGCCTGCTGTCTTGTGTCATGAAAAGAAACAGCTTTGCCTGGGAATGCCATTACTGTGTAATGAGGCATGCAGCAAAATATACCTTCAGCAGCCACTTGATGAAGGCTTGCTGACACACCAGACCAGACAGAAATGTTTTTTTGTGTGTTCTTCCTTATTTTGTCCATCAATCACATCATTAGTCAAAGCAGACAGCCCTGTCAGCTGGGCACAGATGCAGACTGGCAGGCGATCAGTGGACAGGTGTTAGAGCTCTCCCAAAACAAGATCTTGAAATGAGAAAAGAAGTGAAGACCTTGTTCCAAGGGCTGGAATGTCAATATATATATATATATA
>JACDJE010000015.1:6173964-6296210 GCA_016647715.1 Pavo muticus | reverse complement strand
TTTTTTTTTTTTTTTTTAGTAATATTTGAGATAATTCTCCACCTCCTTGTCACCAGGCACATGATTAATCTCCAGAAGACCCTCATTGTTCTGCGTCACGTCATTCTTCCAGACCTGAGCAAGAATGGTGCTCTTGTGAGGTCCAAAACAAAATCCTGGGAATATAATTTTATCCATAATGTGCTTCTCACAATCTTGCTATGGCTGATTTGGCTGAATGGAATAAAAAGACCTTTTTATTAATCCCAGCTGAGCCCAGCTCCATAGAAGGATGCAACAAATCCCCTGCTAAGATGAGTGGGAGAGAATGGCCCTTTGGGAAGAGAACTGACAAGCAAAGAGTGCCATAAGAACTGTATAAAAGGGCAAAAAACATTCAAGATAAAAGCATAGGAATCGAACAGCCTATGCAAGGATACCACCTCCAAATGTATGTTGGTTTAGACTTGTTTTAGCAAGAAAGACAGGCCCCTGGAGTGCAGTGATTTTGAACAAGAAATCAATTAGCGCTAATTCCCAGGGAAGTGGAACCAACCAAAGAACTAACCAGCTTCTCGCTGACAGAAAACGAGTTTGCCAAAACCATGTCACTTTTCAATTAAAAGAAATACAACTGATAAACTAGAAAGCTTCCCCTATAGAAACAGAGGTAAAGTGGTTTGGGGAAAGGGACAGCAAGTCAATTGAGCAGGAGACATGTACAATCCACAGCTGGAAAGCCACAGTGATAATTAAGGGGTATAAATGGGGTCACAGGTTTTGTTTCTTCTTTTGCCTCCTGCCCATTGCAGCTCCCTTTAACATTCTGCAATTACTTGAGCCTTTGCTGTTTTCTCCAGATCTTCACTGTTCCCTTTCTCACATAGCCCCGTTGCTCATATTCACACTCCACTTCCTCTTCTGTATTTCAACACCCAGTTGTCTATTATCCAGCCTTAACTCTTTCTCTAGGATTTATTCTTTCTTCTTCTCATCTTTAACCATCACAGTTCCCAGTCAAACTCCATCCTCTTGCCATTAGCATCTGCAAAATATGCTTTAATTAAGGTGCAAAACCAATACATTTAAATACACTGTTCTATAAAAATAACATTAAAAGCGTGTCCAAAAGCTACGGGTTCAGCACACTGACCTGTTTTAAGTTTGCTGTCCCTGAGACTTCGGGAGCACTTGAGGAAAGTTCAGAGCCTGTGCATCCTGTTTGATCTCAAAGAGATTTACTACACAGATACAAAAATCATGCATGAATCTCCGTTCTTACAGAAAAGCTGAGGTTCTGTGCAGGGTGTAGAGGTCCCTAGATCCAGTGGTGAGGTACATACTAGTTGCAGAGGTTGATATGTATGGTAACAGGCTCTCAAGAGTGAGCCTATTTCATTAGCTGGATTTCATTATCTAACTTATCCCAGTACAAGTCGAAGCGTGACAATTCACATAGCTCAAAGTTCCACAGGATGTTTCTGAAAAGAGATGGCTCCTGGTGAAATACCGAGGTAGCCTGGATTTTAATTTGCATCATTGATGCCTTTGGTCAATTATTTTATAAACTATTTTGAAAGGGGGGGAAAAAAAGGTCCATTCCACTCCAATAAATAACAGTTTGGTGGGAAGGAGAAAGTAAGGCAGAGAAATTAGGATCATCAAAAGGTCAGGTGCCTCCATATAGCAAGGGAAAAGGAGCAGACTAGCAGACTTTCAGATCTTTCCAAGAGCTGACCTTTCTAAAGATATGCTCAGCATGAAGGGGGCAATACCTGATTCAGAGACACACTTCTTCCTTTAAATAAGAATTAAATCTGGCTAACTCTCCAGAGATATTGCTAAATCTAACCAGCCGTCAGAAATCATTGCTGTGCCAAGCAGATCTAGGTGGGATACATTTCTCTGGTAAAAAATAAATAAATAGGGGTGCTTCAAGGAAGAGGCATTGCTCTACTGATCTTTTATGAAGAAGCGTAGCACACTGGCTTCAGACCTTGTGAAAGGTCCATAAAAATGGAAGGAATGAAAAAAAGGTTATGTGACCTCTGCACCTACCCCTGCTGATGGCCAGGGGGTCTTGTTCCAGTGGGTAAATTCAAGGCAAATTCATTCTAATGGCATACAATGTTGACTCAGGTGTTGGAGATTTGGATATTACACCAGATTTCTTTTGTGAATGAATTAATTTCTCCCTCAGATAGGAAACAGAAATAATTTGGGGCTGGTTAGTGGCTGAACAGATGTGACTCTGGATGCTCCTATGTAGTAGCAACAGGAATCTCTCAGGGACTTGGAGTGAATTCTTTGCACAACCATTGGATTTGCTGAAATGTCAAAGCATGCTTGGAGTTTCCAGGTTCATGTAACACATACTTGAAGCAAATACTCACTGGGTTATAACCTTTGGTGACTGCAGCTTGTCACTTCTTCCAGATGTTAGGACAAACCCAGGCCTCTCTGTGAGAAGGCACCACGCGAAGTTATTCTGCAGAGAGGAACATGAAAAGAGTCCACTTAAGTCGGGCATCATTCCAGCTATATTTGTGCTGCAGTAGCATCATACAAAAATCATACGACATCCTTCCATTTTTGTGGTCTGCATTCTGTCTCTGCAGCATTGTCATCGATCTCTTGTTCTACATTAGGCTCTTAGGCAGCCCATTGGGGCTGATTTGTCAATAATTTCAAAGGTTATTCAAACATTCAAGCTTTATTGTGATTCTTAATGGGTCATCTCCATAGAGCAATTTAGAAGCATGGGAGAAAGAAGGGTATGCAGCAATGGAGAAGAGACAGTGCTGCGCTGGTGTCAGTGCTGCTGTAACATTGTGTGCTACCACAACTACACCTTGTATACCAGAGCCATCATGACAGATCCATGCATATGTTAGACATATCAATGCTTTCAAGAAAGGCACCAATAGTTATTAAGATCCAGGAAGACAGAGAGCACAGAACTAGTAAGAAATAAAAGCGCAGGGAGAAAGACACAACCAATTCCATACTGACACTCAGATGTGTTGTGTTCTTAGTAATCTGGAGAATGGAGTTTGGCATTCTCAAACCTGTCTGTTAAATGAAAAGCATGAGATCCAGGAAAAAATCCTGCAGTCAGTTATTTAGCATGAGCTTAGCAATGCCTTCTTGAAGGGTGGAAAAAACATTCATGACAAATAGCAAACCCCTGGTGAGTGCATCTCTCTGAGAGCCTTACCTTTTAAAAGCACATACAAATACCTACATCTGTCCAGTACTAAAAATTCTACAGGAATATGACCTAATTATTATGTCAACTCATCTGTTAGAAATCAGAAATAACCACAGTAAAGTTAATGGAATTAAGTCAACATAAATGAAAGGTGACTTTGGCCCAATGGGACACAAACCACCAAATGAAACGCATTTGGCTTAAAGACACCCATCTGGAAGGGGCTGGAGAAGAGATAAGAGCACAGCCTGGCTCTATTCAGGAGCAAGGTGAAGTGTCAATTCTGTCTACCAAAGTCTGTTCAAAGCAGGAATTTTGCCATAGCTCCTGGCCACACTAAAGGCAATGACAGAACTGTCACTGAGTTTATCAGGCCTGATGTTTCATCTGAAGTGTCTTTTTTTTTTTTTTTTNTGTAATCACAAAGGGTACATCAAACTAGAAACCTCTCAATGGCATTGAATCCTTTCAAGATGGTAAAGAGAAAAAGAGAACAGGATCTTGAACAGCCCTAGCCTGGGTGAAGTCTCATTGTGCCCCACCCAGCAGCAGTTAGCATAGAGAGCCACTTATGTGCTGATTACAGCATAAAGTCACAGCAGAATTGTAAGCTCCATAAGTAGTCTTAACACTTAACCAAAACTGTAACAAGTCACATTATTCAGCTTCTACACACAACGTGCATGAACAGGGGGAGCACTAAAATACCTATATGACGTCTTCATGAACACAAACAGTATATTAGGCAGATGCAACGTTTGCGTAATATCTAGGAATGCACAACTTATTTCAGAAATACTCAGGAATTTCCCATTCTGCTTTCAGCAAAGCAGACCTGTAAACACCACTGCAAAGGAGAAGGCATTTGAGCACCTTCATCAAAAGTGCCATGGGCTGGCTGATACACGCTGATGTTTTCTTCCATTTCTCACTCCACTGTGTCTTTTCA
Source organism: Pavo muticus (assembly GCA_016647715.1). Classification (NCBI taxonomy): domain Eukaryota; kingdom Metazoa; phylum Chordata; class Aves; order Galliformes; family Phasianidae; genus Pavo; species Pavo muticus. The sequence continues at coordinate 6,292,071 of JACDJE010000015.1, read as the reverse complement.
TCTTGCCACAAGCCATGGCTTTCTGGCTTCTCAAACTAAAGGCCGCATCTGCATTTGTACATCCAAACACACTTAGTGGACTATTTGTGCTTGAAATTCTTGAATTCTTTTTCACATTACACCAATGTCCTTCACAACGTTCTACACACTGAGGCTGGTTTTGTAACATGTAGAAAAACACTTCCACATTAAATTTTAAACCTTCAGGCCAGGAGCTTCATGCAACGTCTCCTAGCTCTTGATCAGGGTCTCCCACCTCTCCTCTCTATGTTGCACATCTCCTGTGCCATATCATCTGACAGCCATCTCTTTTTTGAGTAAAAGAGCACTGGTCTTACTTAATCTCTCATCAACCCAGGCAGCAACTGCACGTCTTGTGGGCTTCCTCAGCACCTTCTCCAGTTCAGTGGCACAGCAAGTCCTTCCAAGGGCTTTGGGGGCCTATAAAAATGAAATTTTTGACCACTACCAGCAAAACAACAATGTACGTGGCTGGCATGAGGACCAGATAACAGCTAGGAATGAGCCCCCCTTTCCTCAAAACACTGTAAGTAGTCTCATTGAAAATGGCTGTAATGCTCATATGCTTAACAGTAAACATATTCTTAAGCATTTCAAGTGTGACATTTAACAAATGAGCTGACAGAAGATTACTACCATTGCCTAAAATACAAATAGTAGAAATTGCTTTCGGAGGAGCAAGGAAGCAGTTAAGAGATATTTGATCTGATGAAGATCCTTGTACTCTTCTGCTGTTTCAAAAGATTTTGAGAGATAACATTTGATGATTTTTTCCTCAAAAATTCAGGGCTTTATTTTACAGTACATAATTCAATTAATTCCTTCCATCCAATAAAATAATCTCATTCAAACAAAATCAGAATTATTTCCCTTTTTTTGGCTTGGGTACAGCATCTTTTGTACCCAGCTAAGCAATCTTCACAGTGCTTGGCAATAATCCTGCTTAGAAGGGCAGGATTTAGAACAGATGCAGACTTTTCCATGTCGGGGTGCTACCAAGTTCTCTGTTGATTAGTAGGGTGCATAATTGGGTATGACAGAATATAGATTTCTGGCAGAAAATCATTTCTAATGGGAGAAGCCACTTGCTGTGGACACCCACTTCAATTAAAGGTAGACCAAACCTCTAAGTTAGCACATTAACCCTGTGACTTCTCCCATGCCCACTCTTTCTGCTTTTAGGACACGGGAGTCATAATGTCTGATTGTACATTAAATTTAGAAGTGGAAACAAGGCTTTGCCAGAAAAGAGTGCACTGAAGCTATCCTACATGCAGTGATAACTTTGATCATAGAACATTATGCACACACTCTATGCTCTGATATATGTAGTAAGTTCCAGCTATGTGAAAAAACTCAAAAAATTTAATTTGTAAACTAATGATTGCTGTGGATGTGCAATGTTGGGGTGGAAAATCAAATCTTTCTGATTCACCACTGAATTTAATGGCCTACTTAGGCACCGCAGATATGATCTCTATTGAAAAGCCCGCTGTTTCTGTTGGTTTGAATTACACCTGCTCTTTTGCTTAAATATAATCTACGTAATTAACCTAAAGACTAGTTTTAGACTAAAATTAAACTAGGTAAGTCTCGCTTGTTTTAATATCCTCATTTGCTTATTTTTGATTAGACAGCGCTTTCATTTCACCTTAAACCAAATGGAAGGGTGAAGCATAGTGTCTTACAGACACACCTGGAAATACAAGGTTTCCAGATATGAGGCCCTGTTCTAGCATGTGCTTATCTCCTTGAAATCAGCAATAATCCCTATGTGTTTAAGGTAAGGCACATGCTCAAGTGTTTCATTTGATTAAAGCCTGATTGATTGGACTAAAGCTTTCGATCTTGGCCTCTTCTTTTGAAACAAAATGGAAAAAAACAGAGGTAGGTGCTAGACAATTATATTTACAGCACCATGTATGCCACTGTTGCTACTTTGCAGGGGGATGAGATTATCTGTCATGAGAGCCATATGCATTATGTATTGCACAGTTGCACTGAACTTCGAGTCTGCAGACAGCAGCCTCCAACATTTATTCCTATGACTTCTGTAGCACCTTTTTCTTGCACAACCAGTTGCACTCTAGATCTTTTCACAAGTGCCTGGACTACAACCACATACAAGACTCACATCTAAGATTCTGCAGTTCACATAGTAAAAAATGTCAGCTGCTTAACTCTACAGAGCAATAGAACAAACCGAGATGTGAAACATATCAAGCTGAAACTACAGGGGAATTTCAGGCACAAAATGTAACTGCTCTAACTGGAGTTTAGCCAGCACACTGGGATTCACNCATCATTTGAGAACTGCTGGATATAACAGCTATGTTGTGAGGAACTGAAGATTTTTTCTAAGCCATACAATTACCTTTAGAAAGCACTCTTTAAAAATTTTATTTTTAAAATCTTTATCTATATTGTAAACTCAACACACCTGTCAACCAGATTGGCTATATGTCAGAGTTACCACTGAATGACAAGGAGCTGTCCATAAAAAAATTCTTTAATAAGTGCGAACCTCTACAGTAAAACAAATGAAAGGACCTATAGGATTAGTGCACAAAAATATACCTTCTTAATACATTTCTCATATTTTATTAAATCACTTTTTAAATAATAATTTCAGAAGCGTAAGTATCAGCTGTACATAAGGATCTGCCTGATGTTCCCCTTCCAAGTAGGCATATGTGACAAAATTCACATGCAAGATGGCAGCATTCCACTGGTCAGAAAAGTTTTGATGGGAGAGAGCAACAAGCCAGTATCTCGTACAGTGAACATGCTAACAGTTGCTTCAGGTTTGCACTCTTTATAACACATATCCCTTAACCATGAATGGCTTTTACCTTTCTTTGGGTAAGGACATCAGAAAAAAGGGGTCTGTCATAGGTAGAGAACGAAATTACAGATTACGTACCTAATAATACAGAACTGCTGTTTTGTGTTTTGCTGTGGAATACTTTTCTATACTTTGCATTAGTAGTGCTAGGAGAAAAGTTCTTATCTCTACACATTTGAGATGCAAGGAATTTCTTGGCCATCATGGAAATCTGAATTGTCAAATGTATTCAAGAACCAAAGTGGGAAAAAAGAGAAAAATAACCCAGTATAAAACAAATAAACAATTCACTCTGAAACATTTCAATTCTCTTTTAGTTAGTTTAGGTTTTTAAAGGAAATCCTTTTCATGTGAACTACAGTCTTTCAGGTTGTCACCTGAGCAGATTTCAGAAGTTTTCCCCCAGTATTTCAGAGACAAATAAATTGAACTTTTATCTATAAACTGGCCTGTTTTGATTAATCAGCATTTTCCGATGAAAAACATTTCATCAGCAAATACCAAACCAGCTCTACAATTTAATTGCTACTTCACAACATGAAGAAATTTGTGATAGATCTTTCTTTTGTCATTAGAACTAACCAGTGAAATTCAGCTTGATTTGAAATGGATGCTGTAAAAGTGGAAATAATAATATTTGTAAAAACTAACTTTACATCTCCAAGTTGCTTTTTTTTTTCTTTTCAGTATCACTCTTCTCCTTCCAAGCAGAAAGAGAAAGATTAAAGAACTCCTAAAAATGCAATAAATAATAATCAAAATAGTCTTTAATTATGTTCTTTAGCAAAAGCCTCAAGCCAGGGACAGCTGACTGATTTTTCATGCTTTTCCCTCTGAAGATTTAATTTCTAAAACTGATTTCTGGATTAAGTAATAAGAAATGGATGTTCTTGGAAGAAAACTTGGATGAAATATGTGCAATGACACTGACAGGCCCTTAGCACAGATGCCAAAGCTCGTTCTCCATCCCATCTAGGTGACTTTTTGATTCCTCTAGTCCTGAAGGAGTGAATTTTTAATCAAAACGACTTAGCACAGTCCATTTACTTACTAATGTCAATACTGCTTTTTACCTCACTTTGTTCTTCTAATTTACAGAGACAACGTACTCGGGGTAGTTGTACTTAGACTTTTAAGGGTTTTAAAAACACTGGGACAACAAAGTGAGATCTATTACAGTTGTGCGAAGATAGTATGAGTTACAGCACAATTACAACCATTGCTAGCAGCACTGTCATGTAGTTAGGATGTAGCTTACATTAGGTAAAAAGGCTCAAATGCTGAATAGAACAATGTACCACCTATAAATCTCCACACATCTTCTATTATTAGGAAAACTCCTTAAAATTCATACTTGATAAAGTAATAAACTTGCTTGATGTATAAGACCTCACATACCAACTGCTGAAATACAATGAGGGTTGTTAAAAGAATAAACCTGTTGAATAAATCTGCTATGTAAAAATTTATCTCAATGTTATATATAATGAAACCCTTCTTAAACAAAAACCTGATAAAACAATAAACCTGTTCAAAGAATAAATTTGTGGCACTCTAGGGCAATACTTCTCTGCTGTATTTGGAGCTGCCAGACAACTTTCAACCTGTTTAATTTCAGCAGTCCTCCTGTTACACCATTTTTTGGCTATTCTATCAGTCCTCCCCTTGTAAAATCTAGGGATTGTCCTACAGTCTGAGTGCAGTTTGCTATAAGTTTTGCCAACGAAAGTTAACAGATTAACTTTTTCATGTTTCTTTTTTTATATACATATAAAATGCTTCTCCACATATGAGTATCAGTCACCCGTTAGCTCATTATAAACAAAAAGGAAGAGAGTAGAGATGCAAAAAGATCTATGTTGCAGAAACACCAGAGTGCCCAGAGCAACTGCTCACCCCACCCTGGACTGACAGAGAATATCTGCACAATCTGTCCCTGCTAGTAATGACATCCCAGTGGAATAGGGGAATGTGAAGAAGATTTTAGTATTTTGAAGAGGCAACCACTATGCTGCAGCATTAACCAGTAAGACTGGCTCTTACTCATGAGATTGATAGTCTATTTGTTTGAGCAAAAGCTCATGGGTTTTTGCCCTGACTTCATAAAACGACATCGTAGGCAGGCAAGAAGCTTTCCTACCAAAAAAAAAAATTCAGAACATCTATGACTATATCAAGCATCTGGAGTGTTCTTTAATAGTGAGTAATGATATTTCTTTTGTCAGGCAGCTGGCACCTTCTGCCTCCTGACACCCTTTCACATCACTCTTACTTTGAAGGCCTTCGCTAGCTCCCAGCACCCTCCCACCCCTCTCTGACTTTCTACCTCTGCACTCATCATCTGAGAAATGCAAGTGAGCTGCCACCACCGGGACCTGCAGTCTGTAAGGTGGTTTCTGCTTGCAAGAGTTGGTTTTGCACTAAGCATCCCCTTTCCAGCTGAGCTGGAAAGAGCGTTGGAACAGGAGTTACAGATCTATTGGTTATTTAATTTACTAAATTACTTTGTAGCTAAAGCACAAAGATGCTGCAAGCTGCCAGACACCTCTCTTAGGTATTGCAGCCTTTCATGGCCAGGCATCAAAGAAATTCCCTCTGCTGCTGCTAATCCAAGGTGGCAAGCAGCCTCCCTGGCATCTGAGCCCTGCCCAGGGCTTCCCCTGCCTTGGGTACAAAGCCTAACTGGGTCTGCAACTGCCTGCTCTCCCTCTCCATGTGTGGATGGGTGTGTTATCCTTCTGTAAGAATGAGGCTATCCTGATGAGCCTTATAAGCTCATTTTTTAGTGATACCGCAATTAGATGTGATTGTAGGGGGAAAATGCTCAAGTAGCATTTCACCTTTGCTGCATTGTTCCTATAGCCATTTTTTTTTTTTTTTTTAACAGGAGCCATCCTCAGTCTCAGGGTTGCAAACAGCAGATATAACTTTTGTCCTGATGGTGCAGTGGGTTTCTGCTGCACCCCATCCACATCTCCTGTGTGAGACCTGGGGGAACACAGGGCACTGGTGCCTGCACCACAACTAGGCGAATAGCGCTGACAACTGGGCACTAAGCTCCCCACACGCTTGCAACACAGGTGCAGATAGAAATGAACTGTTTGAAAATTGGCATCAAGTGCTGCCAGTAATATTCAGGATTCATCATTTTATTTTGGCAGGGATTTGTTTCACTGTAGGAAAGTACTTCCAGAGTCATCTTCTACTGAAAAATGTAAGGTACTTCCAGAAACAGCAGTGAACAAACCAATTAATCCTCTTTCAGCTCCTTAAACAGAACTCTAACACAAGACCTGCTTCCCAGAGACAAGGTCACTCCCCAGGAGCAGTTGGGCTGGCAAAAAACCCTGAAGTACAGCTCCAGCTCTGGAGCAACAAGCCTACCTACAAGACCTGATCTGGAAGGAGCTGCAGGGATACCTCACTGACAGCAAGCACCAGGCTCTGGGTCTGATGGGAGCTAAGCATCCAAGATCTCATCAGTTCCTGACTTCTATTTTAAAAATCCCCTTTCAGAGGTACAGAGGACTTCCACCACATGCCAGCTGCTGCTGTTGTCATTAGCAATGCTGGAGCACACAGGGACAGCCCAACTCCTACCTGCAGGAGTTTGGTCACCTCCCCTCCCATCACCAGTCCCCTGTCAGCATCAGTTCGTACCGTCCTTTCTAAGCGGTCTTTCTCACACATTTTAATCCCCCTAAAAAGCCCTCTTTCAATTGCCATTCATCTTCTTTCTACTCTCCACCCCTTGAGATCTATCAGTACCCACTTTAGTCAGAGCAAGCAGTTCTTGCACAGGGATACAGAAGCGGATAGCCGGGCAATAGGCCTGAGCCCTGCATAGGCAGCACAGGCCCAGCTCCACAGGCCTGCTGGTGCCCAGCACCTCGCTTCACTCAGCCACAGCCCTTCTACTGCCTCTCGGTGCTATTAACTCACTGCCCAACCAGTCGCTCCTTTCCAAATAACTTAAAAACATGCACAGGAAGGAGTGGATGCCGACAACCAGTCCCAGGCTCTCTGTGCTCAGGAGCAAGCCTGAGCGCTGCTGAGTAGCAGGCAATTGAACCAAGAGGATAAACCCAAAGCATTTGTGCAAGAAACAGGGAAAGCTGTGAGACACTAGAAGTTGCACAGAAATTACTTAATGCTCATTGGCATGACTGAAAAGACAGTGCTGAGGGCATTAGAGAACAGAAGAAGATGCAGCATGATGTTGCCGGTGATGTGATGCCTATCACACGTTTTGGTCTCTCACAGTCCTCTTACTGCTAATGAGAAATAAATGTTAAAAAGTAACACTAAAATTATCAAGAGCAATTAACAGTTATAGTATCTGTGGGTCTCCATAGCAATTAGGAAATGAATCAGGCTGCCACATCACCGTGCAGGGCTTTCCCCTCACCCTTCCCTCCCTGCACAGCCCTGGGCAGGCAATGGCTCTGTGGTGCCGCTCACCTCCACCCGTGTGCTCTGCTCTCCTCTCCGCAGCCACCGGACTCAGCTCAGGCACAGTGATCTGTAATCTAGCAGCCATTTTTCTGAACATAAGCAGCTTGCATTTAAAACTCTCCTGCTCATCTGTCTTCATTTGAAGACTGGGTTAAAAAATAAAATTAATGATTGCTATCAGAGAGAAGATGAGCAGCATCACCAGTGAAAAGTAGCACTGCCACATTTTACCAAGGCTAACATTTTTCACTGGCTGGAAATGGCTGGATATACTTGTAAACATTATTAAAAATAATAACTTAATGTTTCCTTCCTGTGACTAGCTAGCATTAGCAAGGTATTTTCAATTAGCATTTCCTCCAAGCAATGTAGGTCTTTTACTTCATTTTATTTAAAAAGGGATTTGTTTTCTAATTTTTTTTGCTTCTGCTGTTGTCAATAATAGAATTCAGTGGAATGGCTGTGGCTTTTTCCTCCCATCACTTACAGTTTGTAAGCCACTGAAAGGGAATGTATGCGTTTGATTTTATTTGCTTTAGCATAGCTGTCCAATGAAAGGAGGAGACATAAGTATGCATTTCAATCTGCTGTATAATATTATGCATGGCTTTAAAATACGAGTAAATAGTATCACACGCTTAAATCAAGTCATTTTATTTTTAGGGAAAATAAACAAATAAAATGGTAAAATAATATAGATATCTTTGTATTTTAAAAAAATGCATTATGAGCGAGAACACTCTAAAATCCTTCAGCCGACTTTAACTCTCCTGTATAGAGAAGATTGTTGCATTTTTAGTTCTTGCAAGTACCTTCTTGGTGGACTAATCTTACTTCATTAAAAAAACCCTGTACATATATGTTTTTGAATACTAAGTAGGCAAAAATTATTGCAGATGCAAAGTTGTATCAGGGGTTTGGCAGCCTCAAGGTGATAATTTCCTTCAAGATCAGCACAAAGTGGTTGAATATTTCAATTGATTGCATTGGGCATTTCTCTATTCATTTAATCAGATTAACATATAACTTGCATATTCAACACCAATTTTACATCTCTAATTGTATAATGTATAAAAGGCTGCAATGCAATATAAAAACCTGCACAAAACACTGTATATCAGTAAGCTTTTAAGTACCACATACATATATACACAGATTCAACTAGTGTAACCAATTATCTGCTTGTATTGATAGAAAACAAGTTTTGAATAGAAGAATGCATCAATTCCTCATTTGGAAGCAAAGATGCATGCTCTACATATAACATATTCATCAATTCCAGAAGAAAAAATGATTTTCTCTATTAATATATCTGCTAATTAAAAATTTACTTTTTAAGTACAGCATGGAACCTTCAATGTCCTTAAATATTTTATAAACCTCAAATACTAAAACTCAGTGACCCATGTAGTAGTTTACAACTGCTCTTAACACAGGGCCTGATTCATGAAGCCCTTAAGTGCTGACATTTCATTGACTAGTCACAATTTCTAATGTGCTAGCAACAAAACAATCCTAGAATGTAAGAATCATAAACTCAGCTTATCAGTCCTTCATTCAGAATTGCTTTCATAAAAGAATTATCAATGCTTCACTCACCTACACACAATGGTAGCATCAAACAGCCTCTTACCCAGCTACTAACAGCCTGAGAAGTCAAAGGGTGTTTAACCATGATTAAACATATTTCATACAATAGCAATCTCTTCCCAGGAAACAAAAGCTTGGTATGCCACCATAATTAGACAAATGTTGTTAGTTACAAAATGAATGTCTAAACACAAGCTAAAATTAACTCAGCACAACATCCTAAATCCATAGTTATTCCATGGAAATGGAATTATTGGCATATTAAACCTTCACATTTACTACACACAACAAATATCAGCCTTCTCCTGCAATCCCAGGAGGAAAATCTATCGCACCAATGCTGAGGTCCATTTAAAGTGCATATGTACATAAAGGATTGGGCCCTAAATCTGTACAGACACTTACTTTTGTATTCAGATAATGTGTTATATGGAGCCGGTACAATGATGTCTTAAAGTGAGACAGAGCATAATAAAAATAGTACAATAAGAAGGGCAGTATGTTGGCACAAGCAGTACTCAGTGTGCAAACACACTCTAGTTGTTTCATCAGAATGTAACACGATTGGGGGCTGAAATTAAGGTTGTTTAGCAGCTGATCAGCAAGATGGCTCCTGAGTTGGGCAATGAATGTGTGACACTGCACACCGTGAGCTGGACTCGCTCAGGAGTCAGTGAGGCTCTGGCTCCTCTGAGCTCTGTTTCTACCCCTCTTGGAGTTAGTCCTGCATTTCTGTAGTTTTAGCAGCAAACAAACAATTTTTTGTTTGAAAATATGTTTAAAATATATGTGTGTATATACTGTGCATACACACATTTGTTTCCACACTTGCCATAGAGAGAAAACCATTTTATGGCAGGTATCCAACCCTTCACATTATTTCTCTGGCAAACGTTAAAATGTCTGTCAACATCATGTAAACAGGCTGGCAGGGAATTTTGAAGAAAGAAAATGAAAGCTGCCATTTATTCTGTGCATGACACCATTTCAACATTTTTCAAAACATTAAATGTTGAATTGCCATTTAAAATTTTGAATCATTCATCAATATGACATAAGGTGGCATGCATGTCCTTATAAATTCAAACAGATCAATCCCAGAATGACCTACTAAAAAGCAATCAAGAACCTCAAAGCATGTAAAGGTGCTATAAACCATAGCAGATAGCACAGGGACAGGATAATGCTAAGCAACACATCTGGTCTTGATCCTCCATGCAAAGACAAAGGTGGTTTAGTTTTGCAGAAGTGCAGTATAAGCAGTTAAAAGGAGACAGTTTCTCACTCTGGCTATGGAGTTTCACCAGGAAACTCTCTCATTCTGAGAACCTGTTTGCAAAATCATTTGGCTTTGCAGGTTAGCAGTTAAGAGCCACCAAAAATCATAGAAGCAGCCGATGGAGACAGTGCTTGCACAGAGCAGAAGTCCCAGCTGGCCCTTCTGAAGTGCCTGCCCTAACCTGGACCATGGAAACCCAACAGTGCTTGGGTCTTGCTCTGATTTCACCCCAACACTTGCGATTCTCAAAGTTTTGTTAAGAACTTCAGCAAGGAATAACATCATTTAAAAATTCCTCTGAATCCATCCTGCTGATCCTAGTGATTTGTTGGGCACCTCACTGTTTGTTGTGTGACAAGTTGGACTTTGGACAAGGTCAGCTCTTGAATCTTGATTATGTTTTTTTTTCCCCTTGAGCCAGAAGACATTGATTTGTACATCTAGTTTACCTTGTTTTCTTAGCCATTTGTGACACAGTACAACAGTTCCCATCGAAAAAAGTGTCATGTAAATAAATTACAACTTAGGACGTATTCATTAAATAATTTTATAAATGAACTTTAAAAATGAAGGAATAAAAAATGCCAGTCCAAGCTTCTATGGCTGCAGTGATTATTCTGATCATGTTGTCATGTGTAATGAAGCACAGTCCCGTCATTAATCAAAAGAACCAATCAGATAACTAATTTAGGCAATATTCTTTACCACAGGACATGTCGGTCAGTAAAAATGCATTAAAATAGCAAAAGATCAATAGCAGACACTAGGGACTCTGTTTACAAACTAGTCTTAAACTTTAGGGTATTATATTCTCAGTCATACCGGGCACCTCTGTGGGGTTGTTTTTGTTTTTTATATAAAGAAAAATATATAGGATAAATGCTGATACTTTGTTTTCAGTTAATAATGTGCATTAGAAGCGGTACTAATGTCCGTGCTATTTATTTTTTTCTATAAAAGCATGTTTAGCTGCTTTCTAAATACACTAAATAGACTGAAGTGATACTGCACAGGATCAGGTTTTACCGATGTGTGTCTTCAATACCCTGCGTGGAAGCCCACATCAAACTTGATACCTGGCGGACACTATTTATGTCCTGCCTTGGGCAGCCTTGCGTTTTACATAGCCAATACCCTTATTTAAATGCAGACTGAAAGGACTTGTCACTAGCAGGGATATACATTTTCTAACTTTTTTCTTTCCTTTTTTTTTTTTTTTATTTTAAATAATGAGGGTTTTTGTTTGGTTGGTTGGTTGGGTTTTTTTTTGCAAATTACTGTAATCACAAAGGGTACATCAAACTAGAAACCTCTCAATGGCATTGAATCCTTTCAAGATGGTAAAGAGAAAAAGAGAACAGGATCTTGAACAGCCCTAGCCTGGGTGAAGTCTCATTGTGCCCCACCCAGCAGCAGTTAGCATAGAGAGCCACTTATGTGCTGATGACAGCATAAAGTCACAGCAGAATTGTAAGCTCCATAAGTAGTCTTAACACTTAACCAAAACTGTAACAAGTCACATTATTCAGCTTCTACACACAACGTGCATGAACAGGGGGAGCACTAAAATACCTATATGACGTCTTCATGAACACAAACAGTATATTAGGCAGATGCAACGTTTGCGTAATATCTAGGAATGCACAACTTATTTCAGAAATACTCAGGAATTTCCCATTCTGCTTTCAGCAAAGCAGACCTGTAAACACCACTGCAAAGGAGAAGGCATTTGAGCACCTTCATCAAAAGTGCCATGGGCTGGCTGATACACGCTGATGTTTTCTTCCATTTCTCACTCCACTGTGTCTTTTCATCTTGCCACAAGCCATGGCTTTCTGGCTTCTCAAACTAAAGGCCGCATCTGCATTTGTACATCCAAACACACTTAGTGGACTATTTGTGCTTGAAATTCTTGAATTCTTTTTCACATTACACCAATGTCCTTCACAACGTTCTACACACTGAGGCTGGTTTTGTAACATGTAGAAAAACACTTCCACATTAAATTTTAAACCTTCAGGCCAGGAGCTTCATGCAACGTCTCCTAGCTCTTGATCAGGGTCTCCCACCTCTCCTCTCTATGTTGCACATCTCCTGTGCCATATCATCTGACAGCCATCTCTTTTTTGAGTAAAAGAGCACTGGTCTTACTTAATCTCTCATCAACCCAGGCAGCAACTGCACGTCTTGTGGGCTTCCTCAGCACCTTCTCCAGTTCAGTGGCACAGCAAGTCCTTCCAAGGGCTTTGGGGGCCTATAAAAATGAAATTTTTGACCACTACCAGCAAAACAACAATGTACGTGGCTGGCATGAGGACCAGATAACAGCTAGGAATGAGCCCCCCTTTCCTCAAAACACTGTAAGTAGTCTCATTGAAAATGGCTGTAATGCTCATATGCTTAACAGTAAACATATTCTTAAGCATTTCAAGTGTGACATTTAACAAATGAGCTGACAGAAGATTACTACCATTGCCTAAAATACAAATAGTAGAAATTGCTTTCGGAGGAGCAAGGAAGCAGTTAAGAGATATTTGATCTGATGAAGATCCTTGTACTCTTCTGCTGTTTCAAAAGATTTTGAGAGATAACATTTGATGATTTTTTCCTCAAAAATTCAGGGCTTTATTTTACAGTACATAATTCAATTAATTCCTTCCATCCAATAAAATAATCTCATTCAAACAAAATCAGAATTATTTCCCTTTTTTTGGCTTGGGTACAGCATCTTTTGTACCCAGCTAAGCAATCTTCACAGTGCTTGGCAATAATCCTGCTTAGAAGGGCAGGATTTAGAACAGATGCAGACTTTTCCATGTCGGGGTGCTACCAAGTTCTCTGTTGATTAGTAGGGTGCATAATTGGGTATGACAGAATATAGATTTCTGGCAGAAAATCATTTCTAATGGGAGAAGCCACTTGCTGTGGACACCCACTTCAATTAAAGGTAGACCAAACCTCTAAGTTAGCACATTAACCCTGTGACTTCTCCCATGCCCACTCTTTCTGCTTTTAGGACACGGGAGTCATAATGTCTGATTGTACATTAAATTTAGAAGTGGAAACAAGGCTTTGCCAGAAAAGAGTGCACTGAAGCTATCCTACATGCAGTGATAACTTTGATCATAGAACATTATGCACACACTCTATGCTCTGATATATGTAGTAAGTTCCAGCTATGTGAAAAAACTCAAAAAATTTAATTTGTAAACTAATGATTGCTGTGGATGTGCAATGTTGGGGTGGAAAATCAAATCTTTCTGATTCACCACTGAATTTAATGGCCTACTTAGGCACCGCAGATATGATCTCTATTGAAAAGCCCGCTGTTTCTGTTGGTTTGAATTACACCTGCTCTTTTGCTTAAATATAATCTACGTAATTAACCTAAAGACTAGTTTTAGACTAAAATTAAACTAGGTAAGTCTCGCTTGTTTTAATATCCTCATTTGCTTATTTTTGATTAGACAGCGCTTTCATTTCACCTTAAACCAAATGGAAGGGTGAAGCACAGTGTCTTACAGACACACCTGGAAATACAAGGTTTCCAGATATGAGGCCCTGTTCTAGCATGTGCTTATCTCCTTGAAATCAGCAATAATCCCTATGTGTTTAAGGTAAGGCACATGCTCAAGTGTTTCATTTGATTAAAGCCTGATTGATTGGACTAAAGCTTTCGATCTTGGCCTCTTCTTTTGAAACAAAATGGAAAAAAACAGAGGTAGGTGCTAGACAATTATATTTACAGCACCATGTATGCCACTGTTGCTACTTTGCAGGGGGATGAGATTATCTGTCATGAGAGCCATATGCATTATGTATTGCACAGTTGCACTGAACTTCGAGTCTGCAGACAGCAGCCTCCAACATTTATTCCTATGACTTCTGTAGCACCTTTTTCTTGCACAACCAGTTGCACTCTAGATCTTTTCACAAGTGCCTGGACTACAACCACATACAAGACTCACATCTAAGATTCTGCAGTTCACAGAGTAAAAAATGTCAGCTGCTTAACTCTACAGAGCAATAGAACAAACCGAGATGTGAAACATATCAAGCTGAAACTACAGGGGAATTTCAGGCACAAAATGTAACTGCTCTAACTGGAGTTTAGCCAGCACACTGGGATTCACGCCCATCTTGCAAAAATAACGCAACAAGGTGTGTGTGAACCACGAATAATCATGACCTCAAATTTATGATTTACAGGCATCCTAGTGCGGCATTCCCAGCAATACTGTCTTCCCCCAGCACCACACTGGGCCATTTGGTCTGTATTAAGTCCAAGAGGCAAATAATGCCCACTTTTTTTTTTTTTTTTTTAAACCAGCACCACTACAGGAAGTGCAATGGGTATCCTCAGAGGTCCTGTACTGAAGTAATGAAGCCTCATAGCTTGTGAGAAAAAGCAACATCACTGCATTAATTGACATCATCGGAACTATAGCATGAAGACTCCATACCTTCTAAAATTATTTTTAGGAGACTGATTATTTTATCTAAAGCTTTTAATAAGCAATGCCATATATTTTTTGCTGTTCTCTTAAAGACAATAATAACAAACACAGATAATTCAGAGAGGAAATATTAAGAGTGATGTAGGGTACTATTTAATTCTTTATTACATTTACAGTTAAATTCATGCCCTAAAAAAATTTAACTGCTGTGATCTCTTTCATATTAAAAGCATTTCTCGATAACAGAAGTCTAACATTTGCCATCAAAATGTTTTTAGATAAATTCACATCTGTTCCATTAAAAACTGTTTTAAGGAAATATTTGTTTTCCTTTTAAAAAATGTTGGGCAATTAAAGAATCAAAAATGTACCACAAGAGAAGAAAGTACTTTTGTAGGAAGAGTCTTGGGGAAAACAACAAAGCATAGCGTTGATGCTTTCAAGAGATGACAGAAGCTCTCCTTCCTCCCGAGCATATCCTACATTTCCATCAGAAAGCAAGTGGAGGACACACTGGGGTTAGGAAATGCTGGCCCAACCCCTCAGGCTGGTTTGGCTCTTTGGGGTGTTCACAATTTGCTTGCACAGAAGTACAGACTGACATTTCGCTCTCATTTTGATGTACATTTTTTGAACTACGCAAACCAAGCAAACCAGCTAAGACTCTGAAAGCCAAAGTAAGTCTTTCAGTTGTATTTTTGGACAAGTTTTGGTATCTAGCCAACAGACTGAAGATACGTATTTTCAAATACAACACAAATGCTGGAGCTCGCTGACCTGTGAAACAGTGGGAATATGAAGAACAGTGAGGATTAAATCACTTTAAATCCCTCCAGCTCTCACTCACACTCCACATTGAAAGAAAATACAAGCAGTTTCGTTCGCACCAAGTTCTGTCCTCACTTAGAAAGTAGTTCCATGACACGTACAAACTGCAGCATACTGGATGGTTATTTTGAACTGTGCTATATCTTAAACACAACACTTTTTAAAGTTAAAGGAATCTGGTTAACTCAGAGTTCCAACTGACAGAAAAGTGACAAGGTCCAGCAGAAACAGATGTTCCCTGCAAGTTGCTTCTTCCATCCCACGCATCCTTTAAGCAACATTCAATTCCATTTGGCACATCTCCCGATATTTTTTCCTTCATCTTTTATGCAATCATAGGAAAATGTGATGCTTATCTCACTGCTATAAATTTAATAGTAATATTAAGGAATGTCACTCATTAAACCTATGAAAGTGAGACCATGATAATGGTATGTAGTTTTATGTTAATCCATTTCTAATACTTTTACTCTGTGCACTCTCTGTTGCTTAATACTCTGTTCAAGGTAGATTAGCATGCAAAAACCTACTGCACTCTGTTAGAGACCCTTCCTCTGTGGGCAGGCTGAATTCTTAGAGACAGAAGGTATTTCTGTAACAGGAAATTGGGCTAATGGTTCATTCCTATAAACCCAACAGTTAGGATCAACCAAAACCACAAGTCCCTGCAAACCATAACCTGTCTTTTAGGAGAGTATTAGCACAAAGAAGTATCAATTCCTTGTGGAGAAATCCTAAATAAATGTCCCTTAGTGCTTCAGTACGGAAAGAGTTTAGATAGAAAGATCCTAACCAAACCATCATACTTGCTGAACTTTAAAGCCTTAAAAACAAAAGAAGGGAACGTACGTGTATATATATTATAACAGTTTAATAACTCTGCTCTAACTACAAATTAATTCAAATCTTGTACTTGCATTAAAAATGAACTCTATCTATTTTATGTTGATCATTAACTAAGAATATTTCACACTAGAGATTTTTCATATTAAGGAGAATTGAAACCACTTATATCAATTAATTGTGTTATACATAATCTTTACATAGATTACCAAAAATAATTTAAGAAAATATTAAATACAAATTCTGCAAGGATTCATGACCCAAACTCCTGTCTAATTAATATTTTGGGATAAGGAAAGGAATGATGGAAAAAACTATTAATCAAGAACTGATTGTGAATTCTTCAGTGAATATTCTCCAGTGAAAAGTGCAGCGTAACACTACTTATATGCTTCATGCAAACATGTGAGCGTGCTCAGGGACATGTTGGAGTAGGAAGGGCTGCAGTCAAGTGTGCCAGCAAGTGCAGGAAACAGGAGGTTCTACATGTGGCAAGGTGAGAAGCTGAAGCTAGTTCTTCACACCAAAAACACTTGCCTGGGCATTTCCTTTCTCCATTCATGCTGTTAAAAAAAAAATAATGAAAAAAAGAAAAGTTTTTTTCTTGAGTATTAAAAACTCGTGCAAGACCTTGATAATACATTATGTCTCATTCATCTCACTTTCTTTTCTCAGCCCACAGAAGACCACAGCGTAGTCAAGACAGGAGACACAACATGTGGCACAGCTGATGGTAGGCACAGCCTCTCATTTGACATCTGCCCTAAAAGATCGTTTCCATTTTTTATACAACTGTTACGACATTTCCACAGAAATGCGCATCTTCTACATGTAAAAACAGAGCTATAAGATTCTTTGTCTTTTGTACAAGAAGAAACAGTAAGCCTCAGCCACAGCAGTCTTTTTGGGTATGTGTGTGTGTCCATTATGGTGTTCTGACACAATGCGATGCCTGCCCTTCATGTACTCTGCAAATAGCTCAAATACTTCCTCGAGGGAGATATCAATACAGAATTTCACAGAATGTTATAGAAGACACACTCAATTTTTGACTATAACCTTGGTACAACTGATAAGGATTTTGATACGTTAGCTACCAGATTTGCAAGCAGTAAGTAGATCTATGGATCTACTTCTGGTAACATTATACTTTTCTCAAATAGGGAAACAACTTGGCTGAATATTTCTGATTTTGTGCAAGCTCCACAAGCAGTCCATAAAAAGAATACCTTAAAGAAACTCAATCATTCCTTCACCCTAAATAATTCTTTTGACTCAGTGTTGTATCATCCTCACATCCATCATTACCCCCTGCCTTTTCCATGCAGGAAAGATTAGCAATAGGGGAAAGCTTGAGATATCCCACAAAACTCTGAAAGTCTGACCCTCGCGTGCTGCCAGAGATATCTCAGCATGCTGCAAAGGCAATTTGAAAATTCTGGGTTTGGAGATGGGGCTGTTAAGCTCCAAAGTGACACAAAAAATCAATTAATTACCAGACAATGCAAGGCCTCCCCATCTCTTCCTGTCACCGTCCCAGTGGGAAGCAGGAGGACACCAAAGCTCCTGTGAGGGCACAGCTCCCACTTTCAGCAGAGCTGAGCCCACATCAGCACTCACTGCTGTCACATTGGCAACATCTGAACTGCAGAAAGGAAGGGAGGGCAGTCATGCCATGGAGAGGGAGGGGCTGCCCGTAGCACCACCAAAAACAGGGAATTCAAAGATGGGGCACATTAAGTCAGAGTGCTCCTTTATTGAGAAAAGTTGCAAACAATGAAAAGGTTCATTAACCATTCTGATAGGATTTTTATTGTTGCCTTGTGGTCAAAACTGAAAACAATCAAAACACAAAACCTGAAACATTCTGGAAAACTTATTTCTTTAACTCCTCTACGTAGTAAGCATCCCATGCGCTGTCTGCCCAAGAGCAGGCCTCAGAGTCATGGAGCCCAAACTCCTGTGGCACCAGAGGCCAGCTCTCTGGCCCCTCTTCAGAAGTTTCAGCAAAACTAGGGGAATTCAAGATTACAGGTGTTATACTAAAGTTCTGAGCACCAAATTGCAGAAGAAAGGCAACGTTTTATAATAGGGACAGTCCGTGTAAATCATGCTTTCTATGCACATTATAGACCAACATCATGCTGTGCTTTAAAATCACACTACACCAGAAGCCAAAGTGTCTTTTGTGTTTTTGTAAGTAATCGCAAAATCGCACCTGCAGCCTTTTCATCTAAAAGCTAAATATTATTCTAATGGCCCAACCAGTGCACTTCTTATCAGCCTCAGCAAAAACAGGAACTTTGTTAACAAGCTTCCAGCCTCAGTGATGCAGCCTCTGGATGGCTGGACGCGTATCATGAATGTTAACCAAACTAATTTCATTCGCAGAAAGCAGAATGAACATATCCACAGGACATACAGAGTAGTTACATACAAATGATATTCCATTCTGCTTAGTTTCTACCATCAGCACAACCAGTAACTTTGTAGCTCTATAAATGCCTGCAAACTGATTTCCAGAAACGTAAGTGCAAGCTGCACAAAAGAGTGCTGAAGGGATTGGCCAGCAAGGAAGGAAACACACACCACAGCCATGCACAGCAGTGCTGAAAGAAACCTGAGAGCTAGTCATTGAGCTTTACCCAGTTTTATACATTATGAAAAGAGGAAAAAAAGAGGTATTGAAGAACAGAGCAAAGAGGATACAAAAGATTAATATTTCTCTGGAAGTAGGCATCAGCCCAGCCCCAGCTCAGCCATTGCTCGAAGCAGATAGATAAAATTAGAAAAGTATATAACAGCAGTCTTCATTCAAACCACTGCTTGTTTACTTTCTGCTATCTACTTTGTCTACAGCTTTCTTTCAAGTAAATCATACAATTACTCTTTCCCACCCACTCTACATTTTAAGTGACATTTGATTAACAAATTAACTCTTAATAAGAAAACTATTGTCTGAATAAGTACTATTACTTTAAATATATCTAATTATGTATTTAATGAGGATTTAACAAGATATCCATCGTATGATAACGAACACAAAAATTTGTTTACTTAGAAGGTATTATTGAGGTTTAACTTGCTACAAGCTGGCATATCTGATAAGTTCAATTTCCTTCAAATAAAATTAATGAAACAAGTGCTTTGGTCCAGGGATATCACCTGCACTCTTTCTGTGAACGACCATACATGTCACACAAACAGGACTGTTTTCACGTGATGTGCCTCAGAGCCTTTCACCTAGAAGCATCAAAGCTGATTCCCACCTCTGGCCCATGAGTCTCACTAGTTTGCTTCTATCTACTGGCAAATGAGAGGTGCCAAATTCAGAATTCGTGGTCTGCAGGAAGTTTCAACATTACAAAAACAGTTCTCAGATTCAGAACGACTTTTTGTCCTTTTCCCTAAGCTTTTCAGAGGATAGAAATCCACCTGAGCTGCCCCAGAGGCTGCAGGGAAGCTGGGGGTCTGCCTGGGAAGGGTCCCTGTGCCCAGGGCTCTTCCTACACAGATGTAAATGCAGAGAACCAAGGTCTCAGGGCAGGCGTTCTGGTGTGGCTACCTTAGAGCTGCAAGCGCTGGCCGGCAGCCAAGAAGCCACGCAGGTGACCTGGCAGGAAACCAGACAGATTTACAATGAAAATCTGCTTAGCAGGCTAGGTTCTCCGGGAAGATTCATTGAAAGCCAGATGTTTTCATGAAATGTTTTGCTTTTGACGAATCGGCATTTTCTGATGAAAAAAACCTTTGTATCAGAAAACTTCCCCTGAGCTCTGCTGGCAGCCACTGCCAAGAGCGGTCCCCAGGTCCTTGCACCTCCTGGGCCTCCTCCGTCGCACCACTGGGAGGATCTTCTGTGGGTGGATGCTCCCAGGCACCAGGAGCCCACCATGTCCCCAGTCATCTCAGTCAATGCCCTATGCCCAGCCTTTCCAGCAGGCCCACCGGGCTCCAGGTCTTCCTGCCATGTTCTGCTGTCCAACCACCCACTCAAGAACCAGAAGGCAGCTCAGACAGCTGCTGCTGTCTACGAAAGCCACCCCTCATGAAAATAGACACAAAAGCAGAGGCGTGGAGCACCAGTTGAGTGCCCAGAGCTTCTTTAAGAACGTGAGTTATCTCAGAGTGGCATGGAAGGCAAGTGCACATGAAGTGCTGCTGAACACCGGCTTAAAGACAACTTTGAGGCAAGAAATGCCATATGACTTTCTCTCAGCAGCAGGCCAGGCCCACTACTTTATTCCTGGTACTACAGTAAAATGGTTTATATTAAATGATCACCAGGACTTCAGAAACTTCATCTCTGATATTATTTTAAAGGACTTCCGGCTGTGAAAAGCAAAGTCATTTTATTCTCCAAACATAGCTGTCTGACAAATCAAAGGTAATTCTTTTTTAATACACAAAGTATTAAAAAAATCTCTTGAATCCATCACATTTAGAACATCTGTCCATCCCAGAACATTAACACATATTCTAAATACATTGGAATACCCAAATAACTATGTGTCAAATGTAACACTTTCTTGTGCTGGTGAAACCCAGATGAAATCCATCAACTTCAGTAGATTGCAGACTTAGAGGTCTGTAAGTAAGGGAAAAATTTGGCCCTGTGCTTTAATTAACATTTTAAATCAAATCTGCATTTGAAAATGTTCCAAAACGGGAAGAGGTCATAAATAACCTTGGTTTGCAATATTGGGCTAGCACATACTGGCACATTCTTTGCTTTAAAAAGATTTGGTCTTTTTTATCAAATAACAATTATGCCCGTGCTTGAAGCGATCCCCTTAAATTCTTTGGGAAGGTTAAATGACTGCTGAATATTAATATTTCCCCTTTAGTCAGGGCTGCACAACAATTCCCAACAAAATGTTGGGGACAACAGGTTTGGAGGCTATGTCATTAAAAGCTGCTGTCGTTATTCCACTTACACTCTTGTTCTGCAGAGACGGTACTTTCAGTAATAAATAATGTTTTGAAACAAACAGGTGATTTCTGTAAGAAGAATCGACAGTATTTTTTGAAGGCAGAGGTTTCTGTAGAAACCTTTCCTCTCTTTGTCCTCTCCTATCTGCAGGGTATTGACAGCTCTGACAAGACTTTGATTATCTAGTCAGCAGGAGCCTGAGACTTGTCACTTGTCAGGTGCGAGCTGGCAGTCACGCAGCTGATGAAACAATTGAAAGGAGATAGGCTGAGCATGAGGAGGATCAGGGTCATCAAGCCCAAAATGTACGGCTGTCTGCTAAGGGGATGGCTTACACCCTCATTAATGACTCCAATAAGGCAGGAGAGGGAAGCAGGGAGGAGCTGAAATGGAAAAATAAGAAATGCACATGAAGGGGATGCAGGAGAGGTAGCTGCCAGCATGTTTCTTGCCCAGAAGTGGCAAAGAAGTACCCAGCACAGGCAGCACCTGCAGCGGCAGCAGAAGCCCCAGCACTCCCAGGATGTGCTGGTACAGAGGGGAAGGTGCCCAGTGCTCCGAACACCCTGGGCTGCTCCTGCTGCCACCGGGCAGGCAAGTTACAGTTAGACAAAGCTTCCACCTGAGATTGAATTTCAGGCACAGCCAAAAGAAGATAAGAAGGATTTCAGGGTGGAGCAGGATTTGTACGAATGTAAAAATTTCAGAGGGCTCGCTAGTGGGTTTTGTGCTGCGTTTTCCAGCTGGGACAGTTAACACCAACTCACACAATTGCCTTTCAACTGCTTCAAGTACTGGGAGGAAATCTTGGCTGTGACAGATGCCTTCGGTCCTAGAGCTAAGTGCACAGGGGTGAATTCCACTCCTCATAGCCAGCTTTGCTGTCCCCACACCATTAAGGACATCTGCCCAACAATCTGCACTTCGAAACACGACTTTGCAACAGGAAATCAAAGAGGGGCATTTGCTAATCCAGGCTTAGTCAAAGAGGGCAATACAGAATAATAGCCCTTGTCTTGCAATTGGCAGGACTTAACAAAATGCTTTGTGGAGAAATGTCTATAATCCATAACTAATATCCTCTCTGTATATATTGCACACAACTAGTAGGTCAGTTGATAGGAGCTTATCCTAAGAACATTTCACACAAAACTGGATTAGCACAAAATGCTTTGCACTGGAAAATCATTCACAAACTTCAGCTAGTGTAAAACCCAGGATGATTTTTTTGGTTGGTTCTTGCATTACACACTGTCTGTTTTTCAGTGATCTGCATTAGTTAACTATTCATATTAAAATGTAGTTCAAGGTGTGCTTCACAAGATTTAACAGGAAAAATAGCGCTGCCTGGAAAGTCTCTTTTAAATTTAAATGACAACATAAATTATTATACACATTTAGTTAATGCCACAGGAAAGATCATGAATATCAAGGACTAAATCTGTCAGCTATATGCATGCAAACCTGCAATCATTCCACTGATTTCAGAACTTCCCTCCAAGCCTGTGCTGACACAAGGCCACTTACAACAGAGTTTGGGCTGCCACCACTGAAAAGTTGCAAGCCGCACTGACTTGTTTGTCTGAGCTCTTGAGAAACAAAATTGAAGCCTATAAGTTTGGGAGCTGTCTGCTCTTCCTTAGAAGACTGATCATTGGTGTTCATTAAATCTTTGGGATACTTAGACATATGGATAAAATGGAATGCCCTGTCCCCAGAGACACCCAATGTCAGGCTGGACTATGAGCACCTGATGGAGCTGTACATGTCCCTGCTCATTACAGGGGAGTTGGACTAGATGACCTTTAAAGGTCCCTTCCAACTCAAATGATTCTATGATTTTGCTCTGAGATGAGTAGGCAATGAAAATCCACACGGAGGAGAGAAGGCTGAGTGCCGGGAGACACCTGCACACCATGGGGCTCTATGACAGAGAAGAGGCTGCTTAACTGAGGAGGAACAAGAAAAAACGGCTCTAACATTCAATTTGCGTAACAACAGAAGTTTAGGAAGTTCTCAATATGGTTCAAAACCAGAATATATCTCAGGAAATACAGCATATAGGGTTACTTATCCTGTAGCTTTTAGGGGCACTGATCACGGTGAAATAATTTAATTTCTTCACAAGAAAGCTGGTTCCAGATGTATAAACACGGATCCAGTATGGAATGGATACTTGATATGAGGATGACAGCATGATAAATAAAACACTCACCAAGAATACCAGAGAGCAATGAATGGCAGGCACAGATCAATGGACTATCAAGTGTGTTTACAGCCATCAGTTTATTGTTATTAATACTTTAACTTAATCTTCAGCTTTAAAGTAAATGATAACACATTCACTGCTGTCTTTCAGATTTGATTTCTCATCTAGAGCATTGAATCAGAAATATAACCTGAGAATGATAAATGCACATCAGCATAATAAAATCACTGGAAGAAATTGTTTATGCCATTCTTGGAAAGGGACACACTCGGATGAGTGCATGAGAAACCCTCTGCCCATCAGTGCATCCCGAGACCCTCTGCTTGGCCACAGCAACCTGCAGAGATCTGGGGCATGTGGCTACCACTGCTCCTGGAGGAACCAGCACAGTCCTATTGCTCCTATTTCTGGGGTCAGCAGGGTTGGGCTGAATCCTTTTACCTACACCTTGGGATGCAAGCAGGCCACCCTTTGCTATTCCTGCTCCTCACTACGCAGACAAAGGGCCTTCAGTTCCCCTATTTCTTCAGCAGCAACAAAACTACATGCCTGAGTTTTCCTTTATGCCCTAAAAGTAAATGGTGGCCTCTGGAGAGTAACGCTTACTACGCAGTTAGAGATTGCTTATTTGAAGGAAAAGCTTAGGAGCAGGTCTGGTTTTAGGTGGTGCTCAGACTTTTCTGTACTGGTTTCTAACATATCAGCCTCCCAGTAGAGGAGTGTATTGTGGGCTTGCTCAAATCCAGGATTACCTGAAATAATGTACAGCAAGGTTTTGGCTGCTCTAGGCTGCACAAGAAGAGGGATTCAATCAAGTGTAGAAGGGTACCAGATTATTCTGATATTGCCAGTAATTTCACAAGTAATACCAAGGGCTCTCCAGCAGTAGCAACAAGAGCTCAGCTCCTTCATTATTAGAGAAGAGTCTATATCGCAATATATGGCTCAGAGCCCAGATTATGATTTTCCCCATTTACCAGACTCCAGACTCCTGTTGTTTTTTGTTGTTTTTTTGTTGTTGTTGTTGTTGTTTTAAACTAGGGACACGGCTTTACTACATTAAAACCTGAGAAATATTATCTCCAAGTAAAGCAATGTTTCCTTCAGCTCCAGCCAAAATACAGGAACATTCCATCTGTGGAAGAGAGTCCTATCACCATCTACTGTCAATCGTAATAATTCATAAAGGATGCCACAGAGATATGAATGTATTATTTGATCACTTTTTCAGCTCTTGTAATTTTCTTACGAGAGCAGAATTTGTGAGAAGATCAAGCCAGAAAGCTATCAATATACATATTTTCTAGAATACAAGATCCTCCAGCTAATATAAAATAATTGTGGAAATGGTTGGCAAATTAAAGATGGTTGTTATAGATTCCAAAAATACTTTTGCTTTCAGCAAAATACATTTTTAATTACTTTCCTACTAGCTGTCATTTTTCATAAACCAGTCTAGACAACTCATGCCAAATCATGCAAAAACTTATTTCAATGACATGCTTTCCTCTAATACCAAAGATCAGACAATGTTATCTTTTTAAAAAGCATGTATGGAGTTTAACAAAACAGTTCTAGGTAAACTTGGCTTTTCCTGGTGTTAAAAAAAATCATAACTTCCCTTTTGGAAAAGCTGATATTAAAATACAAAATAAACCTTTTTCCAGAATTAAAATAAGCCTGAAAATATGCATATGTGTCCACATTGTATTTATTTTTGTTATCCTCCGAATTCAAACTCATTTTCCCGAAGCATTTTACTACAAAGAACACTAGCAAAATCTGTCATCTTAGTTATAAAAGATGCACATACATGTATCTACCATGCCTTTTATCTTATTTATCTTGACCATATTGAAAAGGAGAGGAAAAGTGTGAAAAATACTCTGAATTCATACTTCTTTTACACTTTTGAATTTGAATTATTCAGCTGACTTATAGTACACAGAAGTGAGGAATTATGTATAGTAAAGAATGTAGATTTTGCTTTTAGCGTCATAATCAATGTCCAAATCTAAAATTGATATAATTGACTGTTAATTAATTCCCTTGATATTTTCATTAGCACATCCAAGCAACAAGTCTTCTGTTTGGCACTTCTGAATTATTCAGGAAGTACTCGGATTGCTATAATGAAGGCGTTACTGCCTGATACTATGCTTGCTAATACAGTTGAATGCAAGGCATGCTTTTATTTTTCTATTCTGATTGGATAGTCAAAGACTTCCCTTAAGATATGCGAAATGAAGTTTCAGAGTTGCACAAAAAAATGTCAAGAGAAACATCCAAACATATTTTTGTGAAAAAAAATCCATCTCTATATTTTCAATAATGGTAGCTTTCCTCTAAGTCCTGTAACACTGCAACAAGAAGGGTTGCTGTGGGTGGCACTTGATACTGTTTTGAACACTCGTTTGGTTTGCTTAGCTAATATTGCCCATGTTATTTGGTAGCGTTTTCCCAGAAAATGCACAAGACCATTTCTGGATATTACCAGACACCACCAGTGCCTTATCTCAATATCCAGAGACCTGCTTCTGGCCCAGCCAAAGGACATCCAGAGATTTACTGTACAGCTGTAGCAGTCTGTCCATTAGCAGTGTTACCTGGCATGCTCCCAAACACGCCTTCAAGCACCTACCTGAGCAAGTGTTGGTGCTCTTACTGAGGTAAACCCTCTCAGAACTCCAAAGTGATTTGGAGGAGAAGGACTTCAGGACCGGCTGAACCATGTGGACAATCAGAGTGCTCTGCCTGGATGTTTTCATTCATTGCTACGTTGAAAGCCATGACATTTAGTAGAGTTTTTACCAAACTTGGCAGCTTTGTGTCATTTTTTAATACTACTTTTTTCTTGTGAGGTACTAAGTGGCAGAAATCCCATAAATCTTGCCATTCCAAAAGAAGAAGCTCAAGGGGACTGGGTGGTACATTTGATGGATGCACTGTCCTTAATGCACTAGCCTCTTCCCTAAGGGATTATGGTTTTGAATTTAGTGTGGAGAAAGAACTGTTCCTCAAACTACGGCAGTAAAAGTTTATCAGCAGAGGATAGTTTTACCTTTCAGATCATCACAGTGCTCTCTGACATGATCCTACTCTATACGGATCCTTCAGTGCCACTCACAAAACCAATAAATAGCCACTACAAATGCAATTCAAGGTGGTGGTGGTTTATTTTTTTTTTAACTTTTTTGTTTTTTTTAAAAAAAAACAGAATGCAACTAGTCCTAATTAATTTAATATTTGTCACTTGGACACCATCTCCCATATGACAGCCTCCAAAGACTTTACAAAGATTAATGACACCCCATTATATCAATGAAGCAGAAAGAATAAGAATTAGTTCACCCATCACTGAAAAGCACTCTCTTCTGAGGTGGAACACGACAGCTACTTAACAGTATGTAACATGGAGGAATAGGGCCTTGGGGAACCAAGAACCCAGCAGTTCCTTCAAGTGAAATACTGGTCCCACAGCAAGAAGCTGTTCTTCTCAAGAGTTGGTCACTGAATGGATGTGTTCTTCCCAAGCCTACTTGGGATACCATGGCTGTAGGAAGACACTAAACAACTGAAATGGAGGAAGAAATGAAGGAAGATACTCCTGAGGTAAAAGATTATAGTAGCACAGACTAACACCAACATGGATATAAATGTAGACACCTGTAATGCAATGGAAAGTGGAACAAAAGAGCAGGATAACAAGGTGTCAAGCAACAGAGAGTGAGGATCTGCTCAGATATAATAGCAGAAGGTACAGAAATAAAAGAATCTTCTTGCCTTCACAAGGCCGCATATACATGGGGATCTCCAGTAAAACACCCTCACCTCCACTGCCAACGTTTAAGTGAGGTCTGGGAAGCGGTGGATCCTGGCTACACCCCTTCCAGTCACTTAGGTACACTGCATGCTTCTGAGCTCTCCTGAGTTCACCCCGCCTCCCTGTCAGGTGCTCAATCACTGGTTCAAGCCATGACTTAGCATTTCCACTACAACACTTCTCTGAAAGGCTGGGTTTAGACCTCATTTTAGAAACAAGGTGAAGAAGCTCCATGCTTTCAAACACTGAATGCGCTTTGTCCCTGTGTAGAGGATCAGGTGAAGTCAACTGACCACAAATGAAAAGTTAGGAAGTTTCCCCTTGTCACCATTCATTTCTAGCCTTCCAGAAAAAAAAGGGCCTTTTCCCACAGGGAACTGCCCTGTTACTAAAATGAAGTCAAAACCTACCTTTTCATTCTGTAGTTGATGCATAGGTGGTTTTATTTTGGCATACAAAAACTCTCATCAGTCAATGATTATAAAAGGACTTTAAAGCGTACACTTTTACAGCTTTATCAGTCATGCTGAACTTGCTAAATAGAAATTCAACATTTTTAGATTTGATCCCTTGCTGCCTTGCTGAATGGCAGCACAACCTCCATGTGTGTCAACCACTCCTCAGCTTTGTATCATCAGCAAACTTGCTGAGAGTGGACTCTATTCCTTCATCCATTGATGAAGACGTTGAACAAGACCAGACCCAGCACTGACCTTTGGGGAACACTGCTAGTTATAGCCTCCAACAAGACTCTGTGCTGCTGATCACAACACTCTGAGCTCTGCCAGTCAGCCAGTTCTCACCTCGCCTCATCATCCACTCATCAATCCCACGCTTTCTCAGCTTCCTTACAAGGATGCTGTGGGAGACAGTGGCAAACACCTTCCTGAAGTCAAGGTACACAACATCCACCACTGTCCCCACATCTACCCAGCTGGTGATGGTATCAGAGAAGGCTACCAGGTTGGTAATGCAAACATTTAGTGGATTTGTTTATCTACTTGTGAGTACAATTAAACCTTATTGCGGTAGATGGGGTTAACAAATGGAAATGTTCCTAATGAGCCTTCAGAACATTCAGAAAATTCAAAATATGCATGCTTCCAGTCATTTACACCCACTTATTGAACAGGTTACTGTAAACAGCTGTGTCTACATTCAGAAAAGTTGGAAACAATGACTCTAAGGTAGTTAGTGGCAAAATTCCACTTAATCAGAGGACCAGCATGAGACCTTCTCACCTTTACTTCCCCATACGATTCAACTGAGACTTTGTGGAAGCTTTGTGTGGTCCAGTAAAGCAGGATAAGCAAAAGGGAATTTCACTGGGTCTGAGTAGCGCTCTGCAGGAATTTCTGATCTCGTCAGGGTATTACTCTGCATGGACCCCAGACGTCTACCAGTCTAAATCTATGAACACAGAAATGATAGAAAGACGCCAGAAAGCTGCAGCGCTGTAACTCTGCCACCACTGAAGTCAGTGAGTTCAACCCAGAGCTCACAGGTAACAGCAATAGGGCAACCTTAGACCTTTTGAGAATTAATCCTAAATGACTAGTGTCTTCAAGCAAAAAGGGAATTAATTTTGTTTCAACCAACAAGGTTATACAGTGTTCCCATTAAATTGAAAATCATTTTGCAAAATAATACATTTCTTTTTTTGAAATATATTGCAACATACAATTCAATATCCTGAAATTACAGTTCAGATTTCACAGGCTTATATACAGTAATAGCTAAAATGTAGCACATTTCCCCCTTCTTTTTAATTAACGATTGGTAAACAAAAATGCTGACCTAGAAAATTTTGTCTCAGTAGTATTCAAGATATCATGAATGGATTCATTCCAAACCTAAAGGACATTTACTGACATTTGTTGTCTAAGCACTATATGGCGTGAAGGACCCATTGCACAATGAAAGCCATCCAGATCTTTCTTTCTGAAACTCACAAAGTTGAAATGTGTTTTGAAAATACATCTTTGACTTCGTTTCTTCAAAGAAATCCTGAGAAGAGGTGAAAACGGAGAGACTGTTCGAAACACTCCAAAAGGCCTGTGTTCTTCCAGACACTGTTTAATTACCAACTGAGCTGCCAATCCTTTCAGAAATGGATCAAAAAGCCACCGAAACCAGTGACTTAGCAGAAGGAAACAACTTCCTATGTGTTGTTTCATTTAGAGAGAAACTTTTTCTCTTTTTTCTTTGCATTTCCAGGAATTTTACAACTACCGGCAGACTTTCTGTGTTGAATGGCTCTTCCTCTTTAAAAGAGATGAGCAAACACGCATAGCATTCAATAATGCATAGGAATGTCATATCTTTTAGGCTTTACCCCACTCCTCTGAGGTCATCAGCCTTTT
This sequence comes from Pavo muticus, assembly GCA_016647715.1. Lineage (NCBI taxonomy): Eukaryota > Metazoa > Chordata > Aves > Galliformes > Phasianidae > Pavo > Pavo muticus. The sequence continues at coordinate 6,262,425 of JACDJE010000015.1, read as the reverse complement.
GATATTTCTAAATTTAATCTCACTTGAGAGTAATCAATCACATTTTTTTAGAAAATCTCTTTCTGAAACTCTTAGCATATCTGTATTATTGACTTGATATCGTTTCATCTGGTTCCTGCATTCATGCCAGGAGGGGCATTAAAGGGGGGTAAAGCCTTGACTCTAAGGCTTAGGTCAGCTGGGGGCTTTGGTATTTCAAACTGAGGACAGCCAAAGTCCCGCTTGTTTGGCTGAGCATTGATTGACTTGCAGAAGTATAAGCATGCCTGTGGGGGAGGGAGGCTACCAGAAAGTGAGGAATTTGCTACTAGCCTTTAAATTGAAAGCTTTATACTCTCTGCTTTTATAAGTGATGTTTTATAGATGTAAAGTGTTCACAGCCTTGGTGACAGCATCCAGTATACCTTTCTGAAATGAACAGACACCTGACCTCAGCTGGGTCTTTGATGTGGCTTCAGCTCTCAGTATGTAAATATGTTTATTTGCTACAGAAGCCAGTTCTTTAGCATGACTGACTATAATTGCTCTCACAAAGGGATGCAACCATGGGGCACCTTTCAGAAGCAGAACACTGTGACCACTCATATTTTGTTTATCTTAGATAGGAAACACCTTCCAAAGCACTCCTGATCTTCACATATCATTTTCTATCCACTTCCTTGCAGGTATTCTTTTCCTAAGTTCAGAAACTCAGATAAGATTCTCCTTTATAGTTACCTGCAAAAATGACTTGGAAAAAGTCATTGGAAAAATTATGGGAAGAATAAAACCACTTCATTTTAAACACATTTGTATCACTAGTGCCTACAACATCATTCACAAGACCAGTGTTACTTTCAAATGAGTGCTGTTACCAGAAATCAATTCTACCCAAACATGCCCAGCATTACTTTCCACTCAGAAGGTAGGCCAGACTCCCACAGTGAGCCATTTGTAGGGTAAGAGCAAAAACTACAAAATGATCTGCCTGAGACACTGCTGAAGCAGTGCAGGTGCACTAAAGCACATGGGATGTCATACAGGGAATCAATGAGTTAAATGGATCTTTTTTCTGACTCGGGATTTGTATGAGGAAATGATGTACTTGTTGCACAGATGCCTAGCAAGGACACAGCATGCACGCTGACAATGGCTTTCCTCCTTATCTGGGATCTTTTAATAAAGTGTTAATTATAAAGGCTTCTGAACTCATTATTTAGAGTCCTAAAGAGAAGCACACTTTTCCTGTCAAACACGAAGGGTCTGCAGCGAGTGGATTTGTCTTGTACTACTAAGCTGTATTTTCCTGTAAAGTGATTAATTTAAGTGGGTTGGGGCTGCCCTGATGTCCTGCAGGCTCCTGTGCTCCCCGGCTGGACGATAAACCAGAACGAGCCGTGCCAGCGCCTTGCTGCTGCTACTGCCCATAAAACAGTGGGTCAGGAAGGAAAGGAAGGAAACAACCACCAATGGATCCTGCAGTTTGTCTGGTGCCAAAGATGCACAGCACATCTCCCCCCTCATGTTTTGGTGAAGGATGAAAAGCAGCATGCAACAGCCTCCTCCAAACCATCCACCCCAGGAGTACTTTGCATGTCCTCTGCTGTCGCTCACTGAAAGAGTAAACAGATTGGCAGATGAAATACAAAAAGGCCAGTAATAGAAGTGTTAACATACAGTTCCATTAACTTTAGCCAAGAAGCAATGAAAAGTGTGGGAGAAAGAAAAAAAATCATAATATCTGAAAGCAGCACTGTCTCCAGTATGACATGCTGTATAAAGTGAGTCTTCAAAGGAAAAATAATATCACTTTGTAATGCTGATATTTTGCTGAGTTATTTATTTTATGACAAGAAAGCATTGTGCTGTGTGAACAAATATGAATTTACTACTCTTAAGAAAGCAAATAAGGAAACTGAAGTACATCGCTATAGAAATTTCCTGTAATACTTTGCAAAAATGATCACAATTAGTAATTAACTGAGGAAGTCAGGCTTATCCTGTTATTTTTTGTGGCCTGACAGGGTATCATCTTAACTCCATGGTCAGTGTTTACCTGGCTAAGCAAAGCCAGCCAATACAGGCTGTGAAGATGAGCCAGTTCCAGCAGGAGAATACCCAACTGCCCCAACACAACGCAGCGCACAGAGAGCTCTGGCTGGGCCAGCCCAGCGCCCACACCAAGTACAGATGTGCCCCACGCTTCAAAGCATGGAGTCATCAGCTCCAAACATCTGCACAAATATGTGCTCATTTCAGTTTCCTATTCCATATAGCAGGAGTTAACAATATGACTGAAACTAGGTTTGAAGAACAGGTTGAATTCATGCAATGGCTGATGGGCATAAATACTTGCATCCTATTTGGACAAACATTCAAACGTGCCGATAAACAATTTTCTGGGCTGGGAGATGGCTCACCAAGATCACTCAGCTGAGTAAGTGCAAATGCCTCTCTTGAACCGTACTCCAACTCTCTCAACTTATTCAAACAAAGAAGGGCTACCTTCATCTCCACATCCACCACTCTCTCACCAATACAAGGAATCAGATAAGAAGTTTACAAACACAATCTAATCCAAATTGAGGAGACCTGAGGAGCCCCAAAGCCCTCTATTTGCAATAAACCATTTTGTTAAAAAACATTTGCTGCTAATGATCCTTGCTATTAAAATACACACATTTTGGCATGGTAACTCACTGCATGCCTAAGAGGCTTATACCTGCACCACCACGTTCTTTACACGCAGCATGTTTTCTCCATGATTACAAACGCTGCAACCAATGTATATAGAGACCAGATATTCTTGAACATTTAGGACAAGATATCTATCTTATCTATTTGCCCCACAGGTCACTCTGGGACATGGTTTTGTCCTCCAAGATAAAGCTTCACAAAGCAGAAGATGACACTTTACATTCCCCAACAGTTGCTGCTACAAAGGATCTGCAAAATAGCAGCAACTCAGAACATGTCCTTCAACAGTACTGCAGCAACTGTCCCAACTGGTGGCTTGCAACTGCAGTTCTTGAGTATTTTTGCAATTGCTACAGATACGGCACATATTAAAATAGAGATGAAAAACTGCCATATACATTATGTTTGCATGTGGATGGTATGTGAGCATTGTGATTCCACCCCTCGCTTTTTATTGAACAATGCTATGAAAAGATTAACCGATTTGCATACAATATAAATCGACATTCATCTTTTATTATTGCACAATCAGGGAGTTGTAATGTAACATAAATTCAAGTCCTACATGCTTTGATTGCTCTTTGTAAAAATACTTAAATACTGTTCATTTGGAAGGATTTTTATGGAAAATTTTCTAAATGATATATGTGGTATTTGGGGAAAGTTTTCTGATATGATCTTTGTAATGCCCTGGGATTGCTGGCCTTCTCCAAGATAGGTGCTGAGTATCTTAATTAGTAGAGTGTTCATAAACATTTTCATTTAAAAAGACCAAACTAAACCATAGAGGAAAATATGAAAAAGCAGCTGATGCTGGAAATGTATGCTATTTAATGAACAGAGAATGTAAGCAATATTTTAAAAAGTACTACTCTATTTGCTAGTGAATTTAAATGATTACAGGGCTACATAATACTGACAAGGTTTAGGATTATTATTCAGGGCCTGATTTTCCATAACAACCAACTCCCCTTTGGTCCCTTTGAAAAATCCCAAGTCAGAAGAGTTTTGTAGATGAAGTTTACAGAAGTAATTAAGGAATTATTAGTAGGCAATTAAAAAAGGCTGGAGAAATGTGATCTAAGTCACAAACATGTTACATGACAAAAAAAATCCGAAACGTTCATAATACAACGCACTGGCAAGGTCTCTTGCTTTTGAAGCCTTTCCAAATGTTTGAAGTTTTCTTCCAATACAATAAACTTTCATTTTACACACTTTCCATTGGGCTCTTGCAAGCACAACAAAACACCAACAAAGAGACAGTTTCTAGAAAGGAGCAGAATCACCACTTTGCCTGAAATTTCCAAACCAGCTTTACAACTTCAAGGAGTTCAGGAGGGGTCTGGATAACCACAGACATTTTGAGTGATTATCTGAAGAGCACTGAAATATCTTAATTACTTACTGGTTGCAGAGTATTAGTAACTACGGCTTAGTAAAGAAAGGGGGAGATAAAATGCTCTCTTAAGCACATATGCGATTCTATGTAAATCTGAACTGCTGCCTGAAATGTTTGCCAATAAAGATGAAAGTCCCACAACATAGTCACAACATGATATCTATCATATGGCTTCCTGGCTGTGGTGTATGTTTTTGCTGTGTGTAATTGACTGTGTTGGTGTTTGCACTACCTAGAATTTGCATATTAGCTGGAATGCTGTACCCTTGGTGGGCTTGATCCTGCAAGCTCCCGGAGCTGACTGCCCTGCAGCCCAGGGACAGTGGTATGGGGCTCCCAGGAGGTGCCAAGCGCTGCTGACTGCTTTGTGCCTGTTTGTCATCCTGTGAGCAGAGCTGGGCAGAGTAAAATACACCACTTCAAGAGATGAGAAAGTGCATTCTCCACCACAGCCAACACCTGGGTTAGTCCAGAGGCAAACTTGTGATAGACACAAAAGTGCAGTCCTGAGATTCAGTTTAACTTGAATATACCTCCGCGGAGGCGAGCTTCTCCCCTCTATTTTCTTTTTCCTAATCTATGCAAAATACACAAACGTGCTTCTGGCAATCACACTGGAAATATCTGAGAAGTGATTCTTGTCAAAGCAACCAGTGAGAACAGAGAGAAGAACTGCACATGGAAAAGTGACAGTCACCATCTTTTACAACAAACACAAAACTGTGATCTTATTATCACCCTCATGGAAGTTATTCCCCTTAATTCAAGCTCTCCTGCTTGGCTATTAGTCCTGGGCTACTCAGTAATCACCCGTCTGTTCTCACAGCGCTTCCTCTGCACACACGAGCAGCACAAAGCAGCTGTGATGTATCAGGCCTACAGATAGGGATTTTATTCACTAAGCAAGTAAAATCATTAATAGAAATTACCTTAGTGTATGACTTGGCTGCATCTCGTGATGCAGCTACATATGTTGCAGCGTGCAGGAGAAAGAGACACAGCAGATGCTACTGGAAGCAAAATCCTGAGGAGGAAAGATGGCATGTTGCTAGCAGCTCTGGTTAGACAGGGATGAAAGAAGGAGATGCAGCACCTACTGGACCTGCTGCTGTTGCTATTGAAGCATCTGCTCCATTACCATGATTGAAGAATGTGTTTCGATTTGTACTGCTGCTACAGTCCTGTTTTTATTTTTGCATTATGTTTTTCCCTTTCTGAACGGAAGAAATCCTTAAGGTCTCCAAGCAGGTTTGTATTATGGGCAGAGGAATGGGAGGAAAGGAAAGGGACGCAAAGATGCATCAACACCCTCCTGGTGTATGTAACAAGTTAACGATCCACTGAAAAATAAAATCTTGACCACCAGCTAATAAGACCTCCTGTAGTAAATTCCAGCATAAACAAACACTCATACAGTGAGTGTGAAGTTCAGGGTAAGGCCAGAGTGTTTAAAGCAGATAAGTGGGAAATCTCAATTCTAGTCCATACTTTATAAGGCTGAAGCCTCCTAAAATACCATATCGAATTAATCAGAACATCTTTTTGACTCAGTCCTCAACAATCACCCAGAGAGGGAAAAGCAGCATGTAATCAAAGGCTGCAAAAGGGTCTTCTTGTATTCTGGTCTGGTCACTGAAAACACAAAGGATCCTTAAATTTGTGACTGGAGGCAGTGTTCAGGGAGATCAGATTAAATGAGAAAAGGGACATGGTGAAGCTTCGGCAGTGGGATTGCAGAGCCAGCGAGATGAAACGGAGGGGTATGTCCTTGCATCAGTCCGTGCTGAAGGAAAGGGAGCCCAAGCCTCCCCACTGAGGACCTGCTGCCAGGTCCAAAAGCCAGGGCTCAGACTCTGTGTGCATGAATCTTCATACAACCACACACACGCCAAGACATCCTCTCACACCACCTACCCTAGCAGAGGCAGTAGAAGTGTCTTAAATCCATATGTTACTCCCTCAGCTGCCCAACTGTGTGAAATTGCAGCTCAGTGGGGCTTAAATACACAGGGAGAAAGTGACTGTGCAGAGACCTTGCTCTAGAGAAAGAGCCAGATGAATGTGCAAAGGCTTTGCTGCTGCAAGGAGTACAAGTAGAAAAATCACATTTAATGCATGAGTTTAGCTGCTCTGAATTACACTGCAGTACTGAAAACACGCTGTAAGACCTTAAACCACTTCAACTCCAGAACAGCTTTAAGAACATTAACTCTTTAATGAAGCTAAGGCTCTCATTTACTGTATGGGCCATACCCAAAGCCCAGTGAAACCAGCTAAATGATTTCCATTGACTTCAATAGGATTTGAATCAGGCTCTAAATCCTTACAGCAAAGTCTGAAGCAGTTACCTTGTTCTGCCCTGAAGCTTTTAAACCCTTAAGCAGTTTAAAAAGAAGTGTTGACTTGATTTTTTATACTTAGTAAAGTATGAACCATGTCAAATGCCATTGCTAAGCCCCAGACTTCCCTTACAGATGTAGTTTTCCTTTGTCTTTATTCACTCCCTTCACGGTTTATAAAAAAAAATAGGCAGCCAAGAAAACTAATTAGAATCTCAGATATGCAACATTCATATGCTTAATTTTAATCAAATGAGAAACTTTCCTGAATAAAGTTATAAAAAATTAAGCATACACTTAATTAAGCAGTCATAGGATCAAGACATGACTACAGGAAAAGCAGTGCCTAAAAGCAAAATGCTGCTACACGTAAATAAACCAAAAAAGAAAAACAATGGTTTTAGCTCAGAGTGTTTCAAGGCAACTTCAGACGCTACCTACAGATACAGCTGGGAGAAAATAGGAATTTAAGAGTCCAAGTGTCCCTATAAGTTCTTCATGCTGAAGTGCTTCAGTGTAATACAGAACATAGGCTAAACACGAGGTCAACCAGCCCTTCTTGGAGGAACAAAGCTTCTCAGTTACTCACTCAGCTTCTTCCAAAGTAACTACCCTCAAATCTGCACGAGCAAATCAAACCGAGCTTTTCTCCTGTGTGCATTTGGAGTTGGAATTTGATCAACATGAATAAGGCATCTGCCCAAACAGCACCTCTATTTTACCTTCAGTGCTGCTGGCCATTTTTGAAATTACTCCATTTTTTCCCTATTTGGTAAAATCAATGTATAACGTAAACTAGAATAAAGAATTTTTCATGCAAGTTATGAATTAATTTGATGCTCAGATAGTTCTCAACCTGCAAATGAGTGATAAAGACAAAATTAGGTTCTCATATATTATGAAGGGGACACGTGGAATGTTAGAAGTATTCCTTGTAGAAGTATTCCTTGTAATAAAAGTCCCCACCAAGTACCTGAGATTCTTTATTTATGGTGTAAATAATATTTCAACAATAAAAATGAAGAATCTGAGGGTGTGGAGCCAACGCTAAGACTTTGAGATGTTCCTCAAACCACTGGCAGGGATTCATTACACATTTTCCTCTATGCCGGTTCTCAGAGGACATGAATTACTGCATCTCTCAGAGCTGTAGTTCCTAGAGGAGCTGACACTTTTAGCTATGAATGGTTTTGGTCCACTGCTCAATTTCTTGACCAACACAGTAACAAGGATAAGGTGGATCAGCCCTCTCAGATATTTGAAGTAATCTGAAAGCATCATCCTCCACTTCTCCGGAGAATACTCTTACAGCCAAATATGCATCTGGTGGATGCTGCTCCCACATTCCATAAAACACTCAGGAGACTTCAGGCTTCACACCATTTTTGAGGTGCTCCTACATCCCAAATGCCCAACTCCTTGTGTTGGTATCAGTCTTTAAGACTCAAAACTAAGCCAGTGATCCAAAGTGTTTCCACGGCACAGCCCCACTGTGCAGTAACACACGACATGGAGACAGCTGAGATAGAATACCTTAAAAGGTTTTCTAGAACAAACATGTTTAGAACTGGACTATAACACAAGTTGAGACTAGCTTGGATGTTTTTGCCTTTCTTCCCATTACATACTATAAAGTGTGCAGATAGATGGATTCCACAGAACATCCTCGTGCCTTCATGAGCAGCAGTGGTACTTGCCCACTACAAAGCAGTACCCAAAGTTATTTTCATGACAAATGGATTCAATTTTTACAGCCATTTTTAATACCCGGGTGCTGTGATGAAAATCAACCACAGGAGGAACTCGATTTTGTTTTTCATTAACATTCATTTTGTTGACATGAACAGATGATTTTGGGGAGCTCAACTGCCCTTTTAATTTGTATCTTTGCAATGTGGAACAGATATCTTCTATTTTCAAGTGAGTAAAACCTGCATCTTACTTCTTGTGCTTGCCATTACATATGGCAACCCACTCCGAAAAACTTCCTAATAACTAGGAGTAGGTTAACACTATTTTTAAAAAGACAGCTAATACGACTAGATAATAGCCACAGAATATCATTATCGAGTCTCTAATTTCTAGAAATTGATGGAAATTACTTTTAGATCTATGCCTTAAAACATTCCCTTGAGCTCTGGACTGGAGCTCTGCATCTCTTCACAATAGAAAACTATCTCCAGAGTCTGGCTATGGTAAATTTCTGCAGCTTTACAGTAAGATACGTAGGTTGTTGCAGAGATCAATGACTGCCCTTGGAATCCAAATTCCCCTCCTATTCAGTGCTATCTTCAGGTCCTAGGAAAGCAACTAGTTTTCAGCTAAATGCAGCACATTTTATAATTGTTTCCTTCCTTCTCTTTAGCCTCATTTTATATTTTTAACACATCCAACTGCTAGTCGGCTTGCCTGTGAAGTGAGCTGACCCTACTAAGGTAACAGAAACAAGTGCTTTAGTTCACTGTGACTAATAGCTTTATGGCCCTCACTACTTTCATACAACCATTAGCACAGTCACACTAGTAGAGCAATTCAAATTTCCACCCAGTGGAAAACATGATACAGAAACGGTACAACACGTATTTTGTTATATTTTGATCCGTATCTCATATTTTGCTGGATTTTTTGTATAATCTTGCTTAATCTAAGAAGGATGAGGCTAGCTGGTTTTCATCAGACACATGTAGAATAATTGATCGTTTTTTTGGCAATCAAAAGACAGTTTATTAATTTTTTGTATTTTAATTTTTTTAAAGACTATTCTTATACCTGCTTCCAAATGGAAAACGTTCCTTGACTGTGTTTTTACTTCTTGAATTCATTAGCAAATTGTTAGGTTTCTATACCTACCTGGGAGGTAAGTGAAAATATATTAGAAAGCCCCTTGGATCTCCTCTCTGATCTTGAAATTTTAGGGCTACCAGACGCAGACAGAATATTTCCTACCTCCAGATATACTTCAACCACTCCCTCCTTTCAGGTTATGATCAGGGCCCATGCAGCCTTTCCACATATTCCTAGGGTTCCATAGAGTTTAACACTAAAATAAAACAATTATGCTTTTGACATCTAACATAGCCCTGGTGCCATGCAGAAATAGTTTAAATCAGAGCCCAGGAATGGGGAAAGACCTCTTTTCATTGTCTGTCTCTAAAGATTAAGGAACAGTTCTGAAGTCCACATCATTCGGAATGAAGATAACAGTTGCATAACAAAATGCCTGGAGCTATTTCCAACTCTTATATCACACCTTGGCATCTCCTATAGCATCTCCCTTACTTTCCAGCCAGGTTGACCAGCAGTTTCATTTGAGGATGTAGTCACAGGAAATGACAAAGAGTTGGCCTGCCCATCTGATTTAACATGGCGACTTTTCATTAGGTTAAAAGGTAAGAGGTGGGAACTGGAAATTAATCTACAGTATAGCAAAATGCAATCTGGTGAGAAGAATGGCAAAGAGATGCAGGGGATTGCTGGCCTCAACACAAATGTGGACAGCAATTTGCTGGTTATTGAAGTGAGCAATGTTGAACCAGATTATTGCTGAAGTTACTGATACAGAAAAGATGTCACAGATATTTGCAAATCATACTACTCAGAATCACCTGCCCTTTCAGAAGATGAAAGGCAGAAAAGGGTGAGTAGACAACCACCTTGGTGCTGTAGCTAACACGTTGCTGCTGGAGAGCAGGAATCTCCCCTTACAAGCAATTCAGCTCTGCACTGAACAGCAGTACTTATGATTCAGCTCGTATTCACTCTATCCTCATTTATAAGATAAATAATTTTGAGATGTATCTAAAATTACTTTACAACCTTTTAATCACTGAAAATTGTGTATAATTATTATACCTGCACTCGGGTGCCAAGATCTGCTCTGAAATACTTGGCTGCTCAAAGCGTGTGGAGGAAATGCTTCAATTCCACATTAATTAATGAATTTTTATCCCCACTCCTGTCCATTAACAGCCACCATGCTTTTGCTGTGAATGGTCATTATTACAGACAGAAATAGGAACATAAATTTACTGATAATGAAAGTGTCATTTGGAGGGGCAGTCTATCACACTGTGTGCTGATATGGTCAGACCTTTTTTTGCTGTCTCGCATCTTTACCTTGTTTCTGAAAGGCTGGCACATAAGGAAGGGATCCTTTATTTATAGGTACCCATGAAACATCTCTTTAAATAAAGTAGGAATGATTTTCAGTATTCCAGTAAATATGGCATTGATTTTAAAATTGCTCTCTCTTCTTATCAGACATTGCAGGTCTTCACCAAGAGAACATCCCTGTCCTCCTTGCTCTTGAGATTGCTAGCCAGGTTCATTTTGTGCTGCTGTTTGTTTGTTTATTTTTTGATTAGCAGCGGTGTTGACTTTTGGAGCAAATTACCTGGTTGACTTAATCCTTGCTGGGCATCACTGAAAGAGCTTTCAGTTGATGTTCTGCGTCTCTGGACCGTATGGAACAGAGCTCAAGTTGTTGGTTTTTTTTTTCTTTCTAGCTTTTAATCATTTAATTCCTTACTGAATTCAGAAGATAAGATCTGATGGCATTTAATCTGCTGATCACTTGATTACAAGTGTATGATATGATACACGTAGCATGAAACATTACAGTAACAAGCCTTAGTGTAACCACCCTACTATAGTCATAGAGCACACATCCTTAATATTGAAGCATCTTGATAAAATATACAGAATGAAATATAGATGTAAATAAACCTAAGGAGAATATTTTTTTTATTGTGAATCATGTTCTGTTACTTCTTATGTACAACATATATATACATATAATCTAAAACATCAAATGCCTAAGAAGGTCTTTTTTTGAGACAAAGCATGTCGTTTGTACACCAGAGTCAGGAATACTTCTAGCTCTATGAGATCATAGCCAGAAGTGACTTATCTAGTTATTGCCAGACTGCTTTCCAAACCCTATTTAATTTGTGTTCTATATTTGCCTGTGTTTAAAAGGAATACCTATATGTAACTAGGTAGAAGTAATTTTTTTTTCTTAATCAAGCACATAATACATTAATCATATTAAAATGTCAGCAGCAAAACTATACTGCCTGAACATATCTGTTTTGCCTAAATATATCTGAATTTTAATTCTCTGTATCCAGTACCCTTTGCCTGATATCTTACTGGAGATGAAGATATTCCTTTCAAAGTGAAAGCATTCCGTATGATATGGCACTCTTGCATAGAGGCCATCATCCAGCAGCAAGATCTACAAAAGTAAACTTCTGCAGCCATCTGACTTGAGCCTGAGTTATATCTGTCACTTACTTATCAAGGAAATAGTTGAGAAATTACTATTGTTATTTATTAATATTTGACAAAGAAAAGTAAATAGATGAATGAGTTGTGGGAAAAATTAAGTTTTTTACAGGTTTTCTTCTTTAGGCTTTCTCAGGTTGTGTTTCTAAATAGCTCAATAACCCAATATATCAGATCCTATTTGAGCAGCTAATTTCAGCACATCCCCATTTCCTTCCAGCTAGCCATGGTTAGATTAGCAATGTTTACCTAGAAAGATAATAATAAACAGACAAGAAAGATCAATGACAGAACTGCAGTAGTCTGTTATCCATGGCACACCTTGCTGCCAAGATCATCGTTGAAGATCAGTTTTATGCCATAGTGAGTGCACATGTGGAGTTCAAAGAACTGTTTTTGGAAGTTGTCTAGCTTTCCCAACATTTTCAGAATTAAGAGATGCAATGATATATTTGGTGTTCATTTAGAAAGTTAACACATACTTATTCATTTAAACTTAACGTTAAGGCAAACAAGAACCTGAGTTGGAAAGGAACATCACTGTTTGAGGATCTGGTGGTTACTGTGACAACAGAGCAGAAAAAATTCCCTGAAAAGACTCTGCATTTGGTACAACAGGTATGATTTACCATAGGCTGAGGCTGCATGTTAAAGCTGGAAGACAAAAGCTATCATCAGAATGAAGGATGGCTCCTAGAGAAATTCTAATTGAAATTCTATATTCAAAAGCAGATGTAGGAACTTCTCCATGAAGTTCACCCTCACAGTTCTGTTGTCTTTCGGAGTACAGCAAACTCTGCAGCCTATTGAGAGCTATGAACACTTCTATGGTGATTTCAATAGATCCAGAATTTAAAGAGACTCAGATGCGGCTGAACTCTGTGCTGGGTAGGAAACCTCAGCAGAGAAAGGAGGACAAAGCAAACTCTGTTGTGCAGATACTTTAATCGGAGCTGAGCGCATTGAGCCAGCCTCATAGACAAAGGGCAGACAGAAAGGAAGCTCTGAAGAGCAGGAGCTGTCCCCTCATGCAGCAGGCATTCAGGGGCAAAGGAGTAGGCAGGGCAAGACCAACCCTCCTGTATTTGTCATACTGAATAATCCCAAAGAAAAAGCCTCAGCAAGCCATTCTCACCATTGTAATATCTGCCTTTTGGTGTCAGCAGTCAGAGGGCCAGGAAGTAGTCTAACACATTTCACATAGCTGCACAATTTTCCTCTAGCATAACTGAATAAATACCATTAAATTACACATTTTTTACAGTTCTTCTCCATAAAAGTAAGATAGCATGTGGTTAAAACAGTACTGTATGAGTAAGATCTTTTTCCTTGTCAATTTACATTATAAAAACATCTCATGCATATAAAAAGTGGGGGGTTGTACCAGTGGAATTATATACAGTAGTGTGTATTCCTATATACACAGGTTGGTACATATTTACATGTACAATGCACACAGGATTATGCTGGGGCTAAATACTAAAAGAAAACATGCGGTAAATGGTTGCTTTAATAAGTCCTGTTCCATTGAAAGGAAATAAAACCTGAGTATTAATGAGATATAATTATATATTTAAAATCTTTTCCCTTGTGCAGTATACAGAATTAATGCCAGTAAACTCACAAACTGCAACATTCTACTCCATTACATCTGCAATGATTAGAGATAGTTTGAACATCTGGCATATAATCTGTGATAGAAAACAGCATTCTGCACTTTAATGGACGTCTGGAGGCTACACATATCTGATTTTATTTCTTTGTGTTAACTCTTTCCTGGGAAGAAGAGGAGATCCAGTACTTGAGCACCTTCTTTCTGTCTTTTGATGAAGTTGCATGTAGCACTGATATTTAGCTTCTCTCTCGGGCTACTTTTGTTTTTAATATCCAAGCTAAAAAGGGACTTACACAGATTTCTGAGAGGGTAGTTATAATACAGACAATTGAGCAGCATCAATATTAACGTGCTAAAATCTAAGAAATTCATCCAAGGAGAGAAACAATTTATTCATTTTCAGTGACTTAAGAATGTTAAAATGAAGCAGCACTCACAGTTACTTCATTATTTCAAAGTCTTTCCCAATATCCTCCCTGAATTTGGTTTTCTTTCATAGTCTTGTACATGATAAACTAGGGTTACCAATATTTGTACATTTTTGATGTATCTTTAGTATAAGTATGTAGGAGCTTCTTTGACTGGCACTGACTTTCATTGAAAAAATTAGATTATTTCAGCTTTTGCAGGGTGTGTTTTGCCCCAAGCTAAACAAGAAGGTTTAGCCCTACTGCATTCTGTGGGGAAAAGAGAGATACTGACTTGAAAGGCGAATGAGACTGACAGTGTTATTTTTTGCCTTACTTACTGAAATATTAGCTAATACCAACACCTAAGGAGACCTTGAAATTGGATTCTGAGTAGTAATTAAGACGGGTTGGAGAGTACTATCAGAAGAGATCCGTGTCACTGCTGAAAGGATTCCGTATTTAGATCACCCTGACAAGTGCTTTATATGAGCATATTTAGGTATGGGAAAGAGTATCTATTGTAAGAAAATACAAGTATTAAATAGAGTTTTGTAATCTAAGAACATACATGTCATGGGCTTACTCAGCTGCTAGGGTGTAATGAAAGACACAGTTATGAGCAGCTCCTGTTGAGTACTGGCAATTAGCTTAAACATGGGTGCATCAAGCAGCCCTTGAGTCCTACGGACCTTGCTGCATAGGTTCACAAGGGCATCAGAAAGTTCTGATGGCTGCACTGACACACATACATTTGTACCACGCATGTGCTATGTACTCGAAAGAACAAGAAAGCCCAAAGATGATCATTTAAGGCTAGAACAAAATATGAGGCATATGCAATACATTACCAGATCGAATTGATACATGTAATAGCTGGACAGTGGAAAACTTGCAGCCTATGGAAAAAAGAACACTTCTCATTTGTAAACTAGATTGAATCCATTTCAACAAAGATTAGGAAAAATTGGCCTAATTATAGATTATGATCTAATACAATTTGGCCATATTTAATGGAAGTCAGAAGCAGAAAGTTGTATGTTACTTCCAGTTCCAATATCTGAACTAATGAATCAGCGATTTCTCATGTGGCAGAAGATCCAGCCCTTACATATTTGTCACTTGAAAAAGGCATTAGATTCAACAGCTGCAGAACACTGAAGAATAACTCGAAATTACTTCTTCTTGAGGAATCACCTGCCCAAGTCTAATAAAACCCAGGAAAGTGTCTGGAAATAGGCCAAGCATGTTTTTAGCAGAGTACCAACATTGTCTTTGATTTATACAAAATTTCTGTCAATATCATCAGCTGTGAAGATCAGCTCTATAGCCATAGGGCTCAGTCCTGCTCCAGCTTCAATCAATACAACTCACTGGAAAAACAGGCTGGTTTAGACCCCAGAGGAGAATGTTTCCCTTTTGATGGTAGTTTAGTGAACGTCCAGAGGCACTATCAGAACAAACAGCATATTTAACCTGGATTTGCTTGATCTCTCCTACCTAGAATTGTAAGGAGAGATCTTAGCAGATCTAATTCCTTGGATTTAGTGATGAACTGAATTCTTTCAATGTTAAGCTCCAGGAAGTGACGGGCTTGGGAGGTCCACATGATTTCACCCTTAGCAACTACAGTATTTGAACAATTTGTTTGTAAGCCATTTAGCACAGAAAAAATAAATGAATAAATGAATCTTTCACAGATCGGATGATATCATACAGTGAAATTCATGTTAGTGAGAAGGGAAATATGGGAAGAAAAGGACTGAAACCATTGGCAAAGCACTTAGATGAAAGAAGTTATATTTTAGCTAGCAACATCTAAAGTGAATTTTAGCTCACCAATGCTTCAGTTGAGCAGCAGCTTTTACAAGCATCGATGGTCCAGCTCTCCTCTGCTCCATTCCCAGTCGGTGCTCATGGACAATGCAGGCTTGAGGCACCCACTGGGTTGTTTTCTCCTGCCAAACAAAGGAGATAGAATTCCCATTAAAAGCTCCACATAGAGTAAATCAGGTTCTTCTTTACCAGGGTTCCTCAAGCTTTCATCTACGGAAAAGCGCATTTGATCTTAGAAGTCTTTCTTCATGTCTAGTGCCAAGAGCATAATACAGTTATGATGGCCTTACAACATGAGGGAAGAATGCCAAAAAAACAGCAAATGGAAGAACAGAGGCAAGCAGGAAGAGTCAGAAGCAGCTGAACAAATATGAGGGCTGAGAGGTGAGAAGATTAACAACTCCAGTCATTAGAATGGGAAACAATATCAAAGAATTTGAAGTATATGAAGTAGTTCTCAGTGGCTCCCAAATCTAAGGTTGATGAACCTGCAAGGTCTGCAGTATGAAACAGAAAAGCCCACAACTTTGTAGCTTAATAAGCAAGGAAACGAAGTCAGAACACCACATAGCACTAATTAGCATTTACATTACCATAAAACTGCAGGTCAACAACCTACTAGCAAAGATGAAAAAGCATCTTCTGCAGAGGAAGTCCAGGACCCAGTGAGAGTCCTATGGCTATCTCAACTAGCTGTGCTGTAGTAGCACTCTGTTGCACGCATTTGAGGAGCTTTTGGGTTTACAGTAGAAACTGAATTCATGCCAACGGCTCCAAATATAGATAGAAAATTAAGTTGAAAAGCTTTTTCTCACATAATTCTACCAAGAGGTTTGGAGCAACAAACCAATTACTTTTCCCTCAAATTCTGCAGGCCTTTAAAGATGTAATAACTCCTAGCATTTGGACTCCAAAGGGAATAGCTCACAACACAAGGCAGAATGCTACAGGGCAATGCCAGCACCAAAGAGTGTTGCAGGTATTTCTGCTGTATTGTGCCCCAAGTCAGAAGACCCCCTGGAATTGAGGTGATCTTTATAGGAGCAGCAGCTTTCCAGAGAATGGTGGGTCAGAAAACTTTTCAGGCTGGGAAAACATACAGAGAAGAGTAAGACACTTTATAATTTTCTGTTGCGACAAACTTTGGTATCCACATATTCTGGAGGAAGCTTGCTGAGTACACTCTGTCCTTGTAAGTCACAGATGTCTTTTTGCTCTCTCTTCAAATAAATGCTGTCAGATATTGGGGTTCAGATGCCCCCATAGTTGTAATCTACTTAAAGCTCAAGTTAAGAGTCCTGCTGGTTTTTTTAAGATGTTGCTCTCTAACTGACTGTTAAAGGAACATTTTATTTGCTGTCAATATACCCTCAAGGATCAAAAAGCTAGAGGAGAGTTCCTTTCTATCCTTTCAGTTAATCTCACACTTCCCTGATGACTTTTACAGGTGTTTCTTGTTGGAACTGGAAGTTCCCCTGTAGCACCACAGGGACAAACCCCAGCATACTCATGCTGAGAAGCACCTCGCTTTGCCTCCCACTGCCCATCCTCAGTTCCCTTCCTCCACCTATGCCTCCATCCAGCCTGATGAGGAAAAGTTTTAACTTCTCCTCTGCCGAGAAGCAATACCTTGCCCATAATTCCATCACTGCCACAAACTGCACACAGCACAAAGGCCAGCAGTGCTCCCACCATGGCTTTGCAGGGCCACCTCTTCCATTTTTTCTGCCAGAGCTAACAGGGCACCCAGCTAGCCAGATGACTGGGTATAGAATTATAGACTGGTTTGGGTTGGAAGGGACCTTTAAGATCGTCTAGTTCCAACCCCACTTCTATAGGCAGGGACACCTCCCTCTAGACCAGGTTGCTCAAAGTCCCATCCAGCTTGCCCTTGAACAAATGATGAGTCCCTAGGAAATGCTAAGGGGTAACAGTGAAGAAAATCCTCCAAACCAAATGGGGTTATAGATATGTTTCTGTTTCAGAAAGGAATTTTGGTTTTCCTTAATTAATATATCAGAAGGAACCAGTGGAGAAACATGCCTTGTTATCTGGCTTCCTAGATGGTAGAGTTTGGTTCATTAGCCTTAAAGCATATCGAGTGGATAGCACTATTTATTCCATATAGAATAATGATCTGCTTTAGAGGAATACAGCATTGCACATGCAGGAATGATTTCAACCATTATTCACAGCTTAAACACACACTAACTCGTATAAGTGAGAGGTACAGATATAAAAGGATTCAAAGAAAGGAGGCCCTGTGAAGAGAAGCAAAATCAAGGTACCCATACCCTGGAGCCACTGCAGAGCCGCCTGTACATTAATTACCCATTAGTTTCAAGTCACACTATGCAGATTCAAAGTCTTTAAACATGGCTAAAGAGCAAAAAAGAAAAATGAAAGCTAAGCATGCTCAACTCCTCTTTTGAGGTCTGTAAGAATGCTAACCTTAGATTTGGAGGTTTCTGTCTAGCTGGAAAACAAGCCATTGTACTGATATTTAAATATACATGCACTGAATTAGTTCAGAGCCACATGGTAACAGATAGATATCCTCACTGGCACTTTAACTGCCCCTTCAGAAATACCATGATTTTAATCTTACAAGTCTGCAAGAGCAATATTTCTGCAGTGTTCAACCTGCATTGTTCACAATAAAGTTATAAAAAAATGCCTTAAACATGCAGTAGCTGTGTCTGAAAATTAAATATATCAGTCATTAATTTTTCCCAAAAATTACTAAAATGCAACGGTCCACATTAAAGACTAACTGTTTGTAAAATTGGATTTTTAAAGATGAAGTCTATTTTAAACTCTGGTGGGTCAAAGGAAGCACTGAACAGCTCTGCAACAAGATAAATGCCACTTAGCTAACGCACATCACTGAAAAGTGGATTTATGCTGCTCACATCAGATATCACAGTGTGAAAGAGTGGAGATATCCCATTAAACCCCACAAAGCACAAGGCATTGGGGACGCCAAGCTGTAGGCAACCAGACATCGATCTCCGGGAGGTGCCATGGGGACTCCTGGGACAGCCCTAACCCGTGGCACCTCAGCCCCAAGGAGCTCAGTGCCACCCCTGCAGACTGGCGCAGGAGCGTGCACGGGCCGCTGCCACCTTTTTTAGGATATATAAAGCAGGTTTAAGACTAGAAGCTGTTTACAGAAAAGCCACGTTGAAACTTGGTTATGTGAACACAGAGGTGCTCCCACCCCGGCTGTCCAACCAGCTTCTGAGAGGCTCCACCACACCACGCTCCTCCCTGCGCTGAGGAGCCCCGTCAGCTGCTAAGCACCTAATGTGAACTGATGTGGCAGTTTCAATTCAATTGCTACCACGCAAGTAACACTACAGCAAAAGTCACCGCCGTGATTGGCATTAGTGCGAACTGTTATTGTCATCACTCACACAGGGACACGGAGGTGCGCATTCCTCGTCGCCTCTGCAGCTCAGGAGGGGAGAGCTGAGGCGCGCGCTCCATGGCGGCCTGTCACAGCCGCTAACTGGAGCCTGGCACACGCTGTCCCCACCACAAAGTGCAGGAGAGTACTTCAGGACAGCGAGCCTGCTCCCTGTCACTGCTGCTGGAACTTCCAACGCTACTTAAATAGGAAGGCTACAACTGGAGCATCTCTGGAAAAGGAGCTCTACCAGGTTACTCGTGCTCCAGGGGAGGAGGGAAGGTTGCTTTCCTTCTTTTTAAATCATTACCAGGGTAAGGACAGCAAAACACCATGGTTGCTTCATGCATTATAACTCATTAGGTAGCCCTTAACTAATGACAGCTTGTAGGTTTTGTGAAAGCAAGCAGCAGTGGCCAGCAGCTGCAGGGCCCAGGCAGGGAGCCGCGCTCACCGCAGGCTGAGCAGAGCAGGTGAGGAGCACCCTGCCCCGCAGCAGGCAGCGAGGCTGGGACCCTGCTGGTGCCTGGGGGCTTCCATCCCGCCAGCTCCCGGCATGCTCCCTGTTGCATCCAGTCTAATTTTAAGTCGTTGGAGTGACTGCACATCCATCAGTTCTCCTGGGAGCTTATTAAAGAGTTTAGAGCTGCATACACTGGGGAAGTTTGCCTTCACTCCATTTTATCTTATTGCTCCCGGACTCTTTCAGATCATCCTTTCTCTCTCTTCCCTTTTGGTGTTTAGGCACTAACCACAACGCCAACAAAACACTTGCTGCACCAGTGCTCCCTCGACAAAGGAGCACCAGGTGGAAGCAGCCCTATGCTTCCATGCCCAGAGCACAGCCCTACCTACAACCTCACAGCTCCCTGCAAGCAGCTGCTGCCAGGCCTCACCCTTCTGTAGCTGGAGCAGGGCATTGCCTACGCCTGGGCTGGGGCACAGCTGGAGCATGTCATGCATGCATCCCAGTCATGCTGGCTTTATTGCCCTCTTCTGAATGCCAGATATGGGACTTGTGTTTTTCTCTTTCAGACAGAAAGGAAGAAAATGGCATTTTCTATGTGCTCCCTCAATACTTGTTCACTGGGACCCCAAAATGCACACATCTCCTGGCCTCAGGGCTGCGCCCTCACCACTGCCCCAACCCATCATGTTCAGCTCTTTCACCTTCCTCTCTACCTCTCCTTGTCTAATTATGGAGTATGTTTGCCTTCAGACCTGAATTTGTGTTTCTTCAAGTTAAATCTTTTATTCTTACCCATTATATTCCTCTGTTATTTCTGTCCTCAGTGATGTTTGCAATAGCTACTAATGTACTGTCATTTGCAAATGTAATTAGTGTGTTTACTTCTTTCTTTCTTTAGCTCATTAATAAAGATGTTAAATAAAAATATGCCTTCCTCTGCTAACAACATCCTCGAAATAGTTAGGAAGATGGGATCCTAAGGTAATAAAGAACTATATTATTGGACAAGACTTTTCCTTGCATCTTTCAGCATTTGCCATGCTCATTATGGGCAATTAAAGCATAGAACAACATTCTAGCTTCACACCCAAAATAACCTTCCTCCCTGTTCTGTGTTTGCATGTATAGGATGTACATACACAGAAGGGAAGACTAGACGTCAGCTGGCAGCTCGTTACAACAGAAGTAGCAAGGTTTACTCTGTTCTGGATGCAGCGGAGTAAAGTATAGCCATTTGTTAACCTTTTTATGTATATTATCCCTTTTTTTCAACAGAGGATGGGAGCATGACTGCTTTTAAAACTTTACTTAGTGTGATCATTGTGGCTGTGTCCTGGCACAACAGCTTGTGTGTTTATTATATGACCATAATTCAGCATATTGGCTGTATCTGCTAATGCATCCAGCATTTCCCAGGACTCGCTCAGCGTCCTTGCTCCTTTGATTTTGACAGGGCTGGGAATGCTCAGCAGTTCGTGACACCAGCTCACTGTTGGGACAAAAGGATGTGAGCTTCTTTTCACCTTCAGGAAGATGAGCTGAAATTAACTCATTGCTCTAGTGGATTGGTGTGAAATGAAATAATACTGTTTTCCCTTAATTTTCTGCCGTAGAGACCACAACGAAAAATCAAATGATTACAGAAAGTAAAAATGAAGGAAAACAAGGGAGACAGATCCAAGGATACACAGGTTATCAAATTAATCTCATGTCTTCATCTCATGCTTAGCTATTTAAATAGAATTTATATAATACATTTATTTAAAGGAGATCCTTTTCTCCAGGGACCTTCTGAGATTAAGGGGTGTATGTGAAGAGAAGTTGTCTTTTTTCTTTGTAATGTATGAAGGAAGACTTAAGATCACTGGATGCACATTTGGATAATCATAAATTAATTGTAATGTAAACTTTCACAACATGTTCAGAGCATGTTGAGATTTTGTTTGATTTTGAATTGCTCCAAAATGACATCTAATTATATACTAGTGATTAACACGTTGGTTGCTACTATGAAATAGCAACCAAGCAAACATTACAATTCAGTATTCAAATTTAATATGGGCTGGATTTGTTGGATTTTTAGCTTTATTTTTAATGCACAGAGGAAACTTGGTGGTAAATTCAAACTCTTAGACAGGCACTGTGACTATTTTTCCTCATTTGAGAAAATTAGTGCTCACATCACCACACAAAGGAAGGGAAAGATGATCTTGACGACTCCTTTTCTCATCTCCTTCTTTCTTCTCTCACCTTCCCCCCTACCAGAACCCAGCCAGTGGGGTCCTGCCATACAAGTGAGGGTTCAGGATCCTGCCTGGGCTCAGCTCTCTGTGGGGCAGGAGGGAGATGACTGCATCACTGTGCCGTGGGCCATCAGCACTCCTTCCTGGGGTGGGGACCAGTGGGGACCACAAGCAGCCCCACAAGAACCTGCTTCAAACCCTGCCCATGCAGGCTCCATCCTAAATCCCACTCAAAGCCCAGAGGTGTGCCCTCTCCTTAGGGTAATATACCTCTCCTTTGACCTAACAGTCTGTCCGAAAGTGGTGGCCGGTCTTTTGGTACTTGCATGATTCATCATCTGTTCAAATCATATTTCCACCTGAGTGGTTTGGAACCAAACATTTGATCAAATAGGAAAAATTAGTAGATGGAACCATATGTGATGTATTCTGCATCATTTTTCTCTGATAATATGGAAATTGCGTCCTCCTCCAGCTGCAAAGAAAAGCTAGCCGACATCTCACGTCTCCGTGAGCAAGACAGAGCTGGGGACAAGGAGATGCTCAGAGTACAAGGCAAAATCTTATTGCCTGCACAGCATTTATGCTGTCATCCTTGGTTTAGTGCAGTGGGCAACTCCCAGCCCCTTGAACACGTTGTGGGAGCTCTGGACACACCTTTGGGTTCCATCACTTCCAAGGAGAGCTCAAGGCACAAGCAGCCTCCTGACCTCACCTCAAGAGCTGGATTCTCCTCTCATTTTGTCAGACAAATATTTTCAGGGTCAAGAATCTCCTTGCATTATTTCAAACTTTATCCTTTATGGCTTAATTGCAAATGCATGAGACTGCTCAGCTGACTCTTGCTTACGTGAAGCTTACTGAAATCCCTGGTGTGAGATGAAAATGAACGCACAGCCATGAGGCTGTGGGAAGGTGAACAGCTTTTCCACTACAGCAGATGCCACTGAGTACTAATAGGATGCTTAGATCATGGCTCTGCTGCTGAATATCAAAAGTGTTTTCCATTAAAATCGTTCATGGAAGGAGCCAACAGTTATGATACTAAAGATAAGGTGGTTCTCCTATAAATCAAGAGTATTTGAAGGCTTTAACTTAGTGGGAGCATGGGGTGGATCAATGGGTTTGGAAAAAAAGGAACAAGCCTCCATACTTACATGCTTTCAAAGTGTGAAACTTCTGCTTATTGAATGGTGAGCTGGATTTAGTTATACCAGCACCACCAGGTGGGTTTGAGAGGAGGAACAAAAATTGTGATTGGTGCATAGAAATGAATGCGTTATCTTCACAGGGGAAATACAGACTGCTTTGGCAAAAGCAATACAAATACTGCTTGATCATAAAAAGCTTTAGAGATACTGACATTTTTAACTGCAGACTTTTGTATAGGAAATGGCCAGTTGTCTTCACTGGGAGTGGGTAGACCCTTACCAAATGCTAGTCCCATTCTGCTGGGGTGGCAGCTTCCATGGACAGCACACCAAGGACTAGCACTAATCAGGAGAAGTAACTCCCTCATGAAATCCAATGTCCTGTAGTCAAAGATACTGCGAGAGATTTTTAACAAAAGAGATATTTTCTCTGTTGGGATTAATGGCTCCATCATTCTTTATTACTACTTGTGTTTCACTTATTTGCGTATCAACTTCTTTCTAACAGAAAACAATTGGGAAAACAATCCCCCAGGAATAAAATATAATATATATATATATATATATATAAAGGAAGAACAGTGTAACAACCTGGAGAGAAATCACATATTCTGTGTAGCGGTATCTCACGTCACGTTAAGGACACATCTTCTCCACAAACTCCCTCTTTCAAAGAGAGATTTTCCTTTTCTCTAGCTTCATTAATATTAGTCTTGACTCACCGTTGTGTTGTTTCAACTTTACACAGCTGGAATTTCAGGAGCCACAGTGATTCATTACATCCAGTGGCTCAAATTTTCAACTCCCCATCCAAGTTTGTGTTCATCAGTAAACAGCTGATCTTCAGAAATGATGAGTATCCATTATTGGCTTCTTCACAGTGTTAAAAATCAGATACATTAAAATGAAAATGGTTTGTAATATGTATATGCTTGTGTATATACATACACAATTATTCTCTATATAAGTATACATATCAATTTCAATCCTTAAGAATTAAAAGCATTTTAGTGATCTTTAAGGATCAGCACATTTTTTTAAGAGCTGCTTTATCTTCAGCCTCAGATATGGAGATTTAACTTAGCTACTGCTTCTGTCTGCACGTGAGACAAAGCTTGCAGTGGCTGTATCTACATGAGCAACTACGGCTATGTCTATGCAAGTAACTGGTGAGTAATAAAGAGAAGAAGCCCTTGTTTTCAGCCTTCATCATGTTTTGAGAACCTGCATATCAAGTAAGAATTAATAACTTTGAGCACAGAGTGTAATTTCCATTGATTTCTTCGCAATATCAGCAAGTTAATTTTATCAGAAACGTCTGCAACTCAACACAACCTGACGTTACTGTGAGTCATCAGAACTCTGAGAAAAGCATAAATAATTAACCCCCAAAGGGGATGTTTGCACCTAGGAGAAAAATAAAAAGATTTTTCAGTCTTTCACACTGTGGGGGCAGATGCTCCCCTGCGCGGTCAGGTGGACAGCATTTGATTTACACCAGTGATGGAAAGCCCCTTGGCTTGGCTGTGCCGGGAAGTTTGCTCTCTGCCTGCTCTCTGCATTCTTCCACATGGCTCTGCAGAGCAGTGATATAAATTCTGGTCATAAGCAAACAAAAAACAGACTGGTAGAGAATTTGATGAACAATTTGTGTCCACATACAATTATTCCCTTTCTTTGCACCATTGCAATGCATGATATTTTATCTTTAGACTTAGTTTGCATTTTCCATCCTTTCGGTTGCTAGCAACACCGTAAAACCTTTAAAATATTAAGAAAATTGCATCTGCTGCTTCTTTGCTTTAAATACAGCGTTCAGTCTTTGTAAGTGTTACTTCATACAATAAATGAATAGCTTGCCCACCAGGTAAACTACATTTTGTTGCTGACCATATCTGTCTTTACACAACATGTAGAACACGGGCATAAATAACAGTGTGTTATATAAATAATTACATGTATGAAAGGCTGTAAAATACTGAAGATATATTCGTACTTTTACTTGCGTGAACAGTTTAAAAATGATTGCTTTGTTCAGCGTGTGGTTTTTATGTGTTGAATGGGGTACACACAGAAAACGTTTTCCAAAGTTTTTTTCCCTTTCCTCCAGGTCACACTAGCGTTATAGTTAGCAAATTGATAAGGTTCCACTGTTAAGCTTTATTACTTGTGACATGAGCCTATGACACTTTATAAAAAGAAGTAATCCAGAACAATCTCTAGGTAATTAACACCTAGATAAACAAACATAAATTTCTATATTGCATTTATTTGGACTACCACTCAAATATGCGTGAACCATGCTTTTTTAATTAAAAGATAAATCTATGTGACACTTAGCCTCAAACTTAATTATTCAGCATAGTATAATAAAAAATAGAGCCCATTAAATGTGTCTTGCTCTGTATTTCTGTATTAACAGCAAAACAGTTCACTCTGGGATCATTTAAATTTTCTTCTTCCTCTTTTCCTGCAATTTCCCTGTTCACTGAGACCTTTTCAATATAAAAAAAAAAAATTAAAAAAGAATAAAAGCCAGCACCAATAGGTGAGGAGATGCCGAACTCCTCTCAGCCCTCATATGGCTTGGGGCTGGGTCACATTTTCAATATTATCTTATGTCACAGTTGTACTTTCTCTCCAACCTTCCCCATGGAAACGTGATTCCCTTTTGGTGGATCACACCAAGTGGTGATATCCAGAAATGAAAACCACAATACTTACAAATAATTTCCCTGGGATCGTGCTTACAACACACAAGGTGAGAGTTTCATAATACTCTGTTGCAATACAGATGTTAAACAGATAGGGGAAATATTCTGTTTCCAAACTGCCATAGACAGAGGGCTTATAGTCCTTATAAAAGTTTAAACAAACAGTATCTTAAAGCTGAGAGCAGCTTTCTGACCTTTCTCAAGGTATCCATCATCGGCATTCTGACAGCTGCCAACCAGCTGTCTTTGAAGAAAAATCTTCACAAACTGACTCTTATGAGACAACTGCATTTCTCTTTCAGACTTTGGTGGTCAACGCCGTGTTTCGTGGAGCAGGAAGGATCATGCACCACTCAGTGCCTGGTGCCCATTTTTACACACTTAATTTGTGCTCAAGAAGAGTGGTTCCCATTAAGAGAGGGAGTGAAAGACAAACTTTGCAAAATACAAAAATTGTTGGTTAACCTCTTAGATTTTGACTAATATCTTGTGCACCACAGATTTAATTCTTTGCAGATGAAGGGACCTGTGATGTTTGCCCTGGAGATGAGAGATTTTGTTACCAGCTCCATGATGATCCCCACACACACACACACTCCACAAATCCACAGCTAACATCAACTCCTACTGCAGATCTAAGCAACTGCATAGCTGAATTTCCACGATCCTACTCTTTGATTTTTAGCAGTTGTAGATAATTTTGTATATTTTTCTACTAGAGCATTCAAGTTGCAGCATAACATTATCATTGTGGATGAGACTCGCTTCATCTACTGTTAAAATTTCGATTTTCTCAGTGTGTTTTGCTTCCCAGTTTTTTGTCCGAGCCTTGTTCTTCTCTCCTCCCTGTATTAGCTGCAGTTTCTCAGATTTGGTGCATCTTTTTTTCAGTGTTAATCATCTTTACTTCTTCTTCTAAGTTAGAAATCCTTTAATTTGATTGCTTTCAGATATGCAAATCAAACCATACACAAGAAAAAAGATTTGTGCAGGAGAACAGGAGGGTTCTTGCACTTGGAAATTCTTTGAAGCGTAGGCAGCTTTCTTAACAAGCATCATGACAATAAACCTCACAGTTTTCTAAAGCCAAATATATGATCTATACAAACAATTTTTTTAATGTGAAAACATGATTTTATACATCATAGTGTATGATACACACTTCAAACACTTTCAAATCAAAGCTTGATAGACCCCAAGACTTCTTCTATAGTACATACTTAGTAGTATATAAAACAATTATTACTACATGCTAAAACAGATTTCCACAGTCTTTTAATTAAGCACAATATATATTATATATATATGTATATACTGTATATAGATTTGTTCAGATTAATAAGTGGACTGAGCACACACACCCAGCATAATACACTCCAGTAATTGCCTAACAACTGTGAACTTACTGACATTAATTTTTTTTTTAATCTGACAAAGCTGCAGAAAATAATGTTTTTGCTGTTCCTAATAAACATAAGCAAGTAGGAAAACTTTTTTTCAGAGGTAGAGGTTTTATTGCGTAAAACACTTGATAAAACTGTACTGCTTCAAAGACATTTTTATTCTAACAGCAGAAAGAAAACAGTCATTGCTGAAAAAACAACTTTTAATACTTCTATACCAGAATAAAGTTCTGTCAACTGATGTATTATAATAATAAATAATGACCAAGAATAAACTTTAAATACAAAGTTTTCTAATTGTTACAAGCATAGCAACAAAATCCTCTACTCTATTGATCTCAGATTTCCTCCAAGATAGAAATTTTTCTTTGTGTAGGAATGTAGACAGTATTATGACCAGTATCACAGACTACAGAAGTTACAGAGAAAAAACTTGACATGTTTAGATATGAGAAGCATGATGATATTCAGAAACTGACAATGCATCACTGCTGCTGTCACTTGTTTGTATTACAAGTTACAAATGTTCTGGAAAAAAGGTCTATGTCAGAGGGGAGAATAGGGACAGTAGCACCCGACCAAATGGAATCAACACACACATCACAAGGAACAGGAGATGTTTCCAGTGTCACAAACAGAATTATTGCCTGTCGTATCTGAAAATGCTCAGAAGACACAAAAGAATACTGAAAGAGCTCCAAAAGTGCAAGAAATGGAATGTGGGGGGCGTTTGTATTTTTTTTTCTTTTTTTTCTTCTTTTTTTTTTTTGCTAAGATACTGAAGGCGGCGCAAACACACAAAAGCAAGCGACTGACACAGTCACCAAACACAGTAGTGCAGTTAAAATCCTAAAGCTTACTACAGTCAGAAAGTTTCAATAACATTTCAATCCTTTATCTAGGATCATAGAAACAGTTGCATTAAGTTTATCAACTCGATTTAAGTAAGGCAGTGAGAACTATACTAGAAAAACAAGAAAAGCAGCTTGCTCTGTGCCAGATGGGTCCAAGTTACACAGTGACCTCATTTAAACTGAAACTTCAGTTGGATGACATCCTTTCCGACAGCATATGCAAACCGTATTCCTTATTAGCCTGAGATTTTTTTTTCCAGTCTCAGGGTAGCGCTAAGAATTTTATTTACATTGATTGCAGTTTAGTATTTTTTGTAAACTGCTTTAGGCAGAGCTGAAGTTTTAAGGCCCTGGGGTTTTACTCTGTGCTCCCAGCCTGCAAAGAAATATTGACTTTTTTTTTTTTTTCTTTTTTAAGTCTGGATGATTCAGTTTTAGAAGAAGTTAATACTTCTCTACCATCACAATAAACAGCACCAATTTTGCTTCTATCAAAGGAAGGACATTAGAAGGCTAAAATTTTATGCCATTCAGAGAATTTCAGAATAAACCTTTAGTTATTTTTCTTATTTTTTTTTTAAAGTATGTGGTTCATTATAGACTCTCAAAAGCTTCCTATGTGGCAAAGAACTTAATAAATTTGGAGCATCCAATCAGTAAAAAAGCTAAAATCTGCAAAAATATAGAACGCATTTGTTTACAAAAACAAAGAGATATCAGCTGAAGAACTTTTCTTCATTAGAGACAAAAAGCAGAATGTTTGGATTCATAGCTTAAGTCAAGCTACTTTGTAAGAGCTTGCTCCAGAAGAAACTTCTGCACAATGTCTGTAACACTTATAAAAAGTAACGCATGAAAATTAAGCACGACTGGGGAATCCTTCATTCAAGTGTAAAAACAGGGATTTAAAAGAAGTTTGAAAGAAAACAACACGAAAAGAACAGAAAAAGGAAAAGTATCAACCCTCTATGTAATAAAATTCTGTTTCTCACCAGCACCTTCTATAGATAAGGCTGACTAGTTTCACTAAACAGTATTTCTATATGTTGTACTTCTACTTTTATAGCAACTTACTTCTTCATCAACAAAGAAAAGAAAGTATAAAAGCGTTTCCCTCAATACTGAAGATGATTGAAAAAAAAATGGAATTACACTTCAAATCTGCAGTCACACATTGGGATGCAGATTTTTTATTTTTCTTTAAGCATTGATTCATTTGGCTGTGTATAAAAAAAAAGAAAGAAAGAAAGAAAGAAAATGTAATATCTCAATGCTTGCCAGTACAGGTCAGTACTGACCCCAGCTTGTGGGCCGTCTAGGGTTTCTCCTATTCTGCAGTTGCAACACCACTCGAATTGATTTTCTCTGCAATGACAGCTCCAGTCAGACTGGCACCATGGCAGTCTACCAACACATCTCATTACTATGCTAGGCAAATGACAGCAGCTGGTGTCATATTATAAAGGTGTTTTCAACAATGAAAACACAGCCCCTCAATCTTCAAGGCAACGCTAAATCCTTTAGACAGTATCATTTTTCTGTTAAGAGCATTATTTTTGGACAAAGACCACTTCAAAGTTTGAAACTGTCCTGCTTTTTTTTAAATAACTAACAACCTCCTTGCGTTTTTAGATCACTTTATTATCCCACCTACATTGTTTGGAAGTACTTGTTGCCAGGTAACAGTTTAGCAGCCATTTTCAAGGGCTGGAAATTTATTTGGTGAGCATAATATATATACTTAAACACACCCACATATAGAACGTGCGTGTATGTAGATACATATTTAGTAGGTATATGACTGCATATGTGCATATGTGTGTAAATACATATATATATGCACGTGTGGGTACATATATATATATATATACACACTTAAACGTCGGGAGCATCCTGTACACTTCTGAGAGTTGGCACGCAATTCTTCCGCCTGGAATGCAGCCGTTGTGCCTGCTGAAGCCCCGTGCAGCACAGGGCCGTGAGGGGCAGGCTGGGCGCTACTCCAGCCCATGGCCACCCTCCTCAGCCTGCTCAGCTGGGCCTGCCGCACGGCCCGCCGCATCCTCCAGGCTCCCCGGAGCTTCCGAGTCCGCCCGAGAGCGCTTGAACCTGCGGTCCGGGTACTGGCTGTTGTCAAAAGGCATGCGATGGACACAGAGGACGTGGGTCTTCAGGTTCCCCTTCTGGGAGGCACTGTACGGGCAGTATCGGCACTGGAAGGGCCGGTGACCTGCACAAATGACAAAAGGATGGTTAGTTTTTCTCAGTTTGCGTAGTAAAACACGCTGGTGAAATGCACCACATCAGAAAGCCCACCCGCTGAAGGAAATCGCTATGTCTTTTCAGTGAGAATAAGAAATTTGTGCTTCTTGATCTTTGCCTGTTAAAAGAAACCTTGTTTAAAAAGTCTGTGCTTCAGGTTTTCCAGAAAAGTGCAGTTATTTCTTTCTCCTCACGCCCAGCTGTAAATCCATCAGCCAGTGATCCAAACTAAACTCTTGTAAATACGGTGCTATCGTGTACTAGACTGCCTTCCCTTATACTTGTTAATTATCTTTTTTATTGAAGTGCAATTCAGGGATGACAGTGTGCAGACCCTCTGTCTAATAAACATACTTTGTCTTTGGGTGGGTTTCTGAGTCAAGAACTGTATGTTTTATTTTAATCACGCAGATTACTTTTTAATGGAAAGAAATAATGGACTGTGATAACCAAGGCCTCAAACCTGCAAACATTTACTCCGGTGAGATTACTCCTGCGAGTAAAGAAACGCGAGCACAGAAGTGTTTGCTGGGCTGGGGCCCAAGGTTATCACCAGCTTTAAAATAAAATGTCTAAGCCAGATTAGAAAAGGAATGTTAATGCACAAAATCTGATAGATGCACTTCTTGCGTGTGAAATAGCAACCGGCTGCAAAACGCAGGCATGAATGAAAGATATCGCTTTTTAGTAACTCCATCGATGAGCTCTCCCATATTTTTCAGATTATTGTGACTTTGAGTCTTCATGCTGTATCTGGTTTTGGAGGTTATGTTTCAGCAATCACATTTCAACCTATGCTGGGAAGTTGTTGATGTGTTTTACTGGAACTTTATGAGCTTTGTCTCTCAAATTAACTTAAACCAGGACCATCTGAGGTCAAATGTGCTTAGCTTGCTTTAATTTGCTCAAATAAATGAATAAATAAATGTGCCAGACCATCTACATAAAGCCAGAATAAGTGAAAAGCAATACCCTATCTCCAAATGCAAAGAGCACATTTTCTTCTGCATTTGTGGTACTGTCTAGCAGGCACAAACCAGATGCGCACACAGCGCAGGACTACACTTCCCAATCTGTGGGAAGGAGCTGGGACCATCTCACCTCCATTTTAGGTGGGATTTTAAAGGAAAAGAAAAAGGATGCAACGCACTGGTGCCATGCTGCTTGTACAGCAGTGGGAATGCTCCTTCACCCCTCCTAGCTTGGAAAACAGACGGGTTATATTCATGCTGCTGGTGGCATACCGGCAGGAATATCTCTAGTGGAGGAAATTCACCTGAACTAGCACTTGCTATTTGTATTGCTCAAATAACCTGCTATTTTTATTGCATAGCAAAACCACCACTTGATGGCTGAGTCCTCCAAAACACACTGCCTGCTTCTCAGAGGAAAGAAGCATCAAGTCCATCACATAATTAGAAAAGCCCTATGCCTCAGGACTACAGTCACGTTTCCTTTTTTGAGGACAAAAGATGCCCTCTCCACCCTTTACTTTTACAAATTGAAGATTGCCAAAAGGGTGACCACCTCTCAGGACATCCAACTTGCACATTTATGCATAAATCTGGGGACGGAGTTGGTTCTCTCCTGGAGTAAATAAAGGCATTTCCTTCAACAAATTCATAAGAATAAAAAATAATGAAATCTGCAAGTTGCTGATCTTTACAATGCTAAATTTCAGTGGAAAATTTTGTAGCAGTAGCAATGGAAAAAAAAAAAAAACAAACCTCTACATAGATAATGTTACAGAAAATGGATTTGGCTTTTATAGAAAAAAAAAATCAGCTGGAATATATGAGGAAATAGTCAAACGAGATTGAAGGTGTCCCTGGTGCCTTTTAGAATCAGTCCTAAAATCGATACAGAACCACAAAATGCTTGAAAAATTTAGAATATAATAGTTTTGAAAACTGGAAGCACTCTCAAAACTGTCTGAGTGTGAAGAAGGTCCAGAGAAAATCTGATTTCAGAAAATCTAGAAATAGTTGAAAGCTCAGAAAATAAAATAAGATAAAACAAAATCATCACATTTACTCCTTTGACTGTCAGAAATTGAAATAGTCACTAGAATTCACAACTCAGTTCCAAATTCTTTAATTCTTCCTCCTTTTTCTCCCTGTTGGATAAAGCCTCTGCCCAGGCAGAAATAAGGGGTGTTGTATATTCTCCTGAAACACCTGGGACCAAGTGGATGAAACTTGTGTAAAGGGAAGACGACTTGCTCTGTGAAGGAATGAAGTGTTTTTTTTCCTTTCTGTCTGCCACCATCACATTCACCTACACACTACTGCATCCACACCAGCAGCACCAGTTCCATTCCAGTATTTCTTGTTTCATTTGACCATCTGATGACTGCTCCCCTTATTAAGAACAGATGAACTGCTAACTTGTGACTAATGGTACAACTTGCACCTAGGTCTTATTTACTTCATTCCTACCGATGCGACGCAAAAAGCAAAAGATATCCTGGCATTTGGACCATCTTATAAGCTGGGTGTACCAAAGAAGACATATGTCCTCAATCACTGCTCCGATCAGCAGCATGCAGGGAGCACGCACACAAAGCCATGGGTACAACGTGCACAGTACCCACACTATGAATGCCTCAGGCACCATATAGCATGGAAAAATTTGGACTCTTCCAGCTAGAATGAGTAGTGCTCGCCAACAGCATGAGATCTCACCAAGCAGCTCTTAATGCTTTGGCCATAAGTAGTTACCATTTAATGGCCAACACATTCCTAACTATCCCCCACAAATTTTAAACAAAGAATCCACAAGCATTTGATGGAGCTAACAACCTCATATGTGCCAGAATAAAAGCGAACTCTTTCTGCCCACCCCCAAACCAAATTCAAGCCTGTGCAGTTCTGTATGGAGAATGTCATTTATTAATTCAATGAACTTTAATAAATCAGACAATATAAAACACACCTAGAAGGATTCAGTTCTGCATCGCCTCCCCCACAACTTACTTTTTCAGGCCATCAAAATTTCACATCACTGCCTTGTGAAAAGTAAGTACACAATAAGTTAATTTGTATTGTCACTATGCAGTACAACTGTGGTAAAGAGCACATTCATTTTTAATCCGATATGAATAATATATAAATATGTATACAGAGTGAGGGTCATAGGAAAGCAAGCGGTACATTGTTTACAGCAGAAGTAGTACAAAAACTAGAGATTATTTTCACTTGCAAAGATAACAATATCTGCAATTTGCTTGTAACTAAGGGGTGAAGGAAAATACCCATTTCTCTTAGGTAGCCCATCCATTAATTATAGCTCAAAAACTTGTTGTGGGCAGAAGGCTCTTAAAATAACCCTTTCCAGATAAGTTGGCAATAAATTTATAACATTTTATCTATCAGTGTTTGGTAGGATCTTTCTTAGCAAGCAATGGTTCATATATATTTTACCCACTACATATCTTCCAATAAAATTATATAGCCCTCCAAAAAAAAAAAAAAAAAGAAGAAAGAAAGAAAGAAAGAAAGCTTCCTGATATTTCAGGAGATAATGTGTAATGCATTGCATTTGTAGGAAGGGTAATTAGACAAAAGGCAGGCCAACAAGGGGAGCGAATTACGGTGCATCTTTCTCAGATAAAAAAGTGAAGATAGAGGACAATGTGTTTTTTGCAGCTGAAGTAATCCTGTTGTAGAGTAACATGCTATGAAGTACGTGACCCGAGCATGTGAAGAGACCTAGTAATCCTCTGGACTGAAGCTGAAATTCTAAGGAAACTGAGCCACAGAAAATAATAATAACAAAATAGTTAAGCTGACAACAGCAGTGGCTGGACTCAAGGAACAGTAACATTTTAAGGTGGTACGGATTGCCCCAGGAGGGTTGATTAACTCCAGCTCCTGCTGAAGCTGGATCTCTGAAGTGATCCAGACCTTCCTGGATAAGGCCCAGCATGGGCAGCAGTGCTGAGATAGCTTGGGCTGCCCCTCATTTTCCCTGTACCTGGAGAGAACCAAGAGCCAGAATGGAACATGCCTTCTAGTCAGAACAGAGAACCCTTTGTGGGACAATTATGTAGAAAAATCCCTTAATGTCTGAAAGTAGACCGCCTTTTTAAAAAAATATGCTGTTTTGTTAATTTAGGCTTTGAGGGAAAAAAAAGTTTGTTTTCTTTCTTTCAAGTTTGTGATCTGATATGTTGCTTTGTGACACATCACGTCAGCCTGCATCAGTCACATCGTGTTAGGTTTCATAACATGGCATGACTGATGCAGCCCAACATGGTGCTTCAACCGAATGGAGTCAGAAAATGCAGCTTTTTGGAAAGCCATGGATCTCAAAGTCTGGTTTTTTTTCATGACAATTTAAAGGAAAATATATCTAAAGCAGGAGCCTGGGATTTAAATAAAGCTACTGCCCATAACTGAGTTGTTAAGGATTGAAATATTTGCCAAACCTATTTACTTTATTTTATCGTTAAAACTCAAACAGTAGTACTGAAAAACATAAAAACTCAATGTCAACATAGTGTCATTGGGTTACTTACTATAATCCAAACTGCTGAAGGTTACTAATTTATTAACTTTTATATGGATCCATTATTTAAGATTAGCACAAAGGAATACACAAACAATGGAGAGAGAAAGAGCGATGAATGCTAAAGTCTTTCTCATTAAAAAAATCATTTACATGGTCAAGCTGCATTAATTCTCCACTTCTAAAAATATTTGATCAGCATCCAAATTCTATAAAAATTTCTGCAAAGAAACATCTTATTTTTGTGGTATTACAGGCACATATGTAGGGGGTTGCACTAAAACGTAAAAATGGGCATTGGACTAGTCATATGAATAAGATCAGGAATTTATTCCAGATTGTTAAAAGTGTACTAATCACAGCAAAATCATGGCTTTCTCCCAAAGCAGCAAGAAAACGGTAATTTGAAAGAAAAATGCCAATAATACATCACACACAAGCCGTCTGTTGTCCCCACTACACCACTTTCTATTATATTGCATATGTGTACATATATACACACGGATACGCACATGCAGACTCACCGACACACAATTCAATGCATAAATTTAGGGAAAAAAGCAGAAGAGCAATAAAATGATGAATAGAAAACAAATGCTGTGCAATGTACTATAAATTATAATTAAGTTCTGAAAAAAATGTGGTTCTTAGATATGACATTTGTTCCCTTAAAATGCAAAAATGGCTGTGATTATCTGACAGAATGTTTTCCATAGATGGCCAATGGCTATAACATTTACTGCGATGCAATACAGCAAACTCATTTCAGTTTTCTTTGCTTAGTTTAAGAAAATCCTTTCGGTGAAAATCGGAAACAACAGCCATTAGCTCTTTAAAGCAAATAAATGACTCCATCACTGAGAGATATCTGAAAAGCCTCAAAGGTCTGAATTTCTTGGAGGCAGATCTCTGCAGTTCAAATGTTGGACACCAGAGGTCTGGACCCTCCTGGGGCTGTTGTGCCAATCCCACGCGACAGGGACCACCTCAGGTTATGGCTGGGCACTCTCAGCAGGACCAGGATGGATGGCACCGACATGCCCCATCCCTCAGCTTTGCTGGTGTAATCACACATTTCTCAGCCACTCCAAGGCCCCAGTAATGATGGTCAGCCAGATGTCATGGCTTTCTCAGACCAGAATCACTGGATCCCAGGCATGGTGGTGAGTACTGCCATTTTAAAGCAACACTATCGTAACATAATAACAAGCAAAGGGAGAACTATTTTCATTTAAATCTTGGCTAGTGTGATTTCCTTTTTTTAACATGTAAATTTTCATAAATACATTTGCTATCCACAGCAAACTTTCCAAACCCTGTCTGTATTACCCGTGAGAGCAGAAAGGCTCTAAAGCAACCATTCTGATCTGGAGCATCACAGTATGGATGGGAAAATGCTGAATAAATATATTTGTCCAATAGACAATAATGTCTCTGATTGAGCCATTCCATTTTATTGGTCTCAAAATATGCATTTCATGAAACTCCCAAAATACCAGGCAAATTAAGTACGTCCAATCAGGTTCATATATGTAATAAAAGTTTTTATACAACAATTCAAAAGTATATGTTTATTCACATACAGGTCCAGCACAAAACAAGTTGGTCTTTTGGGAAAAATTACAATATTCTGCAAAGTTTATATGTTTATTGGATAACAAAAAGAAAGGAAATTAAAATTTAAAAACTCTTTATTTTATGTTGACCAGGAATAGCCGTACAAACTAAAAGCTTTGTCTAAGGTTTTTTCTGACGACTTACTGTAGAACAATATACAATAAAAAGCATACATATCTGGATTTTAGGTATGCCTGGGCACATTTTCACCTACCAAAGCTAATGCTTTGGGTTGAGTATTTGCAGTGAGATACATAAAGCAACCCTCTAAACATCATCTATTCAAGTACATTCCTTCATTAATCACAGACTCAATCCTACAGATAGTCCTAAAGGAAACTGGAGGAATTGCTTGTTGTAAGAGGCACCAGACTATGGCTCACCCCTTATTACTTAAAACACTTCACACAGAAATCACGTTACCTAAATTACTCCTAGAGAATACAAAGGTTCCAGGGGCAGCTCAAGTCTGAATCTGAAAAGAAACCTCTGTCTTTCTGCAAGTCATATATATGTAAGTTCTTAATTAAGAAAAGATAAGTTGGGGTTTAAGATCCATCTCATCGCAAAATACAGCCACCAGCTTTGCCCTAAATAAACACATTAAGGAAGTTTGGAAAGCAGTGACCTAAAACTAGAAGGATTCATCCAACTGAGAAGACCATCATCCCAGGTTAGTGATCCAGAAGGAATCCCCCTGTAGGGAGCAATGAAGTGCATGGCCCTGTCCAGAGGTCACCACCCAGCTCAGAGCCACTGCTGGGATGGGGCAGAGAGTGGCACCCTTGGTCCCCAGGTACCTGCAGAGCTGGGATGGTAAAGGACTGGGCCATTGCAGGAGAGTTTCAGACTAAAAGTTTCATCCTCTACCAAAAAAAAAAAAAAAAAAAAAAAAAAATCTGGGTATTTTACATTAAAAACATAAAAAAGCCATCCAGAAAACAACAACAAACACCCTCCATTCATTGGAACAAATGAAACCCTCAGATACATATGTGGCTTTCTTGAAATGTAAAGCTGGAGTCTGTTCTTGATTTAGTATATTGCACAGAACTCAGTTTTCCTGTTTCAACTTACTGATGATTTAACAATGATGGGGAAAAGCAAAAGTTGATGTTAAACTCTTCCCTTAGTACATATTATTTAAAGATCAACTTAATATTACAAATTCCCCCCAAAACAAAGATTGTATTTAAAGTAACAGTTCAATTCCTGTCTGAAAAGCTTGCACCCACTGTCACCCACTGAATTTCTTTTGAAACCAAAAGTGGAGAAAAATAACTCTCAAAACTTGATACGTAAAATAACCAAAGGGAAATAAGTGCAATACGACCAAATGGACATTCGTAATAAAGAGAAACAAGCAGAAAATGCTAACGCTTTCCTTCATACATCCCTTAACTTATTAAAAACTCAGTCACAAAATTATGGAAAACAACAGTAATTAAACAGTTGTTACCTCTGTTATATATACATGGCATGGAAATTAATTCTGTTTGGAGGTAGACTGAGGAACTTGCTGTCCCTTTGCAGTACACTACATAAAGACTATCGCAAAAGCATTTGTTTCCAATGATATAATGGTGAGTTGTGATTTTTGGGAAGACAACTTTTTGTATTTCTTGAAAAGAGGACAAAACAGCAGTGTTGTTCAGCTGCAGACACAGCTCGAACTTTATTTTTCAGAGTAAGATTTTCACACAGGAACTTCTTGTTAAGAAGGTAAAGCGATTTTGGGGATGGAGGGGGGTAAGGAGCTGAAAGGTTCTCTTAAACAAACACAAAACATTATTGAATCCTGTAAAACAAGAATTGTCCTGAAAAACACCTTCAGACTTTGTTCTCTAAAGACTCATACATTTTAAGCAGTGGCCACACGATGCAGTGCCCATGCCCAGCAGCACCAACTTGGTTTTGGACATGACAACATGAGTTACGAGCCCAGTGCCTCAGTGCACCCCAAACGAGGTTAGTGGGAATGCTGTCATTGATTGAGCTCGAAATGTCAGACTATCATTGTCCCATGCTTTGGTAAATGTAATTACATTTAATTTTTCGTATTTATTTACTTTAGTTTATACACATAAGTGGAGGACAGAGTTCTTATCAAGGGCACTCAGTACCAGTCGTAAAGACTAGGACACCTCTGATTGAATTTATAATGGCAAGAGTTACAAGAATTCATAAAATCTTCAATTGTAACCCCCTTCCAAACCCTAAACTCACACTATTTGGCCAAACACACAAGTATTAACCTGCAGCTGTGCCCCATTCTCGTAGCAGCTCTTATTCTTCCAAAGCCCAGAGGCAAGGCTTCTCCATCCCTGCATCCCAGCCCTGGGGCTGCTCCACACAGGGATGGAGTGCTGGACACAGCTCCAGACAACCTTCTTCCTTCATGCCTGCTGGACTCAGGAAGGCTGCAGTCAAGGAAATGTATTTTGAAGACAAGTGGCAGGCAAGCCTTTAGTATTAAGAAACCCCAAGTTGTTCTGCTTATCAAAATTACATCTTCAGAGTCCCACCTTTGTCTTTACTTACATATTTCAGTTAATTGCTATGCCTATTCACTCCTCTGTTTGTCTTAATCACATAAAAAACAGTGCATTCACATTTTAACCCCCTTGAGGGAAATATTTCGGTTTTCCTACTAGGCCATTCACAAGTTTTCTGTCTAATGTTCTGCCATATTTTTTAATTGTCTCAGTAAATATTTATTATTTCAGGAAGCATTTAAGACTTCTAGAATGAAGCTTTTTTTTTTTTTTTTAATTTAATGTAGCTGTGATTTCCCAGAATAAAAGCTGTACTGGTGGCACTGAGATTTTGGTAAAAGATCAGGCAGCTCAGAGGTGTTAATAGGCAAGGTCTTGTCAGTGACTATATTTTGCTACCAAATAGCTTTTATTTTGCCTAGTAATTCATAAAGGCAATAGCATTTGCTTTTTTACTTTGGGCAACTGTCTTGAGATTATTTATTTTATTTGGAAGAATGGGATTTTAAAAAATCCCAGACTTAGCTTTCTAAATTTTTCCTGCCCAAATCTCATGGCCTCAGCTGGCTTGCAGCAGGCTCTGAGCAGCCTGCCCCACATGAACAGCTGCCCCTATGCATGCAGCAAGGTGACAACAAGGAACCCCCCATGTTCCACAAGTCACTTAAATTTAAGGCGATTGAGAGGTACATGGTGTAAGGTTTGCTGAACTGGGACCCAAAGCTAGAATAATTGCTTTCTGCATGTGTAATGCCAAGTAGGATAAGCATGTTCTCCTTTAATTGCAGCTGTTGCTTTGTTATGTAACTGGGGTAATTTAGGTGGTATTTTGTCACATTATAGCTTGTCACGTAACTCATGATTCTCTATCTACAGTGACATGTTAGTAAAGAGACTGAGGAAAAACAAAACACTAAGTAAATAAATATCCAGCTTACTAATAGCTAATACTACAAATTATCCAGGAGAAGCTCACAACCCCACTAATCATTCCATAAAACACTCTGTGACCTGCTTATGGAGTTTTGCAAGCAAGGCCTGCAGCACAACTGCGGCACCCCGTATCGCAGCGGGGGCTGCAGTGGCCCTACCAGCCTGCACTACGCACACATGCACTTGCACAGAGAATATTTATTTTTATCATTACCCATTCAACGAATCAGGAGCTACAACAGTAAAAATTAAAAGTCTGCAAAGAATAAATCGAGCATTAACTTTTCGGGACCTCTTCCTCTGGAAAGTACTGTTGATGTTGTCATAGAAAAAGTGTCTTTTTTATTAAGTCAC
Organism: Pavo muticus; assembly: GCA_016647715.1. Taxonomy (NCBI): domain Eukaryota; kingdom Metazoa; phylum Chordata; class Aves; order Galliformes; family Phasianidae; genus Pavo; species Pavo muticus. Next base: position 6,222,451 of record JACDJE010000015.1, on the reverse strand, counting down.
AAAAGAAATGCTTTCTTCCCTTCTCCTTTTCTTTTCTATAAAAGGCTCTCTAAAATGAAAGGTGTCAGACTTTGCTTTTTCTTCTTGGCATGATCCAGAATGTATGGCTGAGGAATGACAGATGTCTGCAACCAGCTGCAATGAAGCATGCTAAAGTTTCAGTCTAATCCACTTATTTCACTGCAGTCACGTAAACCAAAACAAATGGGCAGTGCCTTACATTATAAAAACACAGCAGCATTACTTTGTTGCATAATGTAGCTGATACGCCATCTTTTTATCATTTTTCCTACTGCAGAAAGAATTCACCTCTTTATTAAAAACAGCCCCTGAAAGTTCTCCCATTCTGCTCTCCTCTATTTTTTCCTTTTAGTGTCACAGCAGTCTTGCGATGCCCCGTGCATTACTCAATACACTGCCATTAGAAAAACACTGTAATATTTTTCCAGGAAGACTGCTTTTGATTTTAAAACGACAGTCTCATTCAGAAGCCACGAGGCCTGATTCTGCTCTCTCATACTCCTTACAAGCCTGTGATGCTAACACCTCTGTGCAGCTCTGACCCAGGTCTGCACCAGACCCACCACCATAGTTGTGCTGGCGGTAGGGTGAGTATGCCACATGCTCTCCCTTCTTCCTTCTACTGATCAAATGGGAATGTCTGTGCAGACACAACTAACAAGGCCAGGCTCACTGCTTTGAAAAAAATACCCGCTTTTAATGAGGGGGAAGAGCCTTTGCCCACCCACAAGCACGCGGCCTGGTGAGCCCCCTCAGAGTGGCCCTGTGGGGCCGCGTGAGGTGAGCAAACATGGCACCGCTTCCTGCAGGGGGAGGCCCTGCTGCCCCCACGTGTAGCGTACAACCTCATGAACCCTCCCTCCTTTAATCCTTGTAAGTGAACAGAAAGGGTAAGGAGGCATGTGGTTCTCCCCCTGCCAGCAGTTTCAACAGCTGTGAAGCACTCTTTCAGCGCAATTCATAAAAAAAGATGTGTTGGATTTCGCCTATGGCAGAATGGCGTACAATTTCTGGCCCTTCAGGCTAAAACAATAAATGCAAAGAGGAAAATTTGAGATTTCCCCCCTTAAACTTCCCACAACAACCTCAGCAAAACCACATGACTTGTCTTGTACAATCTCCCTGGTGTTTTCAGTGCTACTTTGGCAGGAAATCAGAATTACTGTTATATAAATTCCATCTGATGCCAGAGCTACCATCTGTGAGTAAAACTGCTTCACCTACGTCTGCCGGCAAAGCCACTCTCCCAGAGACAAGGGAGAAGGGAAAAAAAATTTGATTAATTTGCAGAATGCTTGTGATTTGCTCATATATTATTATAACTGCTCATCAGCACATGACAAATTCCCAGCACTCTGCACAGGAACCCGTTCAGTTTCAGCAGTTTTTTGCGTCGGCACCTGACAGACTGCAGAGCCACTAATGACTTTCAGATGCTTACAAACAGTAATTCTATCTTCAGAATAAAAAGAAAAATCCGTAGGAAGAAAAGAGCAGAGTTAGTCTATTCCATTTCCTTCCTGTATATCAACATGATTTAACTCTTCGGGGCAGCCGCGGTTCCAAGATCACAACACGGCTGCTACTTGCCTGTGGGAGACAAAGGCTGCCAGTCCCGGGGGGCAAGGTGAAAGCAAAAGCCGGGCTCCAAAGGCTCTCTCTGCGCCAGCTCCGCTGAGAGATACAAAGCAGGTACTCCAGGAAAAGGCACACCTACTCCCAAAGCAAGCACAGGCACTCCTTAAGGCTTCCGAATTCTATATCTATTTTCCTATTTTAATTCTTCTGATAACCTTTTGCATTTTCAGTGAACGCATCTGCTTCCTAACTGCAGTCAAAATGCTTTTTTTCCCCCTTTAAAACTATGATTATGCTTTCTGAAGCACTGTCTGTGTGCTTGATTGCCTGTTTTAGATTAGAGATTTTAGCAAGGAAACAAAGACTTCAGAGTGCACATCAGTCCTGCATATGAGAAACCACAGAAGGAATAAGCAATAAAATGTGATGCACCATCTGTCCACAAACAATAACCTGGATGTTCTGAAGGCTTACAAATTATTTAGCACACAACCTCACCGAATTATAGGACCCTTAAATAGAGCAATAGACTGGGAATGAGAACCTCTTTGATGTCCTTTTGTGTTTTTTATTTTTTTTCAAACTCAGCCCTCGATTGATTGCTAACAGTTGAGGTATTTCTCAATGACTATTGGAGCAAGTTGATTTTTATTAAGTAGCTCTCCATAGAATATTTTCCTGCAGACTTGAACAGTGGGGTGTACACCACCTCTCTGGCCCTAGCCTGCTGCAAACAGATTGTTAACCAAAAGACAGTCTAAAGGAATAGTCAGTGAGGAAATTCAGTCCTAAGGGCAAAACCCTGCACTCGGTATTCATGTGCAGCTCCCACTGGCTTCCACGGGGGCACACAGGAACATGTGGGAAGGAATCTGACTTTATTAAGTACTAGATGGTTTGTGACTGGACTCTTGTAAAACAAATCTTTAACAAAGAATCAGATTTTATTCTTTTTTGTTTTGTTTTGTTTTTGTTTTTGTTTTGTTTCTGTTTCTGGGGGGGAGGGGGCAAAATTGTATCCTGTTCCAATTAAAAATAAAAATGACATTTTTCTTAGCTGTCACACTGAAGCACAGTGATCTTGCATGCAAAATGCATTAGCAGCTGAGCACGCTTCAGGTACTGTAAACTGGAGTATGTCAAAGCTACTGGATCCCCACAGAAACCTGGCATCCCTCCGTACTGTGCAGATAAACCGAAAGCAAGACATTTAGATACCTGCACCTGTGTTAGAGGATTTTGATTCTCCATATTTAATTGTGAAAGCATGTTAAAAAAAAAAAAAAAAAAAAAAAAACCTACATTTTGGTTTTGAACCTGCAGTGAATTACAGATTTTCTAGATTTACTACTTCACTCATCTTGTCCCTACATTATAAATTCCTGACTTTTTGGTGAGTTACTAGCATTTATTTTTCCAGTTGAAGCATACCTTCAGACCCCTGATATAAATCAGCACCCCTTAACACCATCCACTTCATTCTACAAAGGAAAAGCTTTGCTACCGTTTATCAACAAACTGCCTTAAACGTTCCTTTTACTTCCGTAGATTCTTTTCTGCAGGTTTTCTTAACACATTTCCCAAGCTGGTTCACAGCTTGCAAATACCCAGGCCCAGCTACCAAAGGTCTTCTTAGCGTGCCCTTTACATTGTCATCTAGATGGCAGATCAAAATCCAAACAAAAATTTAAAAATAGAGGTTAGAAGACAAAGGATTTTTTTATCCTATTCTCTTTGACAAACAGGGGCCAAGAGGGAGGTAACTGTATAATTAACTTTAGATGTGCCTAATGTAACTCCATTATCATTGATGAGTCTTATGGAGAGACACTGAGAGGGAAATGTGCCTTCTAGAGTTTCATTGTGGAGCCAGCACTATTAAAGAATATTTCAGTATTTAGGCCCTGATTCAGCAAATTGCTGAAGGTTATGCATAATATAAAGCCTGTAAGTCATCCCGCAGACGCGTGTGGGAATGCACACAGGCTCTCACGGTGCCCAAGCATAAGCTGCCTCTGAAGCAAGGCCTCATCATCTAACTCTTACTTACGAAGGTTCATAAAAAAGACTTGAAGACTGGCTTGGGGCTAAAAGCGGGCATGTCGCATTGTTTCATTTTGAACTCACTTTCCTTATATTTATGCAGTATTGATTTCTGGTGTGGGAGGACAGAGGACTCTGAGGATGCCAGCAGCTTCATCACCTAAACCCACCTAATGGGGTGGGTGGTAATTATAATATTACTATGGACACCCTTGAGCCCAGCTGCTTGTCCACCCATTGCTTGAAGACCAACAAACAGCCCTGTGAGTCCAGCACAGGTGGGGCTCAGATCTGGAGCTGAGGGGTAGCTTCAGCAAAGATCATGGGATCAGTATGTAACATAGTCCATATGTTACAGGAAAAAAAAGAAAACATAATCAACAACCAAAACCTCCTTTCTTAGCACACTGAGGACCAAGTATTACTGAGGTTTTTGGGTGTGTTTTTTTGTTTGTTTGTTTTGTTGTTTTTTTTTTAAATAAAGTAGCACTAGTCCAAGGTACTAAAGTTTCCATAGGCAATGGGAAACAATTTATCCACTTTGGGTGTTTACAGGGGTTTTTTTGTTTGTTTGTTTTTTTGTTTGTTTGTTTGTTTTTTTGTTTTTTGATGATTTGGCATAAAAATCATCCTTCTCTATCTCTGCAGAACTGCAGTCCAGCACAGCATGTCACGCACACGGGTAGCAAAAATAGTAGAACGTTCCTGCCGTGGCAGCAGTGCTGCCAAACACTGCTGTCTCCGAGGGAGCCACTCCATCTCGAGCAAGCTTCGTTGGCTTCCATCGTCTTCCAGAGAAGGTTTACTTACGTGAAATCAATGTCAGGCTCTGGGCTTTCAAGCAAACTGATACCCACACTGGTGTCTCTGTTTATAAACCAAAATCATTTTGCAACAAAACTAATGTATAAAGTGGTTAGATGGGGGCAAAATATTTGCCTCCTCAAGAAGCCACGCAATTCCTCTGATTTCAACAAATAATCTGACCCAGGTAACTTTATCTACTGTTACACTGATCAGAACAAAGAGGGCTATAAATGCACTTAAACCGACAACTAAAAAAAAAATTAATCTGTGGTTTAACTTAAAGGTCAACTCAATACATATTGAGAAGTCAACTGAAATTCTGCCATTAAATATAATCACTCCTCCAAGGGTGGTAAATACTGCGCAGAAATATTCATCCGGAGCCAAATCCTGATCTCAGATGAACACAGGACTGGAAATGCACTGAGATGTGGGAGCTCAGGGCTCAGCCTCACACAGAGCTCTCTCCTGTACAGAGCATTTGGGTATCAAGGCTAAGGCTAATGAAGAATCTCATTTAAATTCCATAAGAAGTGATTAATATAATAAGATTATATATATATATATATATATATATATATATATATATATAGGCACAGAATAAGTTATTCTGGGTTTGGACTTTTTCCAGCTTTCTGGATTCCTACTATCAAGTATTTCCCATAACTGTAAAGGCTAGAAAGTTACTTTCCTCTGGAAGGAAAGAAAAGATTTCTCTACCATCATGTGCCTACCGTAGCAAGAGCCTTTCAGCAGCAGGTAGGTGCCCATAGCACAGCCTCAGCACTACAGGCAGGCGAGGAGCCTGAGCCCCTGCCTCACTGCCCAGTGCAGGAGCGCCCAACCCTGCACAGCCCCACACCAGCTCCCCTTTCCTTAACACAAAGACGTAAATTGCCTAGGACTTAGCTGGCATTTTATACAAACACAAACTTATCCTTTAAATTTTTATACACAGAAGGTATGTTATAGGCAGTATCTTCTGCAATAATACTACAGATTTGAGTACTGGGGGGGAAAAAAAAAAGACACAAAGGTCAGATTTAAATTCTGAAGGTAGCAAAAAAAAAATTAGATTAAACTGTTTGCATACATTTTTATATAGCATGTGTCCTGACAGTGCCACCGTCACTCCATAATCCACAGTGCTATTTTTTAAAATAGTTTGATTTGTTTATTAACTGTGCTTTCCTATTTCCATGAGATATAGACATCGACAGTGAATAGACCTTTTCTAATTGAACTGATAGCTTGAAAGTGAACATGTCCTTGAATTTACACTGAAAGATAGACAGTGATTATTTATAATAAGGGATTTAGTCAACTGCCTTTCCATTTGTACAGCAAGGACTTTATCAACCGACCATGTTTAGGTAAATAGTGCCAAATAAGATAAATTCTGTATTAAAGGACGACTGTCTCACAGTGTCAGATGTACAAGGAAGAGACATTTGGCTGATGATATGTCCTGTAAGTATAAAGGAGAGTATTAAGATAACACTTTATGCTAGCATTAATACATCAAAGTTCTGGATTGACCTGTTTCATCCAAACTGAATGCGAGGATGCTCCTAATTCCTATCTAAGATTAATTTAATTCAAAAGGCATTCAGCCTTATGTCCTGTTTTGCAGCTTTATAAGAATTGCTGGATTTGCAAAACAGCATTACTGTACGGTAATAAATGGTCTGTGTTTGTCTAGCCAGAGTTGAAGCCTTTCTTGAAACACACACACACACAACTCTGTCTCTGTGAGCTCGCTTTGCCCACAATATTAGAGCCGAGCTATCTCCTTGCTGAAGGGCCTATTTGTCTGCTTTAAGTGAAATCACTCAATTCTCAAAAGTCAGTGGAGGACTTTGGAAGGGGGAGGGCTGGGAGAGGCCACTCCAAATAAGTTCCATTAATCAAAAGACACAGTCTAATGTAACTAATATTTTACAATTAGAGAAGACAAGATGGAACTAAAAGCCATCTATCTCTCTTACACCACATGATCATCGATTCATAATCAGAAGACTGAGAGTCGCACAAAGATGCATTTACAGGAGCTGGGGGAGGGGGCTTGGTCTGAGCCGGAGATAATGAACACGATGAGAAGGAGCGGCGCTGAAGGCTGGGGAAAGATGACAGAGTGGTTCAATGGTGACGGATGACACGAAGATGAGTACTGATACCTGACAGGCAGCGAATGATGACTGCAGTCCTTTCCCACCATTATGATCCTCAATTATCTTGGTAAGGACTAAGAGAAAAAAACCAAGTGGCTCAGCCCATCCGTTTATTTTTAAGCCGGGATAATGCTAGATTGTGCCAGGCTGCTGGGAAAGGCCACCTTTTCACAATTTGATCAGCACTTTATAGGAGCTGTAGTTTTCATTGTCAGCGCTCATGGGCACAAGGGGAAATGGGTAAAATACAGTACTTGTCCATCTGTTTTGTAATAAAATTCCTAAATCTTCAAAGGGTGTTATTTTTTTTCTTTCACTGCCACCTTCAGGAAAAAGAAAAAAGAAACTAGGCTAACAAAAAAAAAAAAAGGAATAGAAGAGAGAAAACTCACTTTGTATTTGCACGTAGAATTAGCAGGCTGCAGCCCATCCTCCTGAAACTGCACGCACAGATTTATCCCCACACATAAGACACGGTGGGAAACGAGCCAGCGTGAGCAAGAGGCAGAGCTGAGAGGAGCGCAAGAGGAAAACGAAGGGGAACTTTTAAAGATTCCTCCTTGATTTACGGAATTATTAATAAAAAGGGAAGAAAGTTCGCTTGAGACTGCTTTGTAGTTGCAGAAGATGCCACAGGCTAGCATTTCTATACCAAAGAATATGTCGTTCTGCTACATTATTTATTTTTAAAGACACAGATCTCCTAGCTATGTTGGAGTCATTGCTTTTGAGAAAAAGAAAAACAAATTAAGATTAATGTTCTACATGGCTCCCGATAGCAGTAAATATTTGATCAGAACAATTCACATTTAAATGTTGACATATTAGAAATCATATTTTGGAAGAAATATTGCTTCTTCATGCTTTAACTACAACTTTTCCTTCCTGTCACTTTCCCCCCTTGTCCTCTTGGAGAGGCCAAGTCACGCAAAACAGCACCACATTCCTTACCCATAGGGAAAAAAGAGAAAGAACAAAACCAGGTCAAAACCAGCTCTGCTTCTTTGTTTTAAAGAAAAACTGCATGAACTGTACAGGTCACACATGTTCTTCAATTTTGCTGCCTTTTTTATCATGTGCGTACAGGGCAGTAATGATTTGCCACATGTTTTGGGGTGGCAACAGTCCTGGGCATGGGGGGGATGGCACAGGGGCCTGCTGGCTGCACAGTCCTCTAACCTGGAATAAAGTAACCTACAACACCAGCCTCCTTATGAACATGTGAGCATGGAGTGCCAGGCAGGAAACCTGAGCCAGTGTCATGCGTGTGGAATACCAACACAGAAGGCTCAACCTGGCTCCATGCACAAACTTTGTCTGGCTCCAGAGCCACTAGTCCATCAGCAAAAACAAACAAAAAAAGGTAGCATGCGCTCATCAGTAGGAAATCATGTTACATGTGGTGAAAGCAAAAAGCCCCTGGTCACAGCAGGTCCTGTTGGCCAAATGGTCTACAGTGATAAAAACTAAAGTTCAGCAGGTACCTCTTGGTTTTGGGGATGGGTAGGGTGGAGGATCTCTAGATCTTAGCCACATATGCTAAATAAAACAAGAGACACAAAAAACAAACAAACGCAAAAAAAAATTCAACTCACACAATAGTAAGAATTAGCCTAAATAAACTTGCAAAGGCTTTGATGGGTAATTGCAGCCTGACAACCCTGAGCATGCACTGGACTACTCAGGTTTAAAAGGCACCAAGGGTGAGAGCCGCTCCTGTTGGCAATCCCACTGCCAGGGGAAGGCAGGGATATACAAGGACATATGTCCACGGGGCTACATGGGGCACCATTTGGCTGACAAACAGCATGTCCCCAAAGTGAAAATATACTGTATGACATACGGTCCCTTTTATGAAGGTGCTTTTTAATTTTGACGGCTTCCACCCTAGAAGAATACACACGCTAGACCAAATCTGAAAGCAACACAGAACGAATCGCATTTGGGTGCTACTGTACTGATAAATGCAACATTCATTGCACAGACACACTGTGCACGAGAAGCCTTGTTGGTACAGGATTATAAATACTCTAAGAAGTATTTCACAGATTTTCATTTAGGAACTCTAATCATGAACAAATGTCCTTAATTTGCCCACTTCATATTTCTGTGACTTAAGACAGGTTGAATCCAACATCACCATCCTAATTAGCCCAAACAAAAGTTCCAGATGTGAGAAGTATTGTTCCAATGCAGCTGTCCTAACAGCAACAGATCAAATATTATGTAGCTATAGCTGGTTTTCCCAAATAAAATATCCTCAAAAGAAGTAACAATCAACACATTGTGAAATTCATTTTCTGAGTATTTCAGTTTTGCTGAGTTTTTTTGCACACATTGGACCCAACTCCCCCGTAATGTTATTTCAGCAATTGTGGGAATACAACTATAATGCTGGTAGATTCACAACTCTGTAAAACAGGACCATCATAGTGATTAATTGGGCTAACTTAATCTGTACATGCAAATTAAGTAATTGCACATACAAATATCTAATTTAGCATGTGCATGCAATTGTTTAATTTGCACATACAATCATACTCTTTGGGTAAATGAGATACACAATTACACTTTTTCTGCCCTTCCCTGCTTGTATAAATTCTCTGGAAAAAAATATTATTTATATCAAATTCAAAGAAACAAATATTTATTATATCAGCTGATACAACTTCTCTATTTGAAATGGCAATCAGGATAACCTGCACACAGTTCTGCACTAGGAGAAGAAGAATAAAAAGGAAAAGCAAGTGTCTCACATGGTGTCACTGAGATAGGTTTGATTCAGCTGTTTTTCCTTGAATACAATTCTGGAAAGCACAAGTATTGGAATTTGGGTTGAATAAGCACTGCAAGAATGAAGCTTTAAAGTGGAAGTTGGAAACTCTTTAGAAAAGAGTTTAATTAGTTTTGTAGTAGAAGATTTAGTTACCAGCAGAGAGTGAAGAATGGTCTCTTCTACTGTGGGCTGGATTACGGCAGCATAGCGGCTGTCACTCAGCACACATACACTGAAGTTTGCCTTTTTATTACGCCCATCACTTTTAAATAGAGGCAAATTATATTAACACCTCAAAGCCGCATTAATAATTCCATATAAAACGAAGCAGGAAGGATCTTCAAAACGAGAAGCGGGCAAAGGAAAAACGAAAAATAAAGCACGGCTATGAACAGAGCGCTAAGCACACCGTAAAAGACGAATCCGATGGTAATCAGTTAGCCGGTCTCAGCGCTGGAAGCCGGCACTTCCTCCGGCCCGCAGAGCAGCGCGACGCACGGCCGCCGTAGAGCTGCGCGGGGCGGTCTGCAGCGACACCACGAGGCCCGGGAGGCGCAGCGCGGCCCCACCGCTCCCGGCAGCGCGGCAGGCAGGCCGGCCGGCCGGCCTGTGCCGCCTGCGGACCGCCCCTCACGCTCCGGGCGGGAGTGGAGCCTGTGTTGAGTCCAGAGCACCTTCCAGTCCTCATTGAGGCTTGATTAAACTTCAGCAGAGAGCGGGTAGTGTCTCTAAGCTGTCTGTAGCACTAAAGATCCTTTGCGGTCCTGAGATTGATGCAAGATCAAATCTTGGCCACAGCAATTCTTGGCAAAACCTGTCCTTAAATTAAACATGGAGCTCCCCTTCTGCCCAACAAAGGATAAAGTTTGTTGTAACAAAAATAATTAAAAGAGCAGAAAATGAACAAATGTGGGAAAAGGCAGGGTTGGTGTTAAGCAGCAAAAATAATAATAATCACATCACTAATTCATAGAATCACTAAGGCTGGGAAAGACCTCTAAGATCAGCTAGTCCACCTATCCACCTGCCACCAACACTGCCCACTCACCATGTCCCTCAGTACCACATCTACACATTTCTTGAACGCCTTCAGGGATGGTGACTCCACCACCTCCCTGGGCAGGAGGTGTCCTGCATTATGAAGCAAGAACACACCCTTGAGATCACTCCTGACCACCCGACCAAAGGAGCCTAGAGGACTTCCCAACATTAATTAACCTGTGTGCGGAGCCTAAAAGCTGGGGCTGAAGTAGAGTATAACTTCCCTAAAAGTGCCCTGCCTTCATGCAGAATAAGCCAGGATGAGAACCTGCCTCGGTCCCCACTCCTAAGTGCTGTTGGCTGGTTGGCTGCAAGGCAGGAGAAGTCTCTACTCTCACAGCAGTTCAACGTGAAGTTCGTGCTCCAATTTCTTGTTGAACTGAACCCCGTGGAAAAAAAAAATGAAGGTGAACCCTGAGATCTTCTCACCCAAGGCCCCTTTTGTAAAGTTGAGCATTTTCATAGCTCTTCTCTGAACGCATTTACACTTCAAGTTCTTCAGGTGCACATTCCCTACAAGCATTATGTTGTTTTAAGTGGTACAGCTCCTCAGCACTGAAACACACAGTCGTTAAGTGAGACTTGTGAGGTCACGTTTGTCTGTAACTGAATTTGTTCTGTTCCATCGTGCCCAATGTATGGAGTCACAAATCGATGCGGAGGAAAGTGGGTAATTGCCCTGCTGCCAACCTGCTCACTAACAGGGAGCCAGGGCTCCTAAACCAGCGGTGGCAGCAGCTCATTTAGAAAAGAAACAAAAAACCACAGGATCAAGCCTGTCAGGACTCTACCATTTAAACACCCCTTTTGTAATGATGTATAGTGTTTCTGTCAGTAAGTTTCAAAACCTTTTTGGTTTCGTACAGCATCACTGCTGTACAAACTGGGAATGCAGAGCACAGAAGTGCCTGGCATTTCTGGGCTTGCACAAGGAGATGGTGGCAGTTGGGAGTAAAGCTTGAGATGGCACAGTTCAGCAGAACTCCGAGCCCACATTTCCCATGACAGAACTCCCTACTAGATGGAAAAAAATTAATTCATTCAATACGCACCATATATTAATTTCCTAATGTTAATTTGGAATTGTTCATTAACTTGGAATTGGTATACTTGTAGTAATCAAAATGTCACACTGCAGAGAGAAAAACTATACAGAAGTCTGCTCCCCCAACCTTGCTACTTTTACCAAACCAACTTGAAATCTCATAAAAAAAATCACAATACATTTGACAAGATTTGTTTTCACAAATAAATATTGATTGACATTATTATGTTTTCCACCATTAGTTCTTTATGAGTCTGAGTGGATCTATTTCATAATTTTCCCTAGGCAGAAAGAAGTCTGGTAATTATTTAGGTCACAAGATTGCCTTACGTCCAGCTTTCTGAAAGTTCATCTTCCAAAACTTAATAAATCCACACACTTAATTGAAGCCTTCTCTTTGGTCTGTTTATTAAAATGCTTTGCCTAGTAACGTATTTCTTTGTTTCCCAAATGCTAAAGGCCCAGATACCACCTCGTACTTAAAGAGTGCTTACCCTCAGCACTTCATATACACACGTCAAGCATATGGAGCATGATATATGATAACATGTATGAAATTCTTGCCTGTGTATTTAAGCTTTTGAAAGTGATTATGAATTGTCTACACTAAGTATATACAAAGACGCATTTGGGAAGTTGGTCGAGAGCACTGTTCTTTGCTTGTAATAATAATTTCAGTTCTACAGACTTTCTCCTGATGCACCCAGGGACATGGTGGATATCTGTTAAGAGCCCCATGCCTCACTGTACCTTTCAGTAGTGTTGGAAGCATATCTTTTAGGAGCATTATGAGAATTAATTAGAGAATGTTTCCAAAACTGTTAGGCGAGTACATACATTATTATTCTCTTCATGCAATCTATTTCCTCGCGATGTGCTCTGCTGAGCCAGAAGCCAGGATTCCTCTGTGGCACCCGGGGAGGATGGGCTGGAGGCAGCGGATCAATTATTCACTGCGATGCTGAAGCCCTCCGGCTGCTCGGGCAGCTCCCACAACACCGGCTCTCTGCAGTCAGGGACTTGGTGCCTATGAGTGGTGTGGACTCGCTGGGCCAGTGGCCAACACCCACTGTGTGCCAAAAGGGGCAGGCCGGCAAGCACTGGGATCACCCTGCTGCTGGCTGCCTCAGAGGTAGATGTGTTTCTGTGCCTATGCTCCACTGCCACCCACATTTAGGTCCTTGATCTCAAGATTCCTACCCATGGGTCAGCTCGGGTCAGCTATGTGGCAAAAGAGAGTATTTGAAAACAGTAAACTTCATCTACATTTCCTTCGTCTGCCTCTAGTAACCTAATTTTTCCTCTTAGAGAAGCTACATCTTAAAAACAGCTTTTGCTCCCGTAAAAAACAATACACAGTCTTCTGAGCAGTTGATGATTACAATTCTGCTGATGGTTTACCTGCTTTTTTTGGCAAGTGAACAGATTGCACTTTGGTTTCCAATACTATCACACTCAGTCTGCTCTTGATTGAACACAGGATGCATAGTTGCATTAAGAATTAATATTTAGTTTTAATACATTTTCCAGGGTCCTCTACAAGACAACTTTTTCCTTTGGCAACCTTAACACCCATAAAACTCAAACACACACTCTTTTCACAGCAGAAATCTTTCCTTGAAAATACAAAATGCTATTTTATCTGAGCTTGTGTATTAGTCAATGAGACGTGCTTTGTGCTGTGCAACTGGTGACTGGTTCACGTGAAGTGCAAAAAGAGAGGGGAGAGTTCCTTTCCCTAGGAAATATTTTACTTTTTGGTAGAAAACTCTGTCTCCAAATATCCATCTAAAAACCTGATTGGAAACAGAAACTGCAGTGCAGAAGTATTCTGCGATGACTCATAAGAACAATAGTTTAGTGCCTATTGCTTCTAGTTCCCTGCTAGTGGCCAGCTTCCACATGCGGACCACCAGGACTGAGAACAGAGTTGCCTTCTTTCGGGAGTATTTTCATTATTGGCACAGCACTAGCCAGTGTCAGATCCACAAACTGAGCCAAGAGGAGAAAAAGTGGGAGGTAAAATAAATCGCTGTATCAGGAAAGCCAGATCAAGACATCCTGACATGCTGGGGGAATAAAAACACCTCTCTAGATTTGTTTGATATACCTCTGAGTATATCAAACAGACCCTGAGAGGTCTGTGGGATGCACTGTATAGGAATTAAGGGAATTAATCATATCAAACATTATATCCAAAAGAAAAAAAAGAAAAAAAAGAAAAAAGCTCCATAAAATCTGTTATAGTTGCATATTTTCAATCAACCATAATAAAAAGTAATGTCTATGTTTGCCTTCAACTTTACTGGTCTCACTACATCCACTCAGTTCAGAAAGAGTAGGTGAAGAGTGCAGACTGATGGCTCCAGCTGGCTTGGCTGCCACTGAACAATCTGATGAACCATTCACCTTGGCAAATGCCATGTGCTTACAGTGGTGGAAGTGACCACTGGGTGGCTGGAAACATATCCTGTCCCCCATGCTGCTGTCCAAAATACTATCCTAGGCACCCCAGAAAGAACTGAATCAGACAACAGGACCCATTTTTGAAACAACCTCATAAACACCTGAGTCAAAGAGCATGGCATTTAACGGGTGGTACTCATAAAGAATATACTTGGAGAGACAGTCTGAGTTATTCCTGCCTCAGGCAAAGGCAAGCCCATTTGTGGGACTGCTTTTGCTCAGGGACCTGGGTGCATGTGGTGGGTAATGCAGAAGGATGTGTAGATATCCGTTGTATACCTCGAAGTAATTTGATGCTGGGTGAGAACAGTCAATAATTTAAATTGCTATATAATACTGTATGCCACATTATTATGGTTGTTATATGTCTCGTTAAGAGTATTACAGTAAGAACTAACCAGGTTAAAGAAGAATGAACTCTAATGGAACCAGATGTCATATATATGTGTGTGTGTGTGTATACTAAAACAAAACCACAACAAGATGGTGATGGTAATTGGTTAGGATAGGTGGAGAAATGGTGGGACCTGAATATGATGTAAATGGTATGGAATAAAGTGGGTGAATCTCTACTTCATTCTCAACGGTTCAGTAGGTCACACAGCTATTTTTCTTTACCATACCACCTATGATTTTGATGCAAAAATAGTATTTCTATAAGCCATTAACAATAAGATGCATTAACATTTGCCCACCTGCTCTGAACGCAGGGAAGTCAGTACAGCAAATGGCCACTGCCTGCTCACCTTTCCCACAAAAAAATATTGGTGGATAAACAGATAGATAGATAAACACACATACATATTTACACACACACACTGCTGTAAGAGTACTTTTTAAACTCTGATTCATACTGTCTGGCCTTTCTGTGGTTTTTAATTTGGTCATCTCTGTGGCAGGTAAATTTGCCAGCTGGACTGAGCACTAGGAAAAATACCAGTCACCATTTGGGACAATTCTACATGTGGTTATTCTACATTGATCTTCCTTAGTGCTCTGAAGGTTGCCTTGGCATACACACATGCACACGCGTGCACACACTCACACAAGAAAAGATAGGAAAAATCCTTGAAATTGCAAACAAAAATGATTCTGCCTTTATTTTTAAATCACCCTGTTCAAAGGGCACGTGACCTTTGTTTGTTCAGACTCTGAGATTACTACGAGAAGCTCACCCACTCACATAGATTTTAGACAAAGGAAGGTCACCAAAATTAAGCATGCTGCATGCAGTTTGTACCACCATGGACTGAGAACTGCTACCAGCAGTAGGTCTGGGAGCAGTGCAGCACCTGCCTGGCTCTACGCACAGCCCAGCCAGCTGCCACTGCATCAGGGCAGTGTCTTTGGGCACAGGGACCCTTGTCCACTCCCTCCACAAGATGAACTTTCCTGCCAGCTGCTTCCAAACTTGCAGTTGATGATTCAAAGACGAAAAGCCCCCTTAGCACGCCCTGTAACAAATTACTCTTCTACCCAATGGTAGTCTGAGCCCGGGGAAGCTCTGTCAATGAGGCATTTTTGCATAGTTCCTCCCTTGTTGCAGAGGTTTATCACAATTCCGGTGTCTTTTCAAAATAGATCCATCATTATAATTTCTCCTTGGGATATTTCACTCCTTTTCTTACGAGGACTTAGTTACAATGGTTTAATACTTCTACCAAATGTCTCATATTGCAGAGAACAATTCTTACGTATTTCACACCATTGAATTAACCATGGAAAACATTTACATATGTCTGGCAAGAAACTTTGGTGAACAGACTCCAGTTAAAAGAACTTTATGTGCAATAAAGTCCTCAAAAATATTAAAAATCATATTTAAAGCATTCTCATAAAATGTGTATTGAGAAAAGACAAGTTTAATTCTCAAAGGCTCCATCATTGAAGTAAAAATTAATATTTGTACTGTTTCTAAATTGGAATAAAATTGCAAAGATGCAAACACTATCCTATATCACAATCTATAAACCAGTCACAAATGTTAAATCAACTGTAAAAATGATTTAAAACCTACATGAATAATTGTATTAAACTGATTTAAAATCACATTTGTGCTACCTTCATTTATTAACTACATTTCAGACAACACTGTGTTTGTAGTGGATTAGCAAGAGTACAGATATATATGGAAAAGAAGCTGTCAGTAAAAAGGGACAAGACCTTTCCTCTTTGGTGCATGTTTTCTTAGCACATGTTTGCAGTAAACAGAAACAGATAAATTAAAGATGCAAAGGCCTTGGTTAGGTTCTGCAGTCAATTCCCTGCAATTTTATGGTTGTTCTCTTCAGTTTGCTTATTCATAATAAAATGACTTCTGTTCTTCATTGCAAGCTTAGAAAGCACTACATAAATATTAATTAATATCTGTAAAACTGTAGCCATTGCTAGTATCAGTCTGTTTTCTTAGAGATGGGAAAACTGTGGGCTGTAGCTTCCATCTAGCTCTAGCATCAATCAACTCCATTAACAGAGCTATTTCAGGCTTGTTTCGGCAAAGATAATTAGAATCGGCAGCTGATCTCGAGATAGGCAAGAAGTGGTCGTATGAGAACTGTAGGGAGTGCCCAAGCCATTGGAGACTTTCCAGTGATTTCAGCATCAGGGGAGTGAACCCTGCTGCCTGCTCCTCACCAAGCATCTGGCCCCAGGATGAGCATACCCCCAGTGCATCTCCCCAGGGCATGCGTCATTGCCATGACACAGTGGGAGAAGCTCTGGCAAACTAAAAACCAGCAGCAACCATTTTAATAGCAAAATGTACCTTGAAACTTTATGCACTGGAAAGTTACAGGATAAATACCCTGTACTTCCAGATTAGAATAAAACTTGAAGGTAAACATCTCCATTCTAGGAATAAAGGATATATTTCACTGTATTTCTTCTATTTCTCATAAAGAATGTACAAGCTGCAGGGCTGTGGAGCCCAGGCACAGACTCAGTGTGCAAGCAGCACTGAGGCCTGGGCCTGTCCTGTCCACGAGCTGCTGCTGTCTGGCAGCATCGCCATGTCTGTCTTTCCTGCCCCACTGCTCAGAGCCTCCACTGCCACCCAGCTCTGCTGAAAGAAAGTTTTTTCTAAGTGTTTATTAAAGGGAGGGAAGCAAACTTCTCTCACTCTTCCTTCCAGAAACAAGTCATGATTTCACGGAAACAGGGAAAATCCAAACGTCAAACTCTCCACAGGGCAAGATTCCCTAATTTGAAGCATATGTCCCCTTACAAAGGCAACAACTCCTCGCCTAAAACACTACAGAAACATTGGGAGTAATTCACGGGCTCCAACAACAGCCACCGCCCCGTGGCTCTGCGGGGCCAGCGCTGCTCCTGCTGCCCATAAAGGCTACACACACATTGTGCTCTATGCACAGCTAAGAGATGCTGCAAACATGTTTGCAGACACAGTTACTGCTCCTTCAGGACTCCGTGTGACCTTTAACATCATTCTCTCCAAAAGTTAATTTCTGTGATTAATGCAATATACTGAAACCCATAAATCTGATCATTTGAAGGATTCAAATTAGGAATTATTGACAGCTGATAGAACAGAAGTGCAGAGATGAGGCAGATTTTCTCATCTGTCCATCTAAATGTTGGAATATGTATTGATTAAAATATGACATGGTATAGAACCCACCATAAATCTAAACTCTATTAGATTAACACAGGCATTCAATTAACATAAAACGACAGCCTAAGAGAAAAGCCTTTAAAGTAGGTCTGTCTCAGTTTAGAATGGTATAACACACTTATCTGTGTGTGTTGGGACAAACAGAGTCATGAGCATGGCTTCACCTCAGTTCAGCGTCCGCAAGTGTGTAAGGCAAACCCTCAGCTGAACATGGGCCCAACGCAACATGGCTGCTCTCAGATTATCACATGGAAAAGACTCAAATATACAAACTGAATATAGAGAACAAAATTGTACTTTTGGCACTATGGCCACTGATTTCAAAACCAACGTGCTGAGTGCCTTCATCATCCATGAGGCTCCTGGGCCTAGACAGCCACTTCTGTCTGAAATTACTTCAGCAGTCAGCAGTGTCAAAAAGCAGAAATACCACTAGGCTCAGTAAGAACATTGACAATGAGGTGAAGTTTCCAGGTAGAATTATGGGGGAGGAAGGAAAAAGGATCAGTGTGTGTCCTTACCATGACTGATTTTTGAGCTTTCTATTTCCAGGCCAAAGTAAGGCAGTGGATGGAAGAGAATGGGAAAACAAGCACTGTACAATTACAAGTACGGGTACTTGCTTGGCACCTTTGCTCAATGGGTCTTCTTAGCACAAAAATAAAAAGGTGCAATTATTTCTTGATTTGTGACTGATTGGGGCTGGGAGCCCTGGCACTGGATAAGAGTAGAAGAGGAAAGCACTGGGGTTTGAGTCAAAATATTGCAGGAAGCAAGGTTCTAGGGTTGGCTTTCACAGATGCTGCCTGTTTGTGGTATCGTTTAATTTTAGCCAGAGTTAGAACCAGTCATGCTTAGACCAAACACTTGAAGACTTTTGTAAGACTGAGAAACTCTGACCATATTCAAAACTGGACAGATACTACCTAAATGCCACGTTTCTGTGCTGTGGCTTGGAGTACTCATCTGTGCACTAAGGCATGTTCCTCTGCATGAGTAGGCTCAAGATTCCCCTCAAGTTGGTGAAAGCCTTAAAGGAGTCCTTAAAGGAGTCCTACAGCCCCATCCCCAGCTGTTCACTGCAACAGCGTTGCTCCCAAGCCGTCTGCTCCCTTCCCCTTCCTCCTACCAGAGCCACCTTTTGCCAGCCTTATTCTTTCCAGTAATCAATAATTACCTTTCTCTGCTCCCACTGATGGCTTCTGCAAGAGCTAGCCTTATGTCACTGCAGCAATTGAAACCATAATCTGAGCTCTAATGAGTATTTGTCTAGAGTTCACAATTGCAAATGGGAGAGCGTTAACCCAAAGTCCCCGTAGAAGCTGACAGGGAACGTCTGGCTGGCTGGGGCTAACATCAGTGGTGAATCCTCCCAGGAACAGAATTAGTATGTGTTATTAGTCTGCGTATTATGTTCACGTTTTAAGAGATACTAATTTTCTCTATTTCTCTCCTTTTCTCCAAAGTACCACTATTTAGGACTATAGATTCATAATTGCTCACGAAAGCCATTGTCCATATTCTCTTAGTACACCCATTATATTTAATCCAGCCTTAAGCCTCTATTCAAATGCAACTTGCCAATATTTTTATTATGAAATTCCATATTTTCTGTGGAGCTAACTTTTGTATTTCATTTTCCCTTCCAAGAGAACCTCAAGCCCTCAGTGTTGCAGACCAGTTCTATAGGAAAGCAGCAGGCTAATGCAGTTTTGCAAAAAACACATTTTTAAAGAAGTTTGCCTGTGCATTTGGCACATGTTCAAATTTTTTTTTGCTATTGTTTACTTATAATAATAGCTTTCAGAAGGTAATTGAAAAAAATGCTGTTCTGAACTGGAAAAGCAGGGTTTTGTCCGAAAGGAAAGCACAGCATTTCCACAATTATTTCAGCTGCAGTCCCAGTTTTTCCCCCTATCTCAGCAGCTCAGTGTAACCGGCTTTTTCCACCACAGTCGGTAGAGAAAATAAGGTTGTTATAACAAACCAGGATTTCACATGAAAAAACTAGGTGAAAAACGTCCCTAATCAACTCTACTGAATGGCACCGATGGCGAGGTGTCACAGAGGCTGTTTTTGTGCCAGGTTCTTGCGAGCAGTGTGCTGCAGATGTGCCAGGAAGCCTGTGGTGCAGTGAGGTGCAGTCCATGCTGCAGCTGGCCTTGCCCACGGCAGTGGTGCTGCCAAAGGGCTCTGGGCTCTACCCACTTTCAGAAATCAACCTAAACCCACCAAGCTATCTTTTTTTCCCCCTCCTTTCTCTTTCATTTTTGTGCTTAAAGGAGGCCAAACCAAGCAAGTGTGCAATTAGTATGAATAGAATCTGAATTGTGGCCTTACCCCCAGAAAACAGGGGCTGCTTGAGATTAATTGGAAAAGCAAAGAAAATAACCCACTTCAGCTCAAACTGCTTCTGAAGCATTGTGGTAAGCCTCACATGATATGAATACATTACCTCCACACTCTAAATACAGAGCAGATGGTTCTCAGGTGTTGCAATGCACATGGTTCCCCAAAGCAGGGAGCATGCAGCACACATGGGTGCTTGGACACTGCTGCACCCCGCAGGGCAATGGGCACAGACTGGCACATCGGGGACAGCTCCCCATGCTGTGTGCCCCAGCAGAGATCTGAATCACCCCCACCCTGTCCCAAGGACACCCAACAGCATGACCCTGCCTACCCTGCACACAGCACACAGAATATTTGGTGCCATTCTCTCGTTGCCCATTTTCCCCAGTATCTGTTTTTCGTGATTTTCTTCTCTACCAAAACTTTTCTCCTCACTTCTCTCACCTAACAAAGCAGACCAGGCTGGGCTGACTGGCAGCTGATATGTACGCCTGTCAAAAGAGCAAAGTCGTATTGCAGTGAGTCAATTCTGTTACCAAGCAAAGTATCTACAGCAAATTGAATAAGTGTGCAAGCAGAACATCTCTCAAACAGCTAATTTACTAAAAACACACTGCACCTTCAGACCAAACACCTTCTGTGCAAGCTGCCAGGGCTGATGACAGGTTAAGGGAATGCACATGTGATCCTGCAGTCCAGCATGATCCTTCCACTCCTCCATGGGCTCATGGGCACCCCAGAGGGATGTGTGCCTTTCATATGGCACACCTAAAGCCAGCCCGGAGGAAACCGCACACCTAGTATGCAGCACTGCTTAATACTATGCAGAAGAGGGTCATTGCTTTTCAAAAGGAAGGGTCTGCTCAGAGTTAGAGTAATTGGGAGGAGAGAGGTGGAGAGGGCATCACTACAGCGTGCATCATTCTCTCTGTAGGTTTGGCTGTGGCACTACTTCAGTGCTGGGCAATGGCTAAGGCAGACACACAGAGCTTGCACAGCAGCAGTGTCACCTGCTGAAGTGACAAACACCTGTGATGAAATCCCTGCACATCAGTGACACTTTGTGAGGAGGCTCCAGTTTACTGCTAAAAACAGCACGAACCTAGAACAGTTCTGTATAAATCACTGACACCCCCAAGCCTTAAACATGAGACCTGCTGGAAGTCAAAGGTGCATCAGGAACAGGATGTTTTTTTCCTTATGCTTTTCCTCCAGGAAAGCATCATTTAACATCTGTGTCTGCCCTAGAAACACAGAACATCCTCCCCTATGGCTGGGGGGGGACCACGAGGTGACCAGAGCCAGGGGACACGTGGAGCTCAGCAGGCAGCTGGTGGGGACAGATGGCCCCTAGGGGACGAGTATCACCGTCTGTCCCTGGATTTCCAAGCACTGCCTGCAGCTGAGCCAGCCAGAGTGCAGGGATGGTCTCAGCTCTGCAGAAAAGAGGAAACATCATGTTTTGTGCATGATTCCCACCGCACCAACTTACACCAGCACTGAATTTAATTTATGGTAACAGTCTCTCAAACCCTTCAGAAGGGAAGTAGTTTAACGTCTGTGGAATACAGTAATGCTGGAAGAAAAATGACATGCTATTGCGTGTTCAGACATCCATACTATTTGCTATTTGTTTAGAGTTTTATGGGGTTGGAAAGACAGAGAAATTTTTTTGTTAGAGCAGTGCAAATGATAGCAACATTACTGGATGCCTCATAGGAAGTCTCAACGTGATAGAAAAGCCTCTCAATGTGAATTGTAAATTGAAATTTATCTTTCCCATTGAAGAAACAGGGGCTAGATTGAGGACAGCCGGGTAAAATCAGCAGTGCTCCCATCTGACACTACAGCAATAATGCTACCTCAGTGCAGAGTTTTTAAGGAGCACTCGGCCGGACTGCACAAGGATGGCACCCCTTGCCTTCATCTGCACCTGTAGAGCAGAGCTGCCCTGGAAAGGGCCGAGAGAAGCCAACTGCACTGGGAACACCTTTCTGGAGCCATGGCAGTAGGAGGGAGCAGGGTGTAAACAACAAGAAGTGCTCCTGACAGCAGTTAGGTGCGAGCTGTGGACATGGTGGAAAACAGAGTGAGCATTCAGAGCAGCTCTTCATAAATATCTCAGGAACAGAAAGCCTTACAGGCACAGGAGTTTGTGGTATGCACTTTGCACAGGAGCTCACACATCAGAGAGGCTTCTGCTTGTCCCCCCATGAATGCCAGATCCCGCAGCCTCAGTGAGCAGAATGCAGCACGCCACACCTCTCCCGAGTGCACACCCTCAGCATGAAGCCACCTGCCTGTCCTGAGACCTCCAGTAAAAGAAACAGATAAATAAATAGATGGATGAATTGTTCCTTCTCCTGTTTGTGGGTTGTGAGCTCCCTCTTGTGGTGCTCTGCAAATTTCCACCTATTTCCCGGAGTCCCTGAAGCCAGCCGCAGCGCTACGCCAGACCAGGCGCCCAGTGGCACCTCCGCGCCGTTATCTCTGGTCCCAGCAGCTTTCTGTTTCACCCTTCAATTTCTGTTAAGATCTTTAAGATAGGAAACGCAGGTCTCGATGCACATTTCAGCTCCAGCAGCTCAAGCAAAGGGTGAAGCCCAAACTCTTCTCTCCATAGCAGCTCTCAGCCAGCCAGTCTCAGTGCACATCACCAGGAGCAGGGCGACATCTGCCACCGCCACAATGCTTCCACCCAATAAAACCAGAGAAATAACAGCAGGTAGGAGGGGAGAACAAAACTGTGGCACCTGTGAAGCACCCTACAGCACCCACTTCCAGTAAATCTGGTTAAGAGAGTCCTCCCAGTCTAGTCATGACAGCATACCACATGTTTCCTGGACACAGGTTTTTCCCTTGTAAGGTTGCTCCGCCACCAGCTTGAACACCTTGGAAGCAAAAGTTGCAGGATGTGGGCTTGAAGGAGAAAAAAACAGCAAGAAAGGCATTTTCTAGCCAGATACACAGAAATAGCTCTACGCTGAGTTTTGGGGATGCTCAATCTCCAAAATTATGAGACAAAGGTTCATCTCCTAAACATACCCATCTATAAATTGTTTTCCGTGAAAACGTGAAGTGTTAAATGCAGAAGAAATGGGGAAATTTTTCAAGACATGCTGCAGAAATTAACACTTTTTTGACAAGCAATCATGATTCTTTTAACATAAATAAAAAATTTGGTCTTCATATTATGGTCTACAGCTGAGTGCCTTCAAAGGCTTATTGTATGTGGTTCCAAAAGCACATACTCAGAGAAATATGCCTTTGTAAAAGCAGATCCATAACTCATCATTCAGACATGAAACTATTGCTAACCAACAAAAGATGGATGCATGGCTATGAAGAATGTGCATCTTTCAAAGGAGAAGCACCCAGGCTGAGCAGCTCCCTCAGTATATTGGAAGTTTCAAAAACTTCAAAATAGTCAGGGAATGACTGAAGCTTCTAAGGAAACCTCTGATTTCTAAAACTAGAACATGATGTGCCTTTCCTTACACATCCATTCTCACCACAAGTACAAGATAGGGCTGTGTGTACTTTGTTTGCATTTGGAGAGCTGTGCATTGTAAGGAAGAGTCAAAATGTTCAAGTTTCACAAGAAAGAAAACTTATAAAACTGCCATCTTATGAAAGTAATTTATTTGTTTTGAAAGACAAAAGGATGAAACATTCCCACAGACCCACAAAGTCTCCACAACCACAGGGCAGGGAAGCACATGAATATTCCAGGCAAGAAGTTAGCAGCCCCTGGTGCCTCAGGGAACAATAGGGGAAAGACTCTTCTCAACCTATTGTGTTCTTCTAACTCCTAACTGCAGGGACCTGTGAGGAACCCAGAGATACTCATAGTTTCCTCTGTTAGGCAGGCACCTCGGGCAGCCTTCATCCAGTGTCATCCAGGACATGTTACACAAACACACTTCTCAACTGTATTTCATTACCAAAAGGAACACCAAATTTCCAGGCATCTCCTGGGCCATCTGTCCCTGTGGCTAAAGATCCCTCTCACTTATTTTTTGCGAGCCCTTGAGACAAGGAGAGAAGTACAACTTGGAAATAAAGCTACAGAATATGCAGAAAAGCGATGGCCTTGGGGAGGTCACCCCATGGTTACACTTACAAGTCCAGTAAAGATGCAGGCCTAGGAGTGAGTTGCCAGCTTCAGGTGACTTAAGTCTCATGGAGCTGAAAGGACTGAGCAGGAATTAATAGTAAATCATTGCCACGTCTCAGGGATTTCATGTCATTCTTCTCTTGCTCCCTGCTGCCTCACTGCACCGAGTACAGTTCCACACATGATCACAAAGGGGAGTTCCTTCCAACGTGTATTAGAAACACAGAGTTGAAATCAAAGCTGCCCAATGGCCAGGTGGGTACTTGCCCAGTGCACTGAATTCCGAGCACAGTCTCAAAACACAGGACATCTCCCTCAGTAAAGAAACAAGGATAACACGCAATGAGAACATCTATTGATACGGAAATCAGATCACCTTACAGAGAAACTTTTCTGTTTCACACAGAGCCCAACTTCATCTCTGTCCATGCCAATAGAGAACCTGGTGTGGGAGGATATAAGACACCCTCAGCAGAGCAAGAAAACAACCACATGGGGAGCAACAACTTCAGAAGTGGTTCTGAGCTGCTAGTATGTGTGGCTGGACACCCAGACCTGCACCTTAGCATGTAAACAAGCGTTTATCTTCTTGAAGGTGATTGTAGGATTATCCAAAACACACTACACAGACATCCTGAAGAGCCTGACAAGATGCTCCAAACACAAACTGCCTAGAAATACTTCTGCTTGATTATTATATATAATCAGAAATACTTCTATTAAAATGTTTCACCTCATCTCCTTTCAAAAACTCTGGTTTCCAGAAACAGGCAAAACAGTTTAATGAGCAGTGACCTCACTAACAGCAGCAACCACTGCAGTCGTGGCCATGACTGGCTCACCTAATGCTTCCTTCTGAAAAACAAGTTTATCTCCAGAACTTTAAAGACAGGCTGCTGCAGGGAGGAATGGACTCCAGAGCAGCCCATGAGGGACCTCAGCAAGCAGATGCAGCCTGGGGGGATTCCACGCCCCAGCAGCTCCTGGCTGCAGCACCCAGGGCATGGGCACTGCTGGGCAGGGAGCTCAGGGCAGGGCTCCTGTGTCCTGCCTGGGTTCTGCTGTTCTGCAGCAGGTAAAGGGGCTGCCATCTGCTTCTCTGCCTTTCTAAAAGCCTTCATGGCTTTTGTGTTTTGCTTCTTCCCCCTCCACCCCAAATTGTCTCCTTTGATATAATACACACTATTTTCTATGTTTTGTATTACTAAGCACGCTAGAAAAAGAAATGCTTTTTGGTTGGGATTGACTTTTTTTTCCCCCCAAGCGAGACAGCCAAACCAAAAAATCAATTGTTAGCACAGTCATAATAGGGACAGCAGTCTGCACTCAGCATTGCGGGTTACAGAGCTGAGTGGGCCAATACCACATCCCAGAATTCAATTTCCACTTCCAAATTCGGTGAAAGAAGGGACCCAAAACAATATGCAACCTTGGACAGATAGACCTGCTAAAACTCTATTGCCTCAACATTTGATCTCAGCGCACAGCTCAGGTCCCAGTCCAGCACATACCCACATTTGCTACGTGAACTTTTGCTCCCTCTCCAACTTGATTAAGAGCAAAGAAAGTAACAGATGGATCCATGCTGTTCCTTTGTAGCTGTGAGATTAATGTTTGCATTGCATCAGACTACTCGCACTCGCACAGGGGAATGCTGCTGCTAGCCTTGCAACTGGCACCTGCACACTTTGTCCAATCCAGGCTGAAGCAGGATGCCTATGTAAGAGAATGCAAACAGTGTTTTGTCCTTTTTAAATATATGAAATGCTTCAGAAACATGACACAGTGTGGAAAATGGGGAAGCCCTGGATAGCAAACTTTGCTGTGCTTTGCCACTTGCACTGGCAGTCCTGCCTCTGCTGCACGTCACTGTGCTAGAGGGCTCTCAGCCAGCACACAGACACGGACTTTCCTTTTCGCTGAGGGCTCTGTTTGCTGACTGATGGGCAACATCGGCACAGAGACAGGACAAGCCCCAGCCCCTGCCACTCTCTAAATATAAGCAACCCAAACCTATGGGTGCAGGTAGCCATGGCAGCCAGCACATGCCTGCGAGCCACCGTCCCAAGCCACAGCCTTGAGATGCCCCCATGCTCCATGGCTGGATGGACAAACCGTGGTGGTGAGAAGGGAGGGTCTGTCTGTACTACTGGGATTGGGTGCTGTGGGTGCACCGTCCTGAACATCAATGCCACAAAAGGGACATGTCTAGAGCAGCCTCAGCCCCTCCGAGCCCTGCTGGGAGGGCAGCGTAGGGAAAGCATCCCACACCTCCGGGGCTGCCTGCTGTGCAGGAGGATGGGCTTCATATCAGGCGCCATGCAATGTGCAGATTTTAATAACCGCTCCCATCTATCAGGACATCTACCACACTATAAATTTTGCAGCTGTTGAAAAGTAATATATATATAATTTTTCATCATAGGTCCAAAAAAGCCTCAAACAAAACTGAAAAACAAACCCAACCATATGCCTCCTTGACTCAGGATACATAAACCTGTTGTTCAGTCCAGAGGAGGGATTACAGCGTTACTTTTTAGTAAGTTGCTTTTCATATGGAAATTTCTTTTCACAGTAAATCTCTGTATTTAATGGCATCAACATAAAAAACATCCCTATTTTTAGTTTCCTGATCATGGACATATAGATTTTTATAGTGTCTGCAAGCAAACATTAATGGTAATTTCCCCATTCTCCTTTGTACTTTGTTAATGTCACAATCTGCTGTAAAACCTTGCCAAGTTTCTTAACTGTCATGTTAATTTCGAGACCTAGTCTGCACTCCCTGACATTTCAGGACAGAACATGGCAGTAAAAATAGATTAAAAACAGCTTAGAAGTATTATAAAATCTAGAAATTTACAGATGGTGGAATTATATCCGCTGAATGGAAATTTTAGCAACTCGGAACGCAATAACATTGGAATAGCCTATTGATACCTAAGACAAATATTTTCAGAAGTAACATAATGGTATCTGAATAGTGGGCAATACTCCCCAAAAACGTAGAAAAGTTGTATTTTCTTCCTTTTTTTCTTTTTCTTCTTTCTTTTTTTAAAGCAAAAAAGCATCACGTTGAATGTGCATCTCGTGTCAGGGCTGGCGTTAAGTTTCAAAGCTTTTCCCTACCGTATAAATAAAGGACATAATAAGATCTTGATTTTATTCATGATTAGTTCAAAGTTCACACAAATTATTTCCCACAGGGGATTTGTCTGAGGGTTTTTGGCGTTATAGAAATGCATTAATGTGCTTTAGATATTAAATGACAATGCCACATGGTAAGAAATTTGCACGAATGAACAGGAAATTAGACACTGTTGTTTCTGGGTTATTTTTTTTAAACTGATTGCTAAAGAATGCTCCGTTTAAATGCGTACTATCCATTTCAAAGGAAAGCTTTTGCTGATTTCAGGAAGTTCAAAATCGGCTAATCAGAAAGTAATACAAAGTTAGAGTTAAATATTTTTTAAAGGAAACTGTTTCTTTAAAAAAAAATCCTTTCCCCTTTTCTTTAAGGAGTACTTATTATTTCCATCATCCTTGTTGAGTTGTTGATGAATAGCTCACATCGTTTGCCAAGCTCCGCCCTCTGTCTTTTTTCTAAACCCTTTACTCATTATTTGCTCAGTCTTTTTCCCACAGCCTAGACAGCCTGTCAAGGCAGCTTAAATAAAACACTGTATTAACATTAGGAAATGGCATTCAGTTCCCAATTGATCTCCTAATACTTTATGTTGAAATGATAATTGGTACAGTCTTCATTGAAAAAAAAAAAAAAAAGAGAAAAACTACTTTTCAGTCACCACAAGGTATTATCTTAGCTGATGTATTCACAACCAAACAGATACATTTTTAAAATCTCCCCATCTGCTGGAGACTGCAGTTCACAATTCTTTTCAGCTGACATAATCCAGATTGATTCGTTCAGCAGATAAAATTCAGGCCACTTCTGCCCTTTATAGGAGCAACATAATACCAGTCTTTATTCAGTAACAATGTAACATAATGGGATCGGAATGTGCAAAATGACTGTTCTTAAATTACTGTGACACACAAGGGTCCAACACAAGCTGTGGTTTAATGTAAAAAATCATTAGGCACAGATTACTTAAGTGGTCCTGCATTAACAAGGTCAAACCAAGACCGTTTGTGATATTTTTTCAGGGAAAAAAAACCCAAAAAATTGTTTGCTAATATCTAGATTATGAATGCACTTTAGGAGGAGGAAATATGCAGGTTTTGGGTTTTTTTTTTTTTTTGCATGAAGAAAGTGCTGCTTATTCAATAATGAGCGCAACAGTTAAGGAGCCTATAAAGACCTTTTCCACAGCGCCAAGTGAATCTGCTGCACGCCGAACACAAAATCCAAACATCAAAAGGCCCTCGAGAGAGTTGCCAGAAAAAAATATGTTGGTGCACTGCTGCATCACACAAATTTTGAAGGCCAAAGATTATTAACCCGTTACAGCCCTTTTCTTTTGATATAACTGGATCCCATCAGAAGGAATTCAGCAAGTCATGCACCACTGCAGGGGTTTGCACGTATGTAAATCAGTTATTTAGCACTACGTCCCTCATACCCTTACAAATCAGTGTGTCCACATCAGAAAGCTAAAGTGGAGAGATGCAGTAAATTCTCTGCTTAACAGACTTCTCACTCCTTGCGCTCTGAGTGTCCAAGGAGCATTTAGAAAATTCCTTTGTATAGTTATTTCTTCCTATCTGATAACAATCAAAGACTTGGCAAGTCTTATTTGTATTAAGAAACCTAGTATACCATCACTCACTGAAATAAAAGAATAAGTAAACATTCATTTCCCAATTAAATAATAATAATAATAATAACAATAATAACAATTTGCCAGTGTTTTCCTCTTGCCTTTGATTTGGGGGCCATCCGTACAGGAGTGAAGCCCCACATGGCAGCCAGCAGCCAGGCTTGCTCATGCAAGGCAGCTTCTGCTGTTGGTGGAAGCTGACCCAGAAGCACTGTAGCTCAGCCCCTGGGAGGATGAGGGTGGTGCTGGAGGAATAGTCAGCCCCTGTGACACTGCCATTGCACGGTGGAATAGAGGTCTGCTTCAGACCTTTCCTCTGGATTCTGCTGAATGGGTTAAGTTCCCCACATCTCATATCCCTATTTTGACCTCATAAACAGCAAAAGCAGAATTTTGCTTTGTCATACTACATTGATAAATGACCAGAGGTGGATAATTTCTAAAATCAGTTGGTGCCCATTTCATCAACTGACAGAAAGAGCCTCAAGAAACCTAGCCAGAAGATGGCAGATCCATCTCAAAAGGCAGTACAAAAACTTAAAGTCTGTGTACAGGTGGGTGATGCCCACACCCTGCCAACCACTACCGAGAGCTGCACCACACGGCAGAGGTGCCCAGCAGGGCCACACCAAAATCAAGAAGTGCCCTCCTGAAACATTTCCATTTGCAGAATTCCCACCATTTTTGTCCTTTTACAACAAAGCACTGAAACACTGCCCAATCAATTCTACCCAAAGTAATGTGAAAAATGAATTTATGGAAGTGGTTACCATCAGTTCATAACCGGACCATAAAATAAGCTGTGTCCCTGTCTTCCGAATAACAAATGTATTTAAATGATGTGTGTTCTGCTGACACGAACTTCATAATCACAAAAGATTGCAGTTTTAACAAGTAATGAAAACTAACTGCATAACTCCAACAATCTTCAAACTCATTACTTCCAAATATTTACATATTCTAGTGAACTTAGGATGTCAATTTTGACTGCACAAATCCAATAACTGAAACATATGGCCTTGAAACCTGCAATCAATATAAACCTTTTAGAGCCCAAGCTTCAAAAAGTTATATCAAATATATATTCGATGAGAAGAAGGTTAATTGAATAATTGATTACTCAGTTACAATTAAGTGCTCTTCAGATATCTTTGGGAAATACAGAGATATAATAGTGATAGATATTTATTTGTTTATCAGCTATCCCTGATTTATAGCTATCATTTATTTTTTATTTCCTAAGTCAATTTTTACATTTATATATTTTAACAATATAGTCCCTGGTGAGAATCAATATACAGGGCTTTTTCACCACAGTGCTATCAAAACTAGCCTAGAAATCTATATCTACCAATTCAGCCAATTTCAGTGCAGACTTCAGCATTATAAACACCTTACTAAAATACTCAGATTTTGTCTCCAGACAGCACTTATGTAGAGAGAACGTGCAATATTTGTAGCAATAAAGGTTAACCAGTACTAACTGTGCAGATAAACTCTGAACTTCACCACACATAAATGAAGGGATGGCCCTTGGAAAGAAAGTAACACGTACTGTTTGTGTGCTTTTAACAAAATATTATCCCTTATCAAAATACAAACAGGTTCACAGAAGTTCCACCCCTACAGCAACTGCCAAGAGGAACTTCGGGGCATTTTGACATGGACTAAACAATAAATCAGATAGATGTGGGTCTTTAGAGCTGTCTGCTCGGAAAACTCCTGTTAACTCTTAGCAGTATTAATATCTTTTAAAATTTGTTTAGTAATAGCATCCAAGTTCTCAGCAGTGGGGAAAGTACCATTATATCAGATGCTGTGCACGTCTGCATACACACGTTGTTCATACACAGAGTCATACATACATATATACGAAAGGCCCTGTATTTAGTGACCAGATGACCTAAAGGCTAGGTAAGATTTGTTCAAACATGCTGATTTTCTCTGAAGATGTTAAGACAAATTATAAAGTGCCATCCTTCCTCTGCTGTAGATTTGAATGTTTTCAGTTCTTTCCTGCATCCATCTCTAAGGGACTAGGATAACTTCCATGAAAACCTGTTTAAACAGCATTAGACATAAAGCTTCCTGTCTTTTAGAGCATAGGTCTGCTATTCACTTCAAAATGTGAAGCCTTCTATACCTGGTGTATAATAAAGAAAACTAACTCATGAAGGAAACATTTCAAATATTTTTGATTGGTGCTCAGATTACAGCATGTGGTGATAAGGATGAGAAAAATAACTTCACATTCTCATGGAACAATAAGATCTTATTTTGGTGAATGCCCTCCTATAGTTACAAATGTCTGAGAGAGATGCATTTCAGGTGAGACAAGCAGTGCAAAGCATGAGGAAGACCGAGAAAATATACAGATTCTCACTTTCCTTTTCTAAGTGCCTGCTACACCTAACCCTTGATGTACTGAAAACCTTTCATGAATTATCCTTCCAAGAAAATAGGGTTCCAATCAGATCAGTCCAAACTTCAAGAGGCTCCACTGAGTTTTCCTTTCACTCTTATTCTCCATAAAAGCAGCAGTGCCAGATACAAGACTGGGTGTGCGTGGGCCACAGAGTGCTAAAATCTCACTAATTGCGCTCCTTGACCTCAAGGTAACACCTGGATGAAATTCATCACTTCAGGTTTTGTTCTCCTAATCTCCCACTCCGCTGTGGTCAGATCGAGGGCTCCCGAGGTCTATGAAACTATTGTGGATTTTCAAGCAGAACCTGATATTTTGAGGATTTTATTATTTAATACGAGCTTTCAAAACAGAACACCTAGGCCCTGTGGACACCAAGCATAACCCTCTTTACACGCTGCACTTTATAACATGCCAAGGGTGATGTACGCTTTATGTTGGGCCTCATAACAAACTGACAGGCATTGCTGTCCATTGACAAAGCCACATGACAGCGAGGTGTCACAGCCAGAGAGTGCAGATGTATTATCTCTCTACCACTTAGACAGGAGTGACATCCTTTGAATCTCAAGAGACAATGTCGCGGGCGAGCTAACCGGAGTGCGTCAGCTGTACGCTCACCAGTATTGACAGTCAACAGCTCCACATACAACCACCACAAAAGGACACTGTGGTCTAAGGACAGCAGATTTCAGATTTCATATGTGAGGTGATGTTGCCAGACAAAAGATGACTACGAACAGTACACTTCAAAAAAAAAACAAAGTTAATACACTATATTCACATTCAGTCTGAGGCTCTAAAAGTACTCAACCATCATGATTTTTTGGATGTCCCATGTTCACATCCCATACTATGGAGAGAATTCTTCAGAAAGATGCCATTTAAATTCCTTACAAAGGAATTTATCACATAAAATAAGAACATATTATAATAATAAGCCCCAATTTGAAGGCCCATAAATTAGTTTTCTTTTAAGTATGACCAAAGGCAGTTTTGTAAGCTAACTCCTGGAGGAACGTAACAGCATGAATGTTACCCACCTCACTCACACCCAACAATATTTTTCAGATATTCTGAACAGTTTACAAAATCAGCAGTTTGTATTATTATTATTTTTTAAGGCATTATACAGGTTGTGCCACATTCACAACTACGCAGATGTTATTTGCAGGTCCTATGTAAGTAAGTTATTGGACCTACCTGCCCTCTTCAGTGATCCTGAAATATGGTGGCATACTTGAAAAGCCAGACTGAAATGCGGGGCTCTCCTGATAAATTATCTCAGGATCAGCTGCTAGCCCTTGCATTCAGATTCAGAAGTAACAGCTGAATCCTATTAGTAGAAGTGGGAAACAGGGATAGGGGGTGAAAGGACAATTAGCTTCTGCCTCTCCTTGGAAGAGACAGGAACAAGGGAAAGTAGAGATGGAGACAAACCCTGAAACAAAAGCCTGGAAATAGCAGCAACCTTACATGAGAAGGGCATTTGGGTCACTAAGAAATCTGAAGTATGAGGAAGGGGAAGATTGGAAGCTCACCCAGGAAGGGAAAGCTGAAAACAGACTTTTTACAAAGCCAGATGAAGAAATCATCTTCCCCTTCCTCCTACACCAAGCCTGGCAGAAAATAAACAAATTGCACTGTACATCTTACACTGCTCCCTCCTAGACAGCATGTTGGCAGCCCACAGTGCCATTCCATGTATGCCATTCAAGGTGTATGGGGTAGGATGTCAGCCTCAGACAGGGGAATGCACTCACATTCAACGTTCTTGCTCCAAAGTGCCATATCAGAAACATACATAGCTGGGCATCATTGTTAGGGGCAGCAGCAAGGGTAATGCTGGCTACAACTTCAGCCTGACCACACTATGCTCTGAACTGCATACAGCCAAGGTCACCTCTTGCCTGACACCTAATTGAACAGACAAGAATCGTTTAACTTGGGGTGAGGGGAGATAATTAGGGAACTTTTTCTCCAGAAAATCTCAGCGTCTCAAATTAGTAACGAAGAATCAACCATTAGGTATCCAAGGTCATTGGGTTTTTGGTTTTGTTTTTTTTTGTTTTTGCTTTTTTTAATTTTTTCTTCTTAAAAAAAAAAAATAATTGCTATCAAAATCTTTTCAACTGCATGAATTGTGTATGTTAAGAGGCCTGGAAACTGCTTCATGTGTTTCACCTCCTGCTGTGCTGTTTTTGTGCTGACAGGACTGAAGATAGCTTTTCTAGCTCATAATATCACAGGGAAAATGCTATATTAAACTAAGACATCTCTGATCATATACTAAGAGTAGACGTGTAACGTGAGCATGATAAGTCCATTTATCATTAGAGGCGAGTTAAAAATGTCGCTGTTTTGAGTTGCACCAGGTTCCAAAAATGTATTTATTTGTTGAACTAATTCATACAATGCCTTAAATATTCAGTGTATTGCAGTTCCAAAGAACGAAGTGAAACGTGTCTGAAAACACAAATTTAATTTATCTGTTGTGAAGAATGCATGTAAAAACCTTTTATGTGACTGTTACTCATACCTGGAGCATCAGTCTGGGCTCACACTAGCAAATTGTATAATGGATAGTTGGCCTAAACACACTGACAACTAGCAAAGTTTTTGCTAAATCTTTTAAGTGTACAGAATGAAAAAACCCTATCCCTGGGCAACTGGATTGCACGCTCCCCTGGAGAAAAAAAAATAAATAAAATTTTAAATAAAGCTTTAAGTGCCAACATCCAGAAAATACGGCAAGATGGAGACCAACCTGTCCAGCATAGACCTACCCAGTCCTTAGAATTCTGGAGAAGAAAGGCCCCAGACAAAAGCAGAATTTGTCTGAACCTTTGTCTTCAGGAGATCTCCCTTCTGACTCTGCAAACGTGGAGCTTTATGCTATGCTGAGCTGTATTCCGTTACAGCAAACTAAAACCTTTCAGTTTGATTGTGATTTTTTTCAGGTTTCCAAAGACAAGCCAAAGTTTGGTTTTCTGGGCCAATTAAATTAGCTACCGTAAGTCTGATTGGGCAAAAATATTCCATAGGAAATTATAAAAATGTTTCCTAAAGTAATTGTTATAAAAATCCATAAGTGATTGGAAATAAAAATGATCCTTTAATTTCCAAATTGCATTTCTTTCATAAGAAAAGAGTCTGCCAGAATAATGTTTCATATTTAAAACTGTACAAAACTCTGCACATATTCTCAAATATGAAAATGGAGACCCAGTCATATTACTGTTGTCCTTTGCATCTTCTGCAAACATTCCACCTCTCATCATATTATTAGTTATACCACATTTTGCTGCTGCTAAATACTAGACTCATTCTTCAATGTTCCAACATTTCATAATGAAAAATAAAGACATTTCAATTTAAAACTAAAGAGAATAGAATGCCTTGCAGATATTATATGCAGCAGAGGGACTCTGTGAAGTAAGGAATTTCTCTTTCTTGATGGGAATGACCACATATAACCGATTCATGGCTCTGCTTTGCTTCAGCACTCAGCATCTTACAAAGTATTATTGACTCATGAAAAGCAGCATTCCCGGATTGCCTGGAAATCACCCTCCTTGCACAAAGGGAATGAAGGAACTGACTGTCTGAGCACCCCACGAGGAAATGGAGGTGGTGAGAAACCTCTCTGTAGCTGTCCCATCAGACAACTTTTTAAGGTCTGAGAAAAGCAAACCATGCATCTGATCAGCTAAGGGCTTCAGCATCAATTATACATACTCGTCTAATGTAAATTAGCTACATTTTTTAACTTTTTTTCCCCCTAACCAGGCTTTGGTGCAGTAACAGGACTGATGTGGCTGAGTTCTAGGGCTGCTCCTGCCCCTGTGCCAGGGAACACGGGGAGGTGATCACCCCTCTGTGTGCTACGGACTTCTTCCCTGCTTGCTCTTCTCTCCAGGGTGGCTTATTTTCCCTGTGTTAGCACCAAATGTTCACTGCATATGCTGTAGCTCAGACAGGCAGACAGGATCTTGGAGATAGGCTGCGGAGTCTGTCACTCCTCTGAGAGGTACAGCACAGCCATAAAAAGCTGTGAAATCTTCAGTGCTACAAATGATGAAGCTGTCCCGGCCTGAGGGCCGCAGGAGCCCACCAACGCCTCTGCCAGGTTCAGTGGGAACTTGGCCTGATGGAAGAGCTGCAGCAGAGTTGCGCTTGTGGCACGCATCACTCTGTGACTCCTCTAAATCCAGGGAAAGCAGCACAGGGGGATGTTGAAGAGCAGCTCTAAGTATCAGGCAAGGGCCTGGGATGGTTTTTTTAATGTAGTCTTAATGAGTTTTGCCATCCTATATGTACTGGCATTTTAATAACTACTAAACCTCCTAAAGTCTCCAGAGAAAATGCTCTGACTCTATGATGAGCACAATATAAAAGCATAGAAAGACAGACAGACAGATATTAATAATTTCTTCCTACCGACATATGTATATATATTCATCTACAATCATGCAAAAATTTCAGGGTATTTTACCCCTATTCAGCACAACAACATTTACTACTATCGGTCTAATCATAAATACAATTATTCTTGAGTACTCTATTACAAAAACCAATAAACTAGGCCTCAACAGAGATTCTGAAATTACTTAACTTTTCCTTAGAAAAATATTAAAACAGTATTATCACATCAATGAGAGGAAAAGACAGGAAGATAATAAAGTTATGTTAAACCTCCCTGTATTTACTCATGTGTGAAACAGTTATGTCTGGTCACATAATTGCAATGGTTCTGAGAAATATTTCATATTTTATAATGAACATTAAAAGAGTTTGTGGATCATTACTTTATATGAGTTCCAAAGTTATTACATAAAACCCAACAGGAATGGTTATAAATTATTTGATCCTCTAGTCTGGCCTTGGTAAACATAACATGAAGGCTGAACTATCTCAGCAGACAAGATTCATGATAATAGGTAAAGTGCTTCTACAGTTAAAGAAGAAGAAAGCACCAGGGTACTTATAAGCAAGATTCTTAACGTTTTTTCTTTGGTGTTTCAAAGAAATCTGAAATGAGCTTAAACCATTAAGAAAAAAAAGAAAAAGAAAGAAAAAAAAAGAGGGAGAAAACCTTTGTCCGGAACAAAAGAAAACTTGCTCAAAAGCATGTTCCACCATCTACCAATTTGGCATTATCATAACCATGGCCCTAAAGTCACTGTCAAATTCTTCAACTCAGAGCTCTGTATGTGTTTAAGACACTGTACTTAGCCATGAAGTAATATCACCAGCAATTATTTGATTTTCAAAAGGATCCTGAAGAACATCTCATTGAAATATGAAAAATAATAGTATACTAACAAAAGTTACACACTTGACTATTATGAAGAATTTTTGTCTTCAAACTACAACTGGCAGCAGCATTTTAATTAATGAGTGATCATTTGCTCCAGAGATAAGTGCACTGCTAAATGAATTCTGGTCCACTTCCTCCTCTTTGCTCATCTTTCTCTCCAGCTCCTGTGCTTTATGTCAAAATACTTTGTGGATGTTTTTGTTTTGTTCCATAGATATCTTCTAGGAATATTAATATGAAAAATTAATTCAGCTATGCACACAAAACATTGAATAAAATTGGAAGGCAAGTTGAGATATTCCAGTCCATTTATAAAATATATTTAATGCAGATCATATCCGAGGCTCAAATCCCGCAGATTTCTGCTCCCAAAGCAATCCTGCCATCACGGCTGCAGGATATTTGCATGTGTAAGAAAATCTTTCCTCACAAGAATTTCTGGGTGATATTTTTTTGGCCCATACAGATGGGGGCCTGGACAATGCCACTGCATGGCCCTGCCCTGCCTTAATGCTCTGCTGCAGGTTCCCAAGCTGCAGTGTGTGGGCAGGAGCTGACTGCTGATGTAACCTGAAAAGCCACCGCCGAGCCAGGAAGGCTCGGGACCCTGCCCGCTGCGACAGCCCGCTGTCAGCTCCCATTAGCCACCTGTTATAACTTTTTCCTTTTTTCCTCCAGAATTCCGGGAGTTTTATTGAAGCACTAAACCACGCAGCTGTGGCAGATGAGGGCTCTTAGCCTCCTCAGTCTTTCATCACAAAACACTTAGGTATGAAAATGCCGTGCCCTGCAAACCCTCAATGCCGGGCATGCCCACAGCGCCTGGAGCTGAGCTGTGCCTCTGCTCTACTCCTGTGCCCCTGGGGAATAGGAGTGCTGAGACACTCCATGCAGCACACTGCTATCATTCCCCAGTTCACATTATTATTGCTTGCTGTATTATTTTTTAGTTCCCACATCATAGCTATTTGCTGCTGGAAGTTTTTTCCAGCTGGAAGTCTATTTGCTGCCCTCTCTTTTGTCTTCTTATCCTGCACTTAACGTCCCTAGCTCTTGCCATTAGTCGGGTAAGTATGAAACCTGTTAAATAACAACTTTCCAGAGCCTTTGGTGAAAGCTTCTCAGGGAAGTCCCAAGAAGAGCACACCCAATGCTGCCTGGATGCTTTTCCCTGCTGGCCAGGGGGCACATTCTCTGGATTCTTTAAGTGACCATTCTGACTTTAAATGGCATCTCCTTGCACTGAAAACAGACAGCTAGTGGTACGGACACGGAATAACCTTACAGAAGGAACATCAGACGTACCCCAAACGCTTGCAGGTTGCATAATGCAGGGCTGCCGCAGGCCTCGTGCCACCTGTAAGAGCAGAGGAACGCAAATCTTGCACGGCAGTTTTGGGGACGGAGCCGGTTTGCCTGAAGCCCTTCTCTTTTTAACGATAACCTATTCCTCTCCGGGTTTATCCACGGAAAACATCCCCAACCCTTTTGTACTGCATCCTCTAGGTGGTGCTAACACTGCACAGCTCCGGCTGCTCGGCACAATGAAAACATTAATTTGCTATGAGATAATTTTTGACGTAAATGTAAAATGGTGCCCATTCGAACTCAGTAATGAAGCATGGTGCATTTCTACAGCTCCTAATTTGACTAGTTAAATGACTCCATTACGTGTCTAACAGACAGAAGCAAATAATTTCTGGTCAGTTGACGCTCACTTATCCGTATCATTTTACCCTGAAAATAAAGTCTCTAATCTACAGTTTCTTTGTCTTAGTTTTTTAAAATATTATTAAAGCAAACATACTTAAATAAGAGAGATTAAACCAACACAAACTAACAATTAAGGCTACAATACAGAAATGAAGTTTATGTAATGTGAGAGGATGGATAAAAATTAAAATTAAATAATAAATTAAACGACTGCTTATCTCAGTTATTTCCACCGTGAGATTTGACAACATCACTATTTAGGAAAAGGAAAATGTCCTTCTCAAATTCACTGATTCCGAAAACCACTTTAAATACTGTCTGCAAATCTGCCTATAAAACTTCCCCACACAACTTTGGGAACGTTTGGAAAGACTCTTTACAGTACAGAGCAATAAAATAAAAATGTTGCCTTAATAAATATCAGGTGATGAATAATTTTGCCTGGAGGAAAAAAAATGGTTAATGCTGAATCTTTATGTTCCTCATCTAAATGCTTTTCTCTTCCTGCTAAAAACAAGTTTAGAATTAAAGCATATCACTTTACACATATTGCATGCATATTAGTGAGACACAGCTGCTTATGCCCTACTCTTAAGAGCCATATGATTAAGTTATGGGATATCAGATAATCCGAAGTCCCTTTCTATTGGTCACCTTTCACAGACAAAGGCTTTTTAGTTTTAAGTCCATTTAATGACAGAATGTCCAATTCTATAAATGTGTGAGTAATTCCAGCGGAACACCTGTGGCTCTCTCTGCTAGAATACAGAAGAAAAGATATAAAATGTCATTACAGTAACATTCACTGTCTGACTTTAGCGAAAAATATTCACAATCAAGGCTGCCACTCCATCCCTGATGTATTCCATCATACTCGGGTTTCCATGGTCTCAGAGAAGTAAGTGTGAGCTTACATACCATATGTGGTACCAGCCTCGGTCACAGCGGGGTGAGCTGAGGACAGAGCAACTATTTTCTGGTTGAAGTCACGAGTCCAGTGGGTTCATTTCCACGATGGTTTGTGGGGACAGAGGCATGTGACCCGCAGCGTTATTAGCAAGGGAAATGCGAAAGAAGTTTCATGCTTCTCTTAAAAAAAACTGTACTTTGCTTTTGTAGCTTTTTTTCCTCTTGCCATTTAATTGCATCTGTTTTTTGAAGATATAAACTCGACTCGAGCAGGATTTGTAGGAGCACAAGTTTTATAATGACAGAGAAGAAGGACAAGCAGATTTTGATGCATATGATGCAGTGTCCAGGAAACCTGAGTTTTCTATTGATGTTGTTTTTGCAGCCATGACAGTGGAAACGTTATGACCCAAAACTAAGTATGGAGAGTTACATTAAAATTAATGGGCTTCTTCATAGTAGCCATTCTTCAAACAGAAAAAGCATTCAAGGAGTTAGAGTTGGATTTACAACTAAAATATAAAGCTCAGTATCGATGTTCAATTTCAGCA
Organism: Pavo muticus; assembly: GCA_016647715.1. Lineage (NCBI taxonomy): Eukaryota > Metazoa > Chordata > Aves > Galliformes > Phasianidae > Pavo > Pavo muticus. The sequence continues at coordinate 6,182,704 of JACDJE010000015.1, read as the reverse complement.
GGGCTGATTTCAGAGAGTGTGCATTGCAGTCCCTGCTGCTCTCGAGGAAGGCAATGGCAAAACTCCCAGCTGACTTCAATGAGAGGAGGAGCAGACCCTGAATGGAATAAAGGAATGGAGGAAACAACTCTATACGGAAATGGCAAACGTTCAAAGATGAGTTCATATCAGCAGAAAATACACATGAGGCCTGATAAAAATACCCAGTGGGTCAAAGGAGCGATCTCTGTCCTGGGGAATCCAAAATAGTGAGCAGAATGTGTCAGGAGGAGGAGGAGAACCTGTGGTCTGCAGACAGGGTCATGGCCTGAGCCCACAAAAGGCAGATATTGAGGCTGGGGCACACACAGGGGCTGGCACCAGGCCACAGCAGACGAGAGGCCGAGCAGCACAGCAGGCACCAAGCCGTGTACCTGCAGCCCGACGGCTGCTGCTGCCACGTGTGGGTGGCTACACACCCGATTGCTGGAAGGATTAATAAGGGAGATGAAAGTGAAGCTGTAAAAATCCACTTCTTGAGTATCTGAAGTCCAAACCAAGCTACCAAAGGTGGGATCCTGGCTAGAATGCGTAAGGAAAAGGCAGAAGGAAGTGAATACTATAGAAAGCATCAGTGAAACACATTTGGAAGAAGGAGGAGGAGGAACACCTATATATAATAACAGCTCTAGGGAAGATTAAGGAAATTAAACACCAGTCAGCCTGATTTCAGCAGTGGGAAAGATGTAGGAAACACTAATCAGGGACAAAACACAAAGTTATGATTTAATTAAAGATATTTAGCATGGTTTCGGAAAAAGGAAGATCATATGCAACAAAACTAACACAGTATTTGGAAAAAAACACCTAACTCTCCCAGATCCCCCAAAGATGAAGGAAGCCACAGATATGACATACATATGCCCTATGCAAGCTAACACTGTACCATCAAGATATAATGTTCTAAGTTTTGATGAGAGGGAGACCTAAACAACATATAACGAACCCAGCGGGGTGCGAGGGCACAGGCTCAGCATGTCAGCATCAGGAGATGTGGCCAATGGGAGCTGCTGCATCCCAAGGATCCCCAGCAAAGCTGATTTTGCTCCTTTCTATTTCAATGACATGCAAAAAGCAGATGAAATTTATTCAAAGTACAAAATGGAGGAGAAGCTGCAGACAATACGAATGAAGAGACAGCATACACATAAAAAAAATCCAGCCTGCCCCTTGGTGATCAGGGAAAGTGGCATGATGCAATCCAATAAAGAAGAAACATCAAGTAACAATGTGGTAAGAACAAAAGGAACGTAATGCTCACCGCTCTGCCTCACAGAGACAGGAGGGGCAGAAGCGCAGTGAATAATTAGAAATCAAACCCCAACATCTTAAACTTAGGACTTAATGTCAGCATAAAAGAAGCAGAGACATTACTGGAATTTCCAAGTGGAGGCATAGAGTGCAAAATCATCCCTGCAGTGTGTAACAGGATAGCAAGGAACTATTTATACACCTGTCCCCTAACTTTGGCTATCTTTGTCATTAGACATGTAAAGAACACCCAAAAAGCTGAGTGACAAATTACCCCCGTGAGTCCAAAACAAACCAGATGAGCATTCTTTAGGATGCCTCTCTTAGGAGGCAAGGAACAGACCTGCTGAAGTAGCCTCAAGTTACAGCTGTATCTAACAACAAGGGCACGAGCCGGAGCTAAGGAAAAGCAGGCACTACTGGAATTTAAGTGGAATTTCTTTACACAGACAGTCCTTGTCATGTGCAACCCAGGGCCACTTTAGCAACCTGCTCAGAAATACTGCACTCTGAGACATTCAGAAGACAAATAGTGAAGCAAGGATGCCCCTGGCTTTGCATCCTTCGGCACTTTAGAACAATGTGAGCCACTGACGAGATGAGCTTCCAAAACAGAGAGCTACTTCTGTCTCATGGGGCAGGTAAGCAGTGTGGGGCAGCACTGCTCTGCAAGCAAGCACGCATGTAACATGAAGGCAAGCTGCTGGGACACACAGATGAATCAGAGTGTGTGCAATGCTGGTTTATTTAGTTATCATTATTGTTGTTATTATTCTCCAAGCCAAAATACACCACAAAAATAGACTTCAGGGAAAATTCTTGAAGACAGTGTTTCCATCATAGCAAGTCTTACCAACCTGAAGTTAGCAGAAACGTGAGACTAGAAATCCTATTCCTCAAACTACCACAGAAAGGAACAGGATTTAAGTGCAGCAGTAGTGCAACAGTGTGCAGTAGATAGCACAGCCCTCGTTGACTATACTGTGATGCATTTTTATTCTTCGATGCTTTCAGCCAAACAGCACCAATCCAGCAGCACAGGGGTCAGTGCTGTTTAGCTCTTCTCCTCCTCACCCTGAGGAGACCCTATGCCACTGTACTTCCCAGGACTTGGGGGTTTCTCAGATGGGCATGGGACCTTGCAGAGATGTGATTCTGTGGGCACGCTCCAGAAAGTGCATGCAGATGAGCAGGGCTTGCCTTCTGGATGGGGCCAGAGACAGAACAGCAGCATGGAAAACAAGCCAGGAGGAGATGGTGGGGGAGATATTCTAAAAGCCATCCGCAGTGCTACAGATGTTCGTATTTGCTTGCAGTCAGAACGTTCCTCAGGTCCATGGAGAGTTTCTCCCTGATTTCCAACAAGCATTGAGCTCATTCTTACTCTTTCAGTTATATTTTTAAAAAAGTCCTAAAACTGGCACTGCGCACAGAGTTTGCTAATTGTTATTTTCAGCTACAGTGTCCAGAACCTCCACAGAGAGTACATGGAAGCCCAGTGAGCAGCAGCTAAAATGGCATCTGCTTTGGAAAGAGAATTATCTTCAAATAACCACAGCATGCACTTTCCCCTGGCTCCACGGCACATCCTTAAAAATGATGCTACTAGACTGAAAGCCCCAGGAGATGTTTAACTACGATGTCACCCTCTGTAAGCACAGAATAACTAATATTAGAACTATATAAATTGCATGAATAAGTCACGGATCAATAGCAAGAGAAGAGGGCAGAGGAAAGGCAGAGATGAACTCAGGGTGCTCCAACAGAATGGGAGGTGCCCTGTGCCTATGCTATGGGATATGGTGGGTCATCTTTGAACTGACAACAGGGGCACTCAGGGGATTCTGCCCTGAGGAAAGGGCTCACCAGTGGCCAACACTTGGTTACTGGTTACTGACTATGGGAAGGAAAGGTTTGGTAAGTGCATGGCACAGGTATGCTCTGTTCACAGCTAAGCAGGCATCTCCTCAGTCTACACTACTGCCTTCCATCCCAGAACAGACTGTCATGAAGATACTGCTATGGGAATGCATGTGTTCACATAAACAGTGCTACACTTCAATGTACAACAGAACCAAATGCAGTGCCCCTTAATTACAACCAAACCCATGAATGCAAGGTTTGAATGCATTCCGTGAATGCAAGAATGAAAACAAAGGGTTAAAATACCTGTCTGGGTCTTTTCTTGAAAATCAGTCATAGAGAATCATCTGCCAGTAAGACAAAATTGATTACTACATGTTAAGTCGGGGAAAAAAAACAACATAAATTTAAATATTACGTAATATTACAAAAATGCTCATGTCGTTAATGACACGTTCACCTTTCTAATACTCAAACTAGCTAAGATTATTAAACCCAATTTGCCATAATCAAAACGGAGAGGAAAAAAATTCCTTTATTATTTTGACTTTATAAGCTTTGAAAAAAGCCTTCCACAAATTACAGTAACTTGCAAAATTCAGTCATGTTGTTGAACACTGTTAGAGGGCTGGTGCTGCAGAAATCGACGGAGTTTGACTGTTAGACTTCTGTGCTTAACAAAGCTAGTAAATAGGAGCCTTAACCACTTCATTCGCTCAAATCAGGGCAATTATTGTACTGTTCTCTTGCAAGTATTTTACTAATTTATACATAGTTAGTTTTACATATATATTAAATCAATTACTGGTAATACGTAAAGTATGTTTTTAAGTGTAACACATGAATACAGTTCCGTACAGGAGCCTTAAGGCCTGTTTTAGGGGAGGTTGTATGTGTTTACATTAAAAAGACTCTCAAACTTTGGCAGCAGATATCCCATAAGCTGCCTGGAGCAGAGGCACAAGCCTCCCATGCTGCTGGGCCAGCAAGCTGATGCCCAGGGCAACGCCCGGCTGATGGGGAATCAAAGGCAAGAGCGTGGGGAACCGCCTCCCACCTCCAAAAAGAGATTAAAAAGGAAAAATCCTGGCCAGCATACAACGTGGAGTGCTGCCTCCAGCTGGAATGATTCTTAAATTAATTATTTACCAAAAAAAAAAAANGGGAGCTGAGTCCCAGAACCAGGCTTTTGATTAAATATCAGCAGCAACACTTTCAGAAATGGAGTTCAGGAAAAAAAAAAAAAATAATAATGAAAGAAAAAAGAAAAAGGTTTCCCCCACACGGAAAAGAGAGCTGCTATTACTGGGGTTTTCCTGTTTGGAGAGTTCTCTTCATAGGAGGCTTTGCCTGGATGTGACGTGTGGGAGTCAATATATGCCTTTCTGTGGGACTGCAAACAAGCTCTTCTGCAAGCATCCAGGAGTGCCTGGGCTTGTAACAGAGAACCATTATACAGGAAAATTAACGCTTATTTTGTTCATTTATTCTGGAAGACACTGGCAAGGTTTTGGGAAACAGCATTTCAACTTCACACAGCATAGGACAAAAACTGAGGAACTGAAGAATTTGATTCTGTTTTGCCCCGACAAACAGACCAAATTAAGCTGGGCAATGCAGTGGTCAAAGACTCATGTCTGGCCTCCATGACCCTATCGGTGTGGTAGGCAGAGCCTGACAGTGTTGCCTGGACCCATGGCTGCCTGCTGGCCTGCATTCCTCATGGCTCCTCAGGTCAGGTTTCTCAGAAGCAGGCTCTGGCCAGGCATCCTGGCCAACCTTCCGCTCCAATCCCTGTTCTGCTGTTGTTGCTGTCCTGTGTTTTACTCTCCATAACTCCATCCCAGTATTTTGGAGTGGCACATAGGCAGAAGCCTGTGTGTTCATGTGCAACACAAATGACTGGGCTGGTTCTATCATACCCATGCACTCCAGAAACATATGGCAAAGATATAGCCATGTCTGCAACTACGCCTAGCACTTAAGTACAGCATCCAGTTCACCCACTCCCCTGTGGCTGAACAAAGCAGCAGGTCCAGGCCACATTCAGAAATATAACCTTAGACTCACACTTCCAGCCTCTGCAAAAAAGAGCACGTCTACAATAGGTTAACGGATGTTTGATTCAACTTGCTCAGTGCAGTCAGAATGTATTTAACTGCATTTGTGCTGTATGTAAGGCGCAGTGCCCTCCATCTCCCTGAGAGGCAGAGGGAAGGATCCCACCGGCGCGGCCGCTCCGCGCCCACGTGCTAATCACCACGGCACATCCGCTCAGCATCACTTTTTCCTTCTGCACAAATAATTAAGAAACACCTGTGCTCTTTCCATTCAGTAATGCATGTTGCAAAGAGAGCTGCTCTTTTAAGCTTAGACTATTTTCTATGACTGCGGTTCAGCCGACAAAATAACAGACTCATTTTGCCAAGGATGCAGGAAGAGGGGAGGGGAGAGGCTATCAACCCTATCATTAAAGGAAAATAATAATCAAATAAATGTTACTGGGAAAAAGAAAAATGGAAAAAGCAACCTTAGCATTTATCTCCTTCAAAATGGCCGGTGCCCCCATGCAACTTTGAAATCAGAATAAACTCCTGGAGGTGACTCTTTGCCAACATTCACTCCTATGCCAGCTTTCTCACAAACGAACAGCTTGTATCTCCATGAAAACCAATGGATGGAACAAATTGTATTAAATTATGTAAAATGATACTAAAGAGCACAATCTACCAGTAAAAAAAAAAAATTAAAATTGGAAAATCTTGTTTTTATAAATTTGAGAAAATTGTGAGAGATAATTAGGAGGGGGAAATGTTAAATTTTTATTGCGCTTAAAGGGATGTCTCACAGCTTTGAGCAGGAAATGAGATTTATTCTCTCATAGGTCAGACACACATAATTCTTTGGTGCCTTTGACACCTGTGAGTTATTTAGCCTTCCTCATCCTTTAGCATGTAGAGAAATCCCATCTCTACGAAGCTGAGCGCAGCCCTGTGACAGTCTCAAATTGTCCCTCCCCATCACACCGTAGGAACTGTCAGTGCACATTATGTATCCGACTTTCCTTCCACTTCTCAGAGGCCCTTTTTGGAGGGGGAAGGGGATGCAAATAACTGTAACGAGCACCAAATTTTCTACACCCTTAGAAAATTATTAGGGATGTTTTAAGCACCTTCTGGGGACTTCTGCAATTTAAACACACAGCCACATCCATGCAAAGAACGTTCCAGTAACTTTGCCCAGAATGGGTTTAAAATGACGATGCCTAAGCGTGAGTCAGTTAATCACAAATAAAAAGATCTGGCTGTTTCTGCACCCTGGGTGGCTCAGGGGTGATGCTGTGAGCACATTTGGCTGGCACAAGCCTTCCAGTGCAGCAGAGCCATAACCCTGAGCTTTGTTCAGTAGTGCTGCCCTGTGCTGCACACCACGGGTCTCAGCCCATGGCAGTCCCCTGCTGTGGGACAGGAACCCATAGCACAGCAGGGGCATCCCAGGGCCCCACCTGCCCTGCATGTGGCTGAGAAACGGAGAGGGATGAGCTGCACGCATGGCCTTCAATCAAAGAGACAGAGCCATTAATCCCATTTTAAAAGTAGCTTTAAAATAAAGGGTTTGCTTGAATGTGCATTGGGTTTTTTCCCTTTTTTTTTCCCCCCCCCCACCCTTCCTGTTGCAAGACCTTGAAATGCAGACTTGTGATTCTTGGCTGCAACAGATAGTTAATCTACCCTGCAACTGCATTAACTCAGTGTACATCCAAACCTTCCTAACCTGTCTTGGAGAGAGTATTTTTGTGCCACAACTGAGAGTTAAAGTAACCCTCACTACTACCACATAGCTCTCCACTGGAGACCTTTGCAATCTTAAAGAAAAAAAATATATATAAAAAAAAGTAACTTCTGCAGCCAGTAAAGCACATACAAGAACTGCTCAGCAGGACAAATGAGCATTGTAGCTTCCATAGTCACATACACCACGGGGAGCCCCAACTAATTTCCACTCTCAATAGAGCTTATACAGACCTGGAAGCTTAAAATTGTTCCTGTCTTTCCATTGAATAACACTGGGCTCCTGTAAAAAAGGCACTCCTTTCCTGAAGGGCAGCAGGAATTCGGAGGCCTCAGGGCTGCAGATGGAGAACTTGCTCTGCCCCTTCCCTGCATGGTGGCTGCTGAAGCCACATACGCCCAGCAACACCCAATAGCTTTCACATCTCACCGTCTCTGGGCACAGGAGGAGGTGCCCACCCGAGAGCACCCAGGCACCGCTCTGAGGGCAGGGAAATGCCCTATGGGAAATGCCTGTGCAGCTCTCACAGGCAGGTTGTGCTGCAAGCCAGCCCCAAAAGGTTAACACCCCAAATTCACATCTTCTCTCCTGTCTGTGCAAACCAGTTGCCACCACCAGCCCACCCTCCTGACTTGCGGCAGCTGGAGTTGCTAAACTGGCAGCATCACAGCATGGCATCAGGAAATTTAAGATAAAAACATATACAATGTAAAAATAATCCTAATAAATTCTGGAAAATGTAGAAATGCAAAGCTCCACACGCTAAAAAAGCATCCTGCCAGAGAGACTATTTTTAAAAAGGCTATTAGGAGGTGTGAAAGCAAAGCTGTCTATTATGTTTCTAAAGAAAGGCACCAAATGCTTATTTTTCGTAGCGATGAATTGTGAGTGACCATTTCTGACAGACAGTTAGCACAAGGTCACTGCCAGTCCGCGGGCTGCGGGCCAGCAGAGCCTCCCGGGCTCGCATGGAACTCTGTACGTTCCAGTGACCAAACAATTGAGAAGAAAATTGAACTTGCCTCAACAATGTTGGTGTACATCGTCTGAATGAAACCCGATCCGAGCTGCTGTTTTCTGGGTTCCTTTTCATCACTCGTATGCGGTGGGATAATTTGGTATGTTTTTTCATCATTAAAATCCAGCAGCTATTCTGCTTGCCTATTTTTCTACGTGGCAAATTGAGGAAATAATAAAATATAATAATAAAAAAAGACAAAAATATTTCCCTTCCCTCTGTGCGACTCCTACTGCAGACAATGCAAATCCCACAGCACGTGTTTGCAGGGAGATCAGAGCACGCTCAGGACTGGAAGCGCAAATTCATTGAGCCCGAACGATTCAAGCAGTAACAGTTACAGACAAGGAGCTTTTTATCCCCCTGATTTGGGGACGGGTTAGTGCTGTGACCACAGTGCCCCTCAGGCAGTGCCCAGACAAGCCGGAGGCTCGCTGCAAGCAGGGAGCGCAGCACATGGGACAGCGCGGGGTGCTGGCACACCATCAGGCACACCATTGCCTTTCTGTCTCAGTACGAGTTGTCAGCTCATTTTATAGCCAATCTGCACCAAAACGCGCTTTCCCCTCTGTGAAGGCACCCGTGTGCTCAGACCCTCACCAACTGCCTGTGCCTCGGCTCCCACAGCACCCGGCAGGTTTCCCTGCTCCCCATCAAAGGCTGCTGGCTGCGCTCAGGAGCCTTTCAATCAGGCCCACAGTCTGCAGCAAGAATGCAAGGACACCCTTAATTTGCTTTCACACCGGCTTTCTTTTTCTATTTTTTTTTTTTTTTTTT
>JACDJE010000015.1:6144192-6169974 GCA_016647715.1 Pavo muticus | reverse complement strand
AAAAAAAAAAAAGGAAAAAAAAAGCGCCTGGCTGTAATAGAGGCATGGCATTTGCATCATATCCTCAGCTGCTGCTCAGTTTAGCCATTTTCAACCCATCTCTCCATGAGAACAACAGCGTAACTACAAAGGATAAGACACAAGCCTATCCATGTCTCTTTCCTTGCACTGAGTGACTGCCCTGTTCACTTTGTCTTTTAATGTAAGACATTTTACATCCAACTCCATTTCCCTCCTCCCCAAGCCATCAGCATCAGGGTGCAGCACCCAGCATGCTTGAGCTTCGGCAATCCTTACAGAGTAATGGTATGGGCCTTACTGCATCCCTACAGCTTGCCAAAAGCAGCAGTGCAGTGACCAGGCCTGTAAGAGCCTTCTGCAGCCCTGGTGGGGCATGCAATGCTGACAACATGGTCCCTAAGAGATCCAGCCTGAACACCAACAGCTAACAGGATTTTAAGGAGCAAGTTCAGCAGAAACTGGTTACACTCATCCCTGTGAGAATCTGCTCGGTGCCTCAGTTAGTGGCTGAACCACACCTCTATTAACCACACCTCTATTTTGGTTTGATCCAAAGAGGGTCCCTCAGTGCTGTGCAGTACAAGTCTCTTGGATTTCTGCCTCTGGAGCAACTCCATCCAAACCCTGGATATGAAGAACTCTTATTGTTAAACAGGTATACAAAGAAAAGATTGAAGAACTATTGAAATTAGAAAAAAAAAAAAAAAACACTTTTTTTTTAATCCACTAAGCTAATGAAAATGTTAAATACTGCCCCCTCTACCCTGTCAACTGGGGCTGATGACTGCCTTGGCCAAAAACATGCATCGACAGAGTATGGAGCCCTATGGCTAGAAGAAAAATGTTAGACATATTCTTTCTGCCATGACAAACTTACATGGCTTGAAGATGTTTCCTAGGACATGATACCTTCATCCCTCCTTCCATACTTACTGGTGATGTTTCAGCTACTCTCCAGACTCTCAAGCTTGCTGACTAAAAATCCCCTGCTACCAGATGATCTACCAGTTATGGTTAGAGATAACCACAACTACCAGCCTGATACAACTCCACTTCCTTCACTGCTTATTGCTGGTCTTTGGCAGCCCCATTACAGACTGGGAAAACTGACTTTCAACAGAACCTGAGCCTACCTATCCAACTCAGTGCTATAAGGTACAAGAATGGAATCACTAAGAGAAGTAGCCAAATTAAGACCCCAAAACCATTTTATTATTATTTATTTATTTATTTTTAAGGAAAATCTAGCATGATTTGCAGAACAACTGCTGAGATCAGGAGTCAGAAGTAGTCCTGTGTGAAGAGGCACACCACAAACAGCTCACACAGGGGGGCCATTCTGAAGAGGCTTCCCCTCTCAGCTAGGCTGGACCCACAGGGCTGCAGGCCTCAGCCTGCGGGCACGCTGCCCCACAACCAGGCCAGCACATCGCTCATTCTTCTGGGCACAGTATCCTCGACCAAAAAAAGCTGAAACTGCAAATTGCTATTTATAATTGGAAGGAAAAGTGTCTTTTGTTGAAGACATGAAGGGAGGGGTTAGGGGAAATAAAGAAGCAGAAAATGGGAACTGGTTGCCAAACTGGAAAATCAATTATTCTACTGAACAACAGTAGTGACAAATATAGCTGCCTCTACTCCCTCCTCCTCCTCCTCCATTGAACAAATTGTTAAAAGAACCAACAATCTTTTGAACGACAACCCCCGGCATGGTGTCATCATTTAAAAAGTGAACACAGAGAAAGATCTTGTTAAAAAGGAGACACAGAGCTCCAGACACGATCTGGGATTCGCCCTCAGTGAATCCCCATGTTCGTTTTGTTGAGTTTAAAGAAGCCATTCTGAACTGGGTGTTTGATCATATCAATGCAAATAAACGCTTGAAAAGCACCCAAAACAGTCTAGATCATGACTATAGCATTTGGATGCATTCCATCTAAAAAACAAATTCCCACAGTCACTTAGCACCCCACTTAAGATCGTCTTCACTTGGCTTTTTTTTTTTTTTTAAGCATATACCAGCATTGTCTTTCATCCAATTATTGTACTTTTAAATGCAAAATGAGGTTTCAAAACCAGCAGATAAATGCTTCTCTTCAAGCAGAATGAATAGAAACCTGGTGGTGACATAACAGATTGGCAGCTTTACGAAGTAGGGTCCTAGGGGTTTCTTTTGAAGAACTGCTCTCATATTAGCAGCAGACAAAGAAAATGGTGGGATATATTTTCTGTGCCATGTTGGTGAATTGGAGGAGCATTTAATGCAACATGAGGTCTCCATAGGGCAAGGCTGCAGCACACAGGCTGTCTTTGCTTGTGCGGGGCAGCTGCTGGGACTGGGATGCTTGAAAGGCAGTGGCAGGGCAGTGGGGAACATGGATGCCTTCACCTCATGTGGCGCAGCAGTGGGGACATCCTTTTACATTTCTTTAATGACGTTTTACGTCCAAATTGTTAAAGCAATTGTATGTTAAAAGTAAGGGATGCAGTGCCAAAAGACAACGAATACTCCCATGAGAAAGCAGGACAGTGATTTGACATACCAGGAAAAGACCCCAGCCAAAGTACCATCACAGTGGTTGCTGTTCTGGCCAACTCAGGCCACCAAGTTAGGATTTATTTATTTATTTTAAACATTTCCAGCCTGTGGCAGGTGGGTTCATGCGTCTTGGCTAATAAAACACGATCTCATGGCAAGCTTCAAAACTGTCTTAACACTTCTACACTCAGGCACTCACTACAAGGGATGCACCCATGCCAATATGCCTTCGGTTGCCAAACTGATAAAAATGAATAATGCTGGACACCATTTTTGCTTTCTTTTCCGTGTCAGCTGAATGCATTAAAAAAAACACACTAAAAACTAAGAATCTTAATAGCTGTTGAGCATTCAGCAGATGGTACCATCTAGACCCATCCAATTCTAGGCCAAACAATCTAAATCCCAGTTGTAGCAAGGAAATAAAATTTAATAGCGATGAACAGGGGGCAAAAGAAACACTTTGAGAAGACTGAGGGGATCATCCACTCCTTAGACTTGGAAAATAAGGGGCAGTTGTTATACTTCTTGGCAGGAGATCTAACCAATATGCCAACGGAAATGAATTTGACCCAATTTCAGCAGCCTCACATGAGGGGTAAAGGGGATCCGAGTCAAGTCTGATTCTACATTTGCTGCCTATGAAAGTCTTTAAAACACTAAACTTTGGAAATGAAACCAGTTTCCAAAATGTTTATACAAAGAAAGACTGCTTTTAAAGCCATTTTTTAATTATTTCTAATGAGGAGAGCTACTTTACTGGGAGAAAAGCATACAAAAAAAATGAAAAAGAGAATGATTCCCAAGTACAAAGTGCAATGAAAGGCTGTATATGCTTTTCATGTAAGCATACATTATGCCTTCCATATTGTTTAAATGTGTTCATCACTGAACTACTCTACATGCAACTAAATTACAAATGGCTCAATGCTAACAAAACATAGCAAATTAAGACAGAATCAGGTCAGACTTCTGTTTGAATTATCTAACTGAGTCTCTAACCTGGCGCAGTACTTGGCCACAGTCAAAAATACGTACACACAAGTATATATATACACATACACATATGTAAATCTATGAACGTGTGAACAAACACATAAAAAAGGTCAAAAATATAGGAGTTGAAATTTATGTGTCAGAGAGTATACTGCCAGGGGATGAGTGAGCAGCGAATGGTAGAAATGGGACACACTTGGACCAATGCTCCTCTACTGTGGGTATGGTCGGGTCCACAGAAAAAAAAAAAGTTGGGATGCAAGATGAAGCATTTACAACTTCAGATATCTGATTTTGCCAACAGGCAGATAGGACACCTGCTCAAATATGCAGAGGATGTGTGAAATTGTAGACAGAAATCTATAGGTTCAAAATAAAGAATGCTGGAGACACTGATCAGCCCAAAAGATTCTTTGCTAGCAGAAGATATTAATACCGTACATAAATGAAAGCCTGGACCTATCACCTGCTGCAATAATTATCATGCTAATATGGAGGGATGCCTCAGTTTGTGTTTTTTTGCATTCTATTATTACCAGAAGCTGCAAATTCAAACACTGTATGTGCAACATAATTTATTTCTACTGCACAGTATTAAGGTGAGAATCTTTTCATTTATGTTTGTAATTTTTTTGCATTTTCACTTTTAAATTTCCTTTGAGTAGGTGAACCTCGGGCTATAGAAATGCACACAGGCATTGTAGCTACACAGATATGAGCATACAAATCTCTTCCTCTTTACAGGAAATACATAAACACTAATCCATTTTCTACACAAAATTTAAAACTTCACATGTTCTGTTCAAGCTCATTACTGACTAGTATCTTAAGCCTGTCAAGTGTTTTAAAGGAGCTTTCCAAGAGAAGTTTGTAGTTAAGCATATGGTAAGCTCGTCCAGTCCATATGACTGGTTGAGCATCGACCACTACTGTTGATACAGTTTCCCTCAATATTATGACAGTATTTGTCAATGAAAATTAAATTGCTGTCAAACTTTTCCCACTAAACTTACGGCACAACACTCAGAGAAAGCCAGCTTCATGACTCAAGCCAATAAGTCCTCTTCTAAATGCTGCTCTATTTTATCAATTTGTGGGAAGGTCCGTAAGGATTTATTTCTGACTTTTGCAATAGCAAATAAAGGCTTCCCAGATCTCTCTAAGTCAGCTAGGTTAATTTTATACATTATTTTCTAGACAATTCTGAGATGTCATATTTAATACTTTACTGTTTTTTTCTTGCATTTTGTAAAAAAGAAAAAAAAAGGAAAAGGAAAAAAAGCACACAAAACCCCACAGCATTATTTTCTCAATCTGCAACTTCACGTACATTTACATACAGCAAAAATGGATGACAGTGCAATTCTGAACATAAGGAATCAGACGTGGATCTAACAAGTTCTGTTCATGTATACAAATAGCTGCTAGGGAACACATTTCAGGTATCTGGGAGGAAACAATGAAAGAGATCTAAAAAATCCTAGACCCAACACTTCTAATATGCCACTTATTTAAATGAAGATAAAGCTTTACTATCTTCAATACTTCAAAATAATTCAAAGGAGTTAATTGGTGAAATGTTGCATATTTCATAAAACAATTTCAAAGATGAAGAAATCTGCATGCGTTTTTGTTTTTAATATATAGGTAAGGACCATCAGGTCAATGCTATGTGTTGTTTACTGAAAGCACAGCACCAAATTTTAGAGACCAGCCCTGCCACTGGTGTGCCAGTGCTCAACAGCAAGCTTGAGCTGACCCCACCAAGGACATCACAGGATCCCAAGCCCATCATGGGTGACTTTCAGAGGCCAAAAAAGCCATCCTAGACATCCCCCGGGTGGGGTTGAAGGTGCTTTACACCTGTGAAGTGTGTTCTCAGCATCACTCAGGGTGCTGGCCCACAGGTGGTTGAACTTCCTAGCTTGGCACCATGTGAGGTGGCTCCAAAATGAGGGCTCACCTTGCCTCATGACTTTACGATACTTCCTTCGAGTTATTAAACCAACCCTGTCCAAACAGATGGGCACTCTTTGCATTCAAATGCGGGAGTTAGTAAATATTTTACATTTCTTATCCTTTGGCAATGAGGGACCTCACTTAGATGTTTCTCCTGTAACAGATCGATACACTTGAAGACTGTGCTATGCTGAAAAACCAGAAATCAAGACATTTTTCACTTTTTTAATCTAGATCTGCAGAACGACAAATCATAAGCAGTACAGCTTTTCTCCTTTTGGGATCCCTTTGTAAGGGACGGGAGGAGAGTGCTCAAGGTCATTGGTTTCGGTGTTTTTGACAAAATTATTTGTCTGCTCTTAAATTCAATGGGCAATTTCAGTCGCAGTCACTTCCCAAAGCCTAAATTTGGCAGTTTGTAATACTTAGTCAGTCTGTTGGGAAGGCAGCAATGTCCCTAAAATACAGATATTGAATTAAAATATGGAGCAGAACAATGAGTCTATTTGTCTCTTATATGGAGACACATACACAGAGATTACTCAGATGGAAAAAGGGATATAAGAAGAATCCCAGAAATGACAAGAACACATTAAGCATCATCATGTTTTAAAACGAGATATTTCTTTGAGAAATTATTTGCAACTCTAAGCCATACCTTGGCTTGGGCATGCTGAGCAATTGGAACAGAGATTAGCTGGAGACTCTAGCAGAGAAAAATGGGAGAAGGCTTATACATATCGATGTTCAAAGGTGATAATGTCACCCTGGCCCATCACCATTTCAGTACGTTGATGGTGGAATTTAAGTCACACTCTCATATCGAGTACACAGAGAGGTACATCTTGGCAGTATAACAAAAGCCAATGTGGGTGGCAAGGTAGCTGCAAATTTAAGCATGAATGCTCTGGATGTGGGGGCTTGCACCTGATTACCAGATGCTTCAAGCAGATGGCCAGGGAGAGGAGAGAACAAGGCTCATGGTTGCTTTGATAGGGTTACAAAAAGCACCAAAACCAGGGAACAGAAAAAAAAAAAAAAGCGAGCTTCCCTGACTGCACAAGGTATCAGATCAACAGGGCCACTGAAACACTGCACACTCTCCACTTGATTTGGGAGCTGAGTCCCAGAACCAGGCTTTTGATTATATATCAGCAGCAACACTTTCAGAAATGGAGTTCAGGAAAAAAAAAAAAAATAATAATGAAAGAAAAAAGAAAAAGGTTTCCCCCACACGGAAAAGAGAGCTGCTATTACTGGGGTTTTCCTGTTTGGAGAGTTCTCTTCATAGGAGGCTTTGCCTGGATGTGACGTGTGGGAGTCAATATATGCCTTTCTGTGGGACTGCAAACAAGCTCTTCTGCAAGCATCCAGGAGTGCCTGGGCTTGTAACAGAGAACCATTATACAGGAAAATTAACGCTTATTTTGTTCATTTATTCTGGAAGACACTGGCAAGGTTTTGGGAAACAGCATTTCAACTTCACACAGCATAGGACAAAAACTGAGGAACTGAAGAATTTGATTCTGTTTTGCCCCGACAAACAGACCAAATTAAGCTGGGCAATGCAGTGGTCAAAGACTCATGTCTGGCCTCCATGACCCTATCGGTGTGGTAGGCAGAGCCTGACAGTGTTGCCTGGACCCATGGCTGCCTGCTGGCCTGCATTCCTCATGGCTCCTCAGGTCAGGTTTCTCAGAAGCAGGCTCTGGCCAGGCATCCTGGCCAACCTTCCGCTCCAATCCCTGTTCTGCTGTTGTTGCTGTCCTGTGTTTTACTCTCCATAACTCCATCCCAGTATTTTGGAGTGGCACATAGGCAGAAGCCTGTGTGTTCACGTGCAACACAAATGACTGGGCTGGTTCTATCATACCCATGCACTCCAGAAACATATGGCAAAGATATAGCCATGTCTGCAACTACGCCTAGCACTTAAGTACAGCATCCAGTTCACCCACTCCCCTGTGGCTGAACAAAGCAGCAGGTCCAGGCCACATTCAGAAATATAACCTTAGACTCACACTTCCAGCCTCTGCAAAAAAGAGCACGTCTACAATAGGTTAACGGATGTTTGATTCAACTTGCTCAGTGCAGTCAGAATGTATTTAACTGCATTTGTGCTGTATGTAAGGCGCAGTGCCCTCCATCTCCCTGAGAGGCAGAGGGAAGGATCCCACCGGCGCGGCCGCTCCGCGCCCACGTGCTAATCACCACGGCACATCCGCTCAGCATCACTTTTTCCTTCTGCACAAATAATTAAGAAACACCTGTGCTCTTTCCATTCAGTAATGCATGTTGCAAAGAGAGCTGCTCTTTTAAGCTTAGACTATTTTCTATGACTGCGGTTCAGCCGACAAAATAACAGACTCATTTTGCCAAGGATGCAGGAAGAGGGGAGGGGAGAGGCTATCAACCCTATCATTAAAGGAAAATAATAATCAAATAAATGTTACTGGGAAAAAGAAAAAAGGAAAAAGCAACCTTAGCATTTATCTCCTTCAAAATGGCCGGTGCCCCCATGCAACTTTGAAATCAGAATAAACTCCTGGAGGTGACTCTTTGCCAACATTCACTCCTATGCCAGCTTTCTCACAAACGAACAGCTTGTATCTCCATGAAAACCAATGGATGGAACAAATTGTATTAAATTATGTAAAATGATACTAAAGAGCACAATCTACCAGTAAAAAAAAAAAATTAAAATTGGAAAATCTTGTTTTTATAAATTTGAGAAAATTGTGAGAGATAATTAGGAGGGGGAAATGTTAAATTTTTATTGCGCTTAAAGGGATGTCTCACAGCTTTGAGCAGGAAATGAGATTTATTCTCTCATAGGTCAGACACACATAATTCTTTGGTGCCTTTGACACCTGTGAGTTATTTAGCCTTCCTCATCCTTTAGCATGTAGAGAAATCCCATCTCTACGAAGCTGAGCGCAGCCCTGTGACAGTCTCAAATTGTCCCTCCCCATCACACCGTAGGAACTGTCAGTGCACATTATGTATCCGACTTTCCTTCCACTTCTCAGAGGCCCTTTTTGGAGGGGGAAGGGGATGCAAATAACTGTAACGAGCACCAAATTTTCTACACCCTTAGAAAATTATTAGGGATGTTTTAAGCACCTTCTGGGGACTTCTGCAATTTAAACACACAGCCACATCCACGCAAAGAACGTTCCAGTAACTTTGCCCAGAATGGGTTTAAAATGACGATGCCTAAGCGTGAGTCAGTTAATCACAAATAAAAAGATCTGGCTGTTTCTGCACCCGGGGTGGCTCAGGGGTGATGCTGTGAGCACATTTGGCTGGCACAAGCCTTCCAGTGCAGCAGAGCCATAACCCTGAGCCTTGTTCAGTAGTGCTGCCCTGTGCTGCACACCACGGGTCTCAGCCCATGGCAGTCCCCTGCTGTGGGACAGGAACCCATAGCACAGCAGGGGCATCCCAGGGCCCCACCTGCCCTGCATGTGGCTGAGAAACGGAGAGGGATGAGCTGCACGCATGGCCTTCAATCAAAGAGACAGAGCCATTAATCCCATTTTAAAAGTAGCTTTAAAATAAAGGGTTTGCTTGAATGTGCATTGGGTTTTTTCCCTTTTTTTTTTCCCCCCCCCACCCTTCCTGTTGCAAGACCTTGAAATGCAGACTTGTGATTCTTGGCTGCAACAGATAGTTAATCTACCCTGCAACTGCATTAACTCAGTGTACATCCAAACCTTCCTAACCTGTCTTGGAGAGAGTATTTTTGTGCCACAACTGAGAGTTAAAGTAACCCTCACTACTACCACATAGCTCTCCACTGGAGACCTTTGCAATCTTAAAGAAAAAAAAAATATATAAAAAAAAGTAACTTCTGCAGCCAGTAAAGCACATACAAGAACTGCTCAGCAGGACAAATGAGCATTGTAGCTTCCATAGTCACATACACCACGGGGAGCCCCAACTAATTTCCACTCTCAATAGAGCTTATACAGACCTGGAAGCTTAAAATTGTTCCTGTCTTTCCATTGAATAACACTGGGCTCCTGTAAAAAAGGCACTCCTTTCCTGAAGGGCAGCAGGAATTCGGAGGCCTCAGGGCTGCAGATGGAGAACTTGCTCTGCCCCTTCCCTGCATGGTGGCTGCTGAAGCCACATACGCCCAGCAACACCCAATAGCTTTCACATCTCACCGTCTCTGGGCACAGGAGGAGGTGCCCACCCGAGAGCACCCAGGCACCGCTCTGAGGGCAGGGAAATGCCCTATGGGAAATGCCTGTGCAGCTCTCACAGGCAGGTTGTGCTGCAAGCCAGCCCCAAAAGGTTAACACCCCAAATTCACAAATATCTTCTCTCCTGTCTGTGCAAACCAGTTGCCACCACCAGCCCACCCTCCTGACTTGCGGCAGCTGGAGTTGCTAAACTGGCAGCATCACAGCATGGCATCAGGAAATTTAAGATAAAAACATATACAATGTAAAAATAATCCTAATAAATTCTGGAAAATGTAGAAATGCAAAGCTCCACACGCTAAAAAAGCATCCTGCCAGAGAGACTATTTTTAAAAAGGCTATTAGGAGGTGTGAAAGCAAAGCTGTCTATTATGTTTCTAAAGAAAGGCACCAAATGCTTATTTTTCGTAGCGATGAATTGTGAGTGACCATTTCTGACAGACAGTTAGCACAAGGTCACTGCCAGTCCGCGGGCTGCGGGCCAGCAGAGCCTCCCGGGCGCGCATGGAACTCTGTACGTTCCAGTGACCAAACAATTGAGAAGAAAATTGAACTTGCCTCAACAATGTTGGTGTACATCGTCTGAATGAAACCCGATCCGAGCTGCTGTTTTCTGGGTTCCTCTTTCATCACTCGTATGCGGTGGGATAATTTGGTATGTTTTTTCATCATTAAAATCCAGCAGCTATTCTGCTTGCCTATTTTTCTACGTGGCAAATTGAGGAAATAATAAAATATAATAATAAAAAAAGACAAAAATATTTCCCTTCCCTCTGTGCGACTCCTACTGCAGACAATGCAAATCCCACAGCACGTGTTTGCAGGGAGATCAGAGCACGCTCAGGACTGGAAGCGCAAATTCATTGAGCCCGAACGATTCAAGCAGTAACAGTTACAGACAAGGAGCTTTTTATCCCCCTGATTTGGGGACGGGTTAGTGCTGTGACCACAGTGCCCCTCAGGCAGTGCCCAGACAAGCCGGAGGCTCGCTGCAAGCAGGGAGCGCAGCACATGGGACAGCGCGGGGTGCTGGCACACCATCAGGCACACCATTGCCTTTCTGTCTCAGTACGAGTTGTCAGCTCATTTTATAGCCAATCTGCACCAAAACGCGCTTTCCCCTCTGTGAAGGCACCCGTGTGCTCAGACCCTCACCAACTGCCTGTGCCTCGGCTCCCACAGCACCCGGCAGGTTTCCCTGCTCCCCATCAAAGGCTGCTGGCTGCGCTCAGGAGCCTTTCAATCAGGCCCACAGTCTGCAGCAAGAATGCAAGGACACCCTTAATTTGCTTTCACACCGGCTTTCTTTTTCTATTTTTTTTTTTTTTTTTTTAAATATGAGAAACATTCTTCATCATTACCATCTCCATTTTCATTCACACACATCTTTTTCATTATTTTTTATCAGTTAATCTAAAACGATACACCAAGTGCTACTTTAGAAGCCAGTTTAATATTATTTCTTAGAAGGGGAAGATCGGACTGATTTCACTCACACCGGTACTGATCAGAATTCACCTCCATGAAGCCACTGGAGCTACGCTGGTATAAAAGTGATATAAATGAGATCAGGATCAGCTTACAGGTGTTAGGCAACAGAGTACAAGAAATACACTCACATAAATTCGTACCTGTGTAGCGCGCCATACACGCATCGCAAGCGTTGTTTAGGCACGCAGCAGTTGAATGAATAAAAGAAAGCCTTTTGAAAAAACAATGGTTTAAACGTCATTGCAAAACACCATGGGAGCAATTGCTTTCTCCCCCAAATGCCGCGTGAGAAATCCAGAGAACAGGGATTAATAAGGGCCCTCCCAGAATTTAGTGCTTCTAAAAATGAGGACTAGCATAAAAATACTTATACAGGTGATACATATTTTTTTCCCATCAGACTTTTATGCAAAAAATTGGGCTTGCATATTACACATGATTCAAAAAGAATAATTAAAGTCCTACATGGACACATATCTGCCTGAGGGCAGACCTTTTATGTTGTTTTGCATTCCATGTGTCACTCAAAAGAATTGCAACTGGGAAATGATGTTGAACTAAAATAAGACAAGAACACACTGACTAAAATTATACCCTGTCCAATTTGCTGACACCCCTTTAGACATCTTGCCATGATTACTCTGGTGCAACCACTGTTCTACATATGGGTGACATTTAAACTAAGCACAGTTGTACATTGAAATCAAATAAAGGATTCGAGGAATTTTTTTCTTCCTTTTTTGATACTGAAAAGTACATTGGGTTTGAATGCTGAAGATAAAGGGCGTACTTTGGGCAGTGATATGCTTTTCTTATCCTGTCTATGAAAAGCATCGTTGATTTTGTAGAATTAATGTATTTGGGTGAGAGTAACCAGATTAGGAGCCTGGATCTTTAGCCCGCCTGCCCAGAACTCCTACGGAAGTTAATGGGGGATTTCGCCCTGCAAGGATAAGAAGGCTGAGCTTGTATTCCACAAAACCAGATTTCCTGAAGCCTGATATATGAACACGTTTAAGGCATATGTGCTTTGCTGTGGCACATGGCTTGGGTGGTTGTGGAATTTGGGGCCGCAGTGGTGATCCAGGGGTGCCGACAAGCCTCAGCCCCCATCCTCCTCCCAGCAGCCATGCTGGAAGCAAGGAGCACAGGATGAAAACCCATGGATTTTCATGATATCTTATATCCCTTTTTAAACCACTCAGAGCTAAATTTAACACATCCTCCGTATGCTACCCATCCCACCTTTCCTTCCCACCTCTCGCCTTCTCTTTGGCTGTTTTGTTTTCTCTTTCGTTTCACTCACTTCCTTAATTAAGTTGATAATGTAATTATGTCACAGCTGTAGCATCCTCCCCTTGCAGAGGTGGCTGGATTTCTACAACTTCAGCCTGTTTGATGATTGATTGATATGTACAGAGCTAATTGTAACTTTTCAGAAATGTTATTTTTAAGTGGCGGAAGATGAGTGCTGGCGGGGACACCAAAGCTTGGCTGGGTTTGGGTTGGGCAGGCTTGCTCCCTCTCCATGAGAAGCCGCTGCTATTGAGGGTTTTTGCCTTAGTTCTTGGGCACTGGGAGAGGGAGAGCCCTCCAGCAAGGGAGGCACGGAGGGACCTTTACCCCAGTGAGGCAAATGCAAGAAAGCAGCCACAACATCATCTCCACATCAAACCACACTAAAGGAGTTACGTTCAGCTACTGTAAATTTTCAAAAGAAAAAAAAAAAATACTCTTAACAAAGGGTTCAAGCTAGTTTGACAGATAACCTGTAATCAATATATTTACCTTCCTATTTTGTTAAAAAGTAGAATTTCCTGCGAGGTACTTGATACATGACTCTTGGTAATGAAAGAATAATATCCCTGACCTTTTATTACATATGGAAATATTTAAGTGTTTTACATCAACACATCACGGCATATTAATAGGAGAATCTAGGAGAACAGTTAACTGAGAAGAGGAAAAAGCTTCATCAACTACTCAAATTTCCAGAAGAGGATCAGAAGAAGTACTTGCCCCTCCGAACAAACAAAACGTATCTACTGGGAAACGTAAACAGAGTCAGTGTGGATCATGAGACCCATCATGTTTTAGAGCAAATCTGCAAGCACGTGCATATTCCAGAAATAAAATCTATTAGCAGGAGATCAAGGTTGCACACAGAGGTAAGCAAAGAGCTAAAACACAGCCCTTCTTCCTTTAGGGTCAGCCTGCTTGCTCCTGCTCTGCTCTCCTTGATACCCAGCATCTTTCAGCGGGCACTTAGGAGACACGTACGGGAAAGTAAAGTCCCCCCACATGTGCAGCACAGCCTGCCTTCTCTCCTGAGTGCTGGGGGATCGTTACTAAAAATACAGCTCTCGAGATGTTACCATTCACACTCCAAACTTTGATCTTCTAAGCTCCATATATCAATCAAATGAAACCAGTTTTACTGTCACACACGAAAGCACTCCTGCTCCAGAGCTGTCTGTTGGCCCCTGAGCAGCTCAATAGGAAATGATGCCAGATCCTGGGGCTTTGGAGAGTGCTGCTTCCATGGGCAGATTGACAGGACCCATAACTTCAGCCCAAGAACGGGAGCTTTTTTGATACCTGCTTTAAATCTGGGCAGGTATAGATTTGGCTGTGTTTTAGTGAAGGGTGAGGAGTGGGATACCTTTCTCTGATATTCTTGATGTGCTGCTCAGATTGCATTAAGTTTTTGAAGCCATCTAGAAAGAGCACGTTCCCCAGAGTTATTCAGCACCTATCAAGGCTGGCCTTTAGAATACAGCAGGTATTATACAGGTATATATAAATGTTTGCTGATCAGAAAAGATACCTCTGCCAGTGCCAGGCCTCCCTGGGATCACAGGCATCTCCCCTCTACGTGCCCCAATAAGCCTCTCATCTGGCTCTAGTTTTTCCACCAGAAAGCCTCTAGGCTTGCACAGCTGCAGACCAGGTACGACCATAACTTTTAGCAAGATCTTCGACCATTTTCTGTCTCACATGTGGTCAAGTCATGAGCTAACTCTGATGTATACACTGTTAGCAGAACTGCATCTCTCTTTGGTGCTTGAGAAATGCACTTTCAGATGCAAGCCAGGTATTCCTAATTCTCCCATGCAGAAAAGAGAACTTCCGATACTTCCCGAGAATTGTGTTAAGAACAGTATACCATTTTGTATGGCTTTAGGCAAAGACCATGGGAACAGAATCACATGTTACATATTGCTATTCTGATTTGGTGACATTTGGGAATCGTCGCTTCTAGGAGGCATTTGCATCCAGCTGGAAGAGCAGGACTGCTGATGGTTATATGGGAAGAAGTTCTGAAGCGTCCATCTTTGCTCATGTACCTTTTCAGAGACCAAGAATCTGAGATGGGGGCAGTGCTTCCCACATAGGACTATGTTGTATATAGTTGATACTTTTTCTGATATTGCAGTCACTATAGCAAAGCCAGGTGAATAAACAGTCCCCAAAATGTACCTCAAGAACTTCAAGCTCTGCTGGGATATTACTGCTGGGCAAGGTTCACAGGACCAGAGAACACACTTCATTACCATTTCCACAATGCCACAGCTTTAAGCTTATATTTATTGTGCATCACTTAGATCCACCTTTTGCTTAAAAAGTAGAAATAGAGAGGAAAAGGGAAAACATCAAAAACAAAAAGTGTCAAAGTTGCAACAACCCACTGTGGTTAAGGATAAAGGTGAAACAGTGGTAAACATCAGCTATGTTTCACATCACAACATCAGCTGTCATACAGTGGTACTTCCAAAGAAAGACAATAAACTCATTCTTTGTATTTCACAGAGCCTTATGTGGACCTGGGAGGGAGTCAGCTGTGCAGCTCTTTAGGGAGGAGGGGAAGCACTGCCTTCTAACATGCAGCCAACCTAAGGAGCAAGTGATGAGTCTTCATGAGAAGACTCCATTACAACTGCCAAAATAGTCTTCTTGCTATTAAGAGATGGAAATTATTTGTAATGCAAAGTTAAAGGTCACATGCAGGCATTCACTGGGAATTATTGACATAGGTATGACATAGATGATAGCCAATCAAAAAGCAATTTTATAAACATTGTTATTAAATAGTAGGGTAATTGCTTTAAGTACTGGAGGAATGTCGAGGTCATAGGAGAGTTTTGTTGGTGTCATAGTTTTTTATTTGACACTTAGAGGATCAATGACACTTAGTATATTTATTCTGAAATGCGAGCTGTGTCACCAGCCTAGAAGCTAATCCTCATACCACATACTACCCCATATTTATATAGAAATAATTTCTGATTTTATTTCATTCACTAAGTATCCAGCAATGCGAGCGTCAAAGCTCTCTACACATGAAAGTATGGAAGTAATTAGGGATTATGTGGTAAGTGTACAAACATAGTTTATATTACTGTGTATTAGAAAGGACCCCTTTTATAGCTGCCTTTGTCAATTTGACAGAGCAAAGGGTTTTAATGTACTGTAATAAGAAATGTAAGAGGGGGCAAAGGACAGCATGGCTGTGATGCCTGTTTGTAAACCGCCTGGCCCCAAGGTCCTCTCCCTCTTCTACTCATCCACACTCCACACTCACTGCGTGGTCCTACACTCTTTAACCGAGCTAATGGTAGCCTGAAGGGAGGGTCCTGTAAGCACACACTGTCAGCATTGCTGCCATGGGGATAAGCAGGGCTTCCATCAGGGCCATGCCTGCAGGAGACAGCACGATGCAGACGCTGGAGGAGAGGCTTGCATGGTAAGAGGTGCTACAGAAATATTTTACTTCTTTATTTTTACTCAAAGCCTCAAACACACCCAGAACCATATGAACAATTAAAATAAAAGAATGGAAAAAGTGGACAGAGATGCAGGGTGGTGTCCAGGTAAGCCTGCTAGCTGAAGCTTACTGAGACTTAGATTAGCAACCAAGCTACCTGCTTTGCAGTGGGTTTGCTCTGCACCCATTCTTGCCAGGAACACAGAGCTATGGGAGGGCACACAGCCACACTGAGAGCACACTGCACAGACAGCACCTGCCTTTGTGCTGCCGCCAGCAGAAGGCTGGGTACCAACGTGCCTTCAGCCTTCTTGTGGCCTCCCTGGGGCCAAGCAGAAGGATAGAGGATATGCATGAATATTTCATAGAACAGCTTAGGTTGAAGAGGACGTTAAAGATCATCAAGCTCCAGCCCCTTTGCCATGGGCAGGGTTGCCAGCAGGACCCCATCCAACCTAGTCTTCAGTGCATTAAGAGATGGGGCAGCCACAACCTTTCTGGGCAGCCTGTGCCAGTGCCTCACCACCCTCTGAGTTAAAAATTTATTCTTAACATCTAACCTAAAACTCCTCTCTTTTAGTTTAAAGCCATTCCCCCTTGTGCTATCACTATCAGACCTTGTATTTGCTATAGAGAAGGCTGACCACAGCCTTAGCATCCCACGTAGCATAACGGATGACAATGGTGCTTCATAGCAAAGGGTTCAGGATTTAAATTACAACATGAAATACATACTGCCCAGTTACATTTCTGTCAAAATCTGTGAACTTTAGCTCAATTAAAAAAGAAGTCATCTGACACTGATAAAATGCTATTTTCAATATAACTGAAAGGAAAATTGTACCAACAACAATTTACTGCAATTTAAGGGGAAAAAAACAGCAACAGGAAAAAAGGAGGAAAAACAAAGGACCACAGCATGCTTTAGAAACGCGGAAGTTTCCACTTGCAGGACATGGGATGGCCACAAAGCCCAAACCACTCTGTGCCACAAGCAAGAAAGGACATCTCCCACCTGCATGGTGAGGCACCAGTCCCCAGTCCTCCCTTGGGCTGACGTCGCACCATGCAGGCTGTGCCAAAAGCAGGTAGAAGGTACCACTGGAAGAAGCTCAGCAGAAAATCCAGCACAGAGCTCTTTCCCTAGGAGACTGCCCATGATGTAGGCAGGCTGGAGAAAAGGCACTGCGATGCTTACAGCTGCCTCCCACCTGAGGGACATTTCAGAGCTCTCCAGCATTTGCTCTTGGCCTTTTGCCTATTGTGCTTAGTTCACCCTTAAGACCTATAGTACACAGTCTAAAGCCTGGAATAATTCCTCACTGAAAATGTGAAAATCACATCACCCTGTGATTTATGCAGTAGGTAATATGCCCCAACTGCAGACTGATGGGATTGGCGGTCCCGCATTGAATCTCTGCTCTGAAGCATGCAGAGGCTCCTGAGCAGAAGCCTGCACTGTGGCATAAGTGCACAGCAACTACCTCTGCAACTACTTCCAGAAACAACGTTAAACAAATCAGCACTTTCTGATGCTCTGTGACTGTCATAATTTAATGTGGTCGTAGCAGTTTGGCACTTTTGAAAAAAATCAGGTGAGCAAATCAGATAGCTCTGTAAGGGGGGTTACCAATTCCCTAA
The DNA here is from genome assembly GCA_016647715.1 of Pavo muticus. NCBI lineage: Eukaryota > Metazoa > Chordata > Aves > Galliformes > Phasianidae > Pavo > Pavo muticus. Next base: position 6,152,351 of record JACDJE010000015.1, on the reverse strand, counting down.
AAGTTCTGTCTAATTTTTGTACAGGGATAATAAATTTAGGCTCTGATAGGGAGCTCACGTTTAAAAATAAAGTCACTGATCCCTATTTGGCATGCAGCAGAGATGTGGCAAGCATGATTAGAACAGGAGAAAAGATCAGTCACCAGAAAAAATGGAGTACAGGAAACAGGTGATAGCTTTAGGATAATGAATTTCTTGTCTTAGCTTTTAGGTTTATTACTTACAGATAGACACAGGACTAGTTATGATTTAAATACTCTATTTCAATTACCTTTAACAGTTTGGGGATATTCAGCTTTTCTTGGAGCTTTGAGAACCTCTTCCACAACTGACACCAGACCGTGTCACCTCCAGCCAGAACGTGAGCTCTGCTGGTCACACTCCCATCCAGATCACCCTGTTCTCCTTCCCCCTTGCCTTCTCTTTTCAAGCTCTAGATGCTCGCTCACACCATTGGACTAGTTTGGTGCATAACACATCTATGCAGTGCTTGCACTGACCGGTGATGGAAAGATACCGCATTTGCTGAAATGGGAGTGAACAAAGACCACAATTTTACTCATACACAGACTTATGAGTGTGCATTTAAATAACTAGCCCATGAATACAAGTTTCTGTTCTGCAACACACAGCTACAGGACACCAAGATCTCTTCCTCTAGCTAGAGATTGTATTACACACAGTCCGCATACAAAAAAAAATTGCATTCAAATATTTATTTGAAAGCTTACTTTTTATCTATAGCACGTAGAAATGCTCATAAAGACAAAGACCTCCGCTTTCTGTTTCAACACATTCGGCATGTAAAGAAGCATATTCAGGATGTTTCTATATTTGATGATCTTTCTCCATTCAAAGTTTCTAATTAGTACTATGCCCTATTCCGCGAGTTTTATTTTCAGCGCGAGAGCCAGCATACAAGACCAGAATGCCTCTCCTTCAATGGGATAAAAATAAGCAAGTCCACATTCATCCTGTGGCAACAGATCCCTCTTCTAACTTCTTGGTGAGAGCTCTGAGTCAGGTTGACCAGACACCAAAAACCTCAGAATGCTGCCCCATCTGCATCTATCAATTTCCATTTTATAAAAGAAATATTTTAACTAGTGACTGTCACTGAAAGGGGGCACGGCGTAGCAGATCTGTCCATCTGGCACAAATCTTGCAGCATGGATACTCTTGAGTCTCAGAAGTGGCAAGAGTTATATCACAAATGACTTGGTGTGAGTTCTGCTCCCAGGGCTACCCGTATCTGTGCCCACCTACCCTCCATGGATGAGGAGCTTGTATTCAACACACAGTTCACAGCTGCCTCCTACAGCTTGCTTGACTACTTGTCTCCTTCCTCTGTTCCAGGACAGCCTGGTCCAACACTGGTATGTAACTATAGGGTCTTTGGTTAGACACCACACAGTACATGCCTATACACCTCTCCTGCAATTTGCCAGAACATCACTTCCAGTATTTCATCAGCCTGAGGATGAGGAACAGTGCAATGCAATTCAGCTCTGAGAACTTGCCTTCTAACTCAGCAGAAAACCCCTAGAATCTTAAAGTCACCTCCATAGGGAGCACCACCCAATCCCTCCCCCCAAAAATCGAAAGCATGAATTTGGAAAGACAAGCACCAAGTTCTTCCCATTCTTTGCTAAAGCTTGCAGCAAAGACTGCAGTCGCTCTCCCACCTTCCACAGCCGTGCACAGTTGCATAGAACAGGCAATGGCCAGGGCTTGCTGAGGGAACAGTCCCCTGCCAAACTCACCCCACACCTCTCACCTGAAGAGCAGCTTCAGTCATGCCTTTTTCTGCCCACATCCCCCCATGATTATTCCCAGTAAAGTTAAAATTGATGCCCAGGCAAATAACACAGCTTGCTGGGATTCATGCAACCCACGCAGCCAACTAAGATGGGTTCCAATTGCTGCGACTCACATCCCATCACTCGGCTTTGTGATCCTGACTATTTAGGATTTCAGACATTTTCCCAACTCCCAAAAAGCTGTCAACAGGCTTACATTTGCATTCAACATTAACAAAGAAAGAGCTGAAAGTACAAAAATCTTAGGGGTGGGATAAGCTAGAGGGAGGTGTAATAAAAAGAAGCCAAATGAAAATAAAACAAAAGAGGAACATGGCACATAGCAGGAAAATCAAAAGAAAAAATAAAAGATTAAGGAGTGCAGGTAAAGATAAAATTCAAAAATGCTTTAAATGTTGATTCTCTGAAACACCCTACTGTTTTGTTTCATGCAGTATTTTGATGGCTAGCATCTAATTATTCTTTGCAGTGTTTTATCTCCCCCATTATAGTATCACCAGATTTTTTTTATTGGCACTTTCCTTATTAATGATTACAACACCTACGTTTAAGAAGCTAAATTAGTTCTCCCTTTTCCTGAGCTGAAGAGAGGGGGGTCAGCAGAGAAGCAAGAATTATTCTGTTGTATGCGGATGTGTTGTACTCAAAATTATTTTTGGCCATTGAAGTAGCTCCCACAGCTTCCTGAAGCACAGGCAAGGTCCCTCCCCATTCCTAGCTGCAATCCAGCACTCAGGCAAGGTGGGGAGCACTCCTTCTGCTCCCCAGTCAATCACAAGAAAAATTTAACAAATCTTTCAGCTTCAGCCTAAAAGTATTAACAGTTTCCTTTTAAATAACTGTCCGTAATTAAACTCAGTTTTCTTATCAGAATAATACAGCACAAGACACGTCCACTAACAAAATGTATTTACTTTTCTCTCTGCACCACAATTGGACCCTGATGCTTGCTATAGCAAGGTGCCTTACAGAATGCCCTAAACACACCCCAGGGGACAGCCCAAGAGCATGGCAGTACTCACAGGATGGGTGGGGGCCCACGTGTACCATTGCCTACAACCCCACGTGGAAACCATACTCCTGGAGAGCAACCGGGTGCTGCCGTGCACAGATGAGCTCCGTCTGGTGACATTCCCAGCAGGCTCGTGCTGCCAGATGGGGGAAATTAAGCTGTGCTGAAGATGAAGAGGTGGCATTCCCCTCCAATGCCATCAGTCATTCCATGTAGGGAGAACTGCTTTCCCTGAGGAGCCTATGGGGCAGAGCTCAGCTGAAGCTGAACCCTCACCTCCACCCAAAGGGCAGGTGTTGTGCTTCTGGGAGTAATTGCATAATGTTAGAAACCTGGGCTAGCAATAAAGCATAGAGAGCCCAAACAGGGGGAAAAAAAAAGAAAAAAAAAAGAAAAAATACATACTGTTTACACACCAGGCAGGAAAAGCAATCCAGGGTGCAAATAACTGCAAATAAACTTTTGTTAAGAGCCAGAAATTTTTACACCTATGCAAAGCTGGCAACATGCCTCAAGCTTACCACTTGATTTTTTTGTTTTGCTTTAGGTTCCAAAATATTTCTGCTGAGCTCCCCACAAAAATAAGTTATGTTGCGTATGGGGTTTGATTGTGGGTGTGATTGTGGATTTGATAAATTCTGGTTTCTCGCGTATTATGGGGTTTTTAGTAACTAATTAGAACAAATTCATAAAGATCTCTTTTAGTTTTAAATAAATGCTCAGTAAATCACTATATATTATAGTAATGAACAATCACAGTCAAAGTTTGATGGCAATGCTGTAGAGCTATTATGCTAGGCATATAGACAGACAGACAACCTTTTGGGGAGACAAAAACTAAAGCTTTCTTAACATAGAAAATGTTCCATGAATAGGGTTAAATACTTAATGGTTGCTAGCAGAAGATAAGACAAATATTCTTTGTTAATATTTATAGAATCCCATCAGGAACTCTTTTGTCCTCGCATTGTTTCCAAAATTCAATCCCCTAGTTATATCCATCATTTTTCATGTGATTAAAGGAATCTAAATTTGCTGCCTTGTCTTGTAGAAGAGTAAAAAGTTAGATCTGTATTATTAAAGCCTCTTGGTTGGAGCAGCAAATGTAATATTGATAGTCCATGGTATATAAGTCTAAAAAACCTACTGATCACACATGTATGACATATAAAATGCATTCGTAGGATTCATGACATTATTCCTAAGAAGCTGGGATCCAGCTAAAAAAAGAGATAATTATGTCCTTCTGAAGGAAGGAAATAAAATATTTCAAACTTATAAAAGGCATGAAATATAAAACGCAGAGGCTTTGATGACAGGGAAGTGACACTCAACACTTTAGTGACTGTCACTGCCCTGGGCTGGGGGTACCTTCTGCTGCAGGAGGAAGCCCTTAAACCCTGCCCTGCACCAAAACAGGGAGCTGTGTGTGCTTTTTCTTTCACCTTTGGCAAAATCAAGACTTGCTGTTGATTTTTTCTGAGCCTACCGAAAAGTTTTTTATAAAACAGGCAAAAGCCAAGTCCCCTCTGATCCAATTTTTTTTTTTTTTTAATCCAGAACTTCTTAACAGCTTTAGAAAAATAGATAATTATTGCAGTTAATTTCAGCAAAACAGTTCAAACTCATCAGGGCTACACAAGTATAATTTACTATTCCTTCTGACTTATTGTTTTGACTAGATGTAGATTGATGATTAAAGAGATAAACAGTAACATTTTTATAAAATGGCTGACTCTGCCAATGGCAACTGAATAAGAAACATGCTGAAATAGCTGTGCTGTTATTGTGATTGTACTCAAGGCTGTCAACAAAGAATATAAGTATTTGACAAGGTGTTATCTAATTGTGTTTTTAAAATCCACGATACATACATCTTTTAATGTGTCACTTTAAGCTGCAAGAGAATTTCTTTTATTAAAAAGTACAAAGGAAAAATGAATGCCTTGCATTTTCTTGTTTCTTTTTCCCAAGCTCTGCCCTTTTGCCGTCATTCGACAGAATATATTTGCTCTTTAGTCAAATTGGCTTTTATTTAAATGGTTGCCCAAAATAGCACAGCAACATTAGGTGTATAAGAAGAAAGAACAGTGTGTCCCACAGACAATTTTTACCTCAGCCCTGGTGGGAATTAACTGATCGAAACAGAAGACTAAGAATAAAATCCTTTTGACGCTTGGAGTTAGTGAAACAGCATTTTGGATCAAGGAAAAGGGATTTTTTCTAAGAGGGATCACTGGGAGAAGTATCTTAACATGATTCCCTGTGAGCTATCTGTGGGCCTTTCGTGGTCCTTCAAGCTACACACAAGCGTCTTCAAATCCACAGCAGTCATCCTCAGCAAGTCCCTTTGGTGCAGGGCAGCGGTATAAGCCATGGCACTGTGGTTAGCGAGGCACCCACAGGGCACAAAACACAGACCTTTGAACCAGATTTTGGAGCTGTGAGTTCAAGCTTGGCCTGTGGGACAGTCTTCTCCTCCAGCCCACTGCCCCTTGCTCTGCTTGCAAGGGACAGCCTGGACAACATGAAGGAAGATGGGGCTCTGGACATTAATTAGAAGAAAGATGTAATTTCTGGGATGGTGAAAGAAGCCTGGGCAGGCAGGAGGGACAGGGCTATGGCACAGCCATTCTCCACAGGGGACAACATCTGTCCAGGAAGTAAGGAGTTAAAATGGACTGCAGAGATTAAATATAGACGCTAGAAAGAAAGGAAACTCCTACTTCTGTGCTCTTGTCTTCTGGGATGACAATAGCGTTGTTAAATGCTGCAAGGCATGAAGAAAGACAGGGAGTTAACTGTTTGGAAACTCTCTTACCGGTAGTTTGAAATATCCGGAGGAGAGGAGAGGCACCACTGAGCAGTAGGGTCTGTGGGTTGGCCTCACAGAATCACAGAATCACAGAATCACAGAATGGCCTGGGTTGGAAGGGACCTTGAGGATTATGAATCTCCAACCCCCCTGCCAGGCAGGGCCACCAACCTCCACATTTAATACTAGACCAGGCTGCCCAGGGCCCCATCCAATCTGGCCTTGAACACCTCCAGGGATGGGTCATCCACAAGGCTTACTTCAGTGAGGCTTTGGGGTACGCACTGGTGCAAGGCCCTCTGTCCTTCTCACCACAGAAGAGACCTCACAACCACCAGAAAGAGCCACCATCGCTGCTGCCTTTCTGCTGGCCTACGCCAGCACTCTAAGAAGTCCGGCAGTTTGCTGGCTGCCAGGCCAAGGATTGCCCCTGGTGAGCCAGGGTGTCCTGGTGGGCTGCAGTACCATCCCTCCAAACACGACCCTTCAGAGGTCCCTCCAAGAGCACCAGCACCAAGGCCTGCCCCACACTGCTTCACCCCACCTGCCATTAGCACTTGCACAATATCTACACACAAAGGAGAAGAATCTCTGAGAAGCAGGATGGTGGCAGAGGGTTATCCATGTAAAAACACAGCACGTTTTAGAGTAAGTAGTCAGGTGTCAGGTGCAGTGGCTCGCTAATGCAAAACACGGGCTGCTGAATTGTGCTGAGACCTGAGCAATGTCATTTGCACACCGACCTCAGCAGCACGGCTGAAATATAGAGGTCAGTTTGGTCTATAATGGGACAGAGCTTCTAATTTTTAATCCTGGTGGTATTTTAAGCATGGGATGGAAGTTGAAGGAAAAAAAGCTTGCTGTAATATAGCAAGCAGACAGCCACCAGCTGACCTGATTCTGTGAGGTAAGGCACAGGCCTCCCTCCCAGCCCGCGCCGATGTGCTTGTTTGTCTTTGAAGGCATATTCGCCAAAAGTCACGAAGAAAGATCAGAGCATCAGCTGCTGAGGTTATGAATATCTTTGATAATGTTTGATGGCCCGAGTTCACAGCACTTCTACAGATCCTTCCACAGTGTTAGTTTTAATATCACCTCAGTATCGAACTGCTAATTTTTTTCAGGAGGAATTGAATAAACACTCTAAAGATAACAACTGAGTGGCCTCTCTGTTTTGTATTTTAGGATACAGATTAAGATAGAGTAATGCTGGAAAATCGTCCACATTTTAGTTGTACAGCCAGGAAGGTGCAGGTCAGGGACCTACCTCAGCTGCAGCCAAATGCACACAGCGAATAACTGAACATAGAAAATAACCAAAAACCAGCTCATTGTTAACAACCTCCTTCCTAAGTGGGGATCAACCCAATGCCAAGGGACCAAGTAGTGCTGCCACCAGCAGGATCTGAACAGAGCTGAAGTCAAGTGCTCTGAAACAGCCTGTGACAGGGCTTTCCTTTTTCCACCCATACATAAATAGAAAAGAGAGGCAACAAATTCAGTCTTCTCTATATAATAGATGATATGCAATGTGCATCCTCTTAGAAAGGGCAAATTGCATTCCTGAATCCATGTAGCCATGATCCACTATATATACACAGACTAAAAAAGAAAAAAAAACAGGGGGATTCCCTGTGGGGGGGGAACAACATGAAAGAAAGATGTCTGAAGAATAGCCTGTATTTTGACTTTCCCAGCTGCATGTGTTTGAAACAGCGTGGTACTCACTACTACTTGGGCCCAGGTCCATCCTTCCCACCTGGATTCTCTAGCGTGCTCATCAAGAAGAAAAACAGTTCCCCATGAGATTTTAATCTTTAGTAACATTTTGGCTTTAGTTCTCTTTCAGGTGCTGCTGTGCCCTTTAGTAGCAGGCTACAAATAAATTATACTACTATAAAAGGTTTTACCACTCTCTACGTGATGGTGGTATAAGAAGTTACCTGAAGGCAAAGACAAAAGGGTGATATAATTAGTTAACTTCATCTGAAGCAGACTATCTGACTCATTTGGGGTGCAGTCCCAAGGAAAGATCCTAATATGTTAATGCAGAAAAAGAGTTTTGTATTCAAATGGACAAAATTTACATATTTGGAGTCAAATGCAAAATTAGTATTTTCATCCTTTGCCTTTCTTTTCCTTTTTTTTTCCAGTCATCAACCATAATTCAAGTTACTGCAATTGTACATGATTTAGGAGATATAGCCAACTTTTTGTGATCCTAGAGGGAGTTCCAAAACTTCCCTGACTTCTGTATTTCAGAGCGAATCCTGTGAATACCGAGCTCTTTTGGAAGAGAAGGAAAAGACAGTCGTAGACTCCTGAATTAATTATGATATTTTTAGTTATTTAGATAGATTTAGGAAAAATAAAGTCAACATCCTCTAAATACATTCTCAAATCCCTAGCTTTGTGGTTTCTCAAGCAGAGTCTCAATGGAGGAGCTTCAAGAGCCATATAATTTCATTACAAAAACAGTAAAACAAAGATTTGGACTTTTTTTTTTTTTTTT
>JACDJE010000015.1:6136479-6143749 GCA_016647715.1 Pavo muticus | reverse complement strand
TTTTTTTTTTTTTTTTTTTTTACTGCAGTCAGGAGAATTAGATACAAAATGTGATCTGGTATCCCACAGCGAGAATATTTGAGGATCCTCTCCCAGTATTCTTTCAGCTGAGGGTATTTAGTTGTTCTTAATACCTGAGCAGCTAGTAACAATGAGATACGGGTATTCCTCCCCAGTGTCTACTGTTCTGAGTGAGGGCTTTGACACAATAAATCTATGCTGGGGATCTGTGATGTCACCCAGAAAATCTCAGAGGGAGGGAGGTGATGTGCGTGGGGCTTTATACGGTGCACATGACGTGTCCAGCACAGAGTGGTGGTACAGAGGGAGAAAGCTGAGTGCCATCCCACTGAATCACTAATATTCATGCTAAAGCAAGAAAAATTAGGGTTCAAGGCAGTCTGCCTGATCTCAGTGAGGGCCCTGGTCAACAGAAGGTAGGCTCACCCTTATCCTTTTGGGCATCAGGTTTTGGTGAAGCACAACCATCACAACATGGTCAGCCCATGAGCTGGACTACTGATTTCCAGTCTGAATTTCCCCATGCAGAAACATGTTTTTTGTTGTTGTTGTTTTTTGTTGCTTTTTTTTTCCCCAGAGAAGAGCTAGCACAGACCAGTCACACAACCGGAGTGAAATAAAGTTCTCGTGCAGGAATCTAGCCTGGATGTTCATTCCCAGGAGCAACAGTACTCATGAATAAATAATAATAATATTAATACTATTAATAAAGTGTCATTCATCCTAGGGTATAATGCAGACCTGTCATATCTTAGGAAAACAACATCACAGTGCTTCGCTTATGTCTTCCAAAGATGTATTAAAAGGGATGAGGACCATATTGTAGAAAAACCACCATATGCCATTCACCCTTTGTTCTGGCTTTTTTTTCCCTTTTGTTAGGCGTGTTACAACTTTCTCTTGGAAGAGTGCCAATGTCAGAAGAATATATGTTCTCTCTTCTTTTGGCTTCGAGAGATCTGAGATAATCTCTCCACCTACAGTATGGGAAGAAGCGTCCACTTATGTAATACACAGTTGTACTTCTACTGCTCAGCCTTGGGAGTATCTAATAACCTTTAATCCAGAGCGGATTTCTTTTTTCCTCAAAAAGCCAAAGGCATTAGAACTGGTCATAGACAATTCCTCAGTTTTCATATTCATTTCCAGGTGAGAAAAGGGTTCTTATTTCGTGCATATTAGTGGGGGTGCTTGGTTAATTATTTATTTTTTTTCTGGTACAGCTTTTTTTTCTGCTAGTTTGGTAGTGTCAACATTTTCCCTTTATTACCAGCGTATTTCTGATTTATTGCAACGTGGGGCCAGCAAATAAGATTGTCAAAATGAGTATGTGCTTGTTATATCCCACTCAAGTAAAAAATAAAAAGAAAACAAATTCGAGTCAGTTTTAATTTTGACACTGATTGATGTTGATATTTCTGACCAGTTTTATGTTGCATAGATTTTAAACAATATTCTCCTCTGATCTTCAGTGCTGTAGTTATAAATACTTGATAGCATTTTCATAAAAGAGTCTTTTTACAATATGTTTAATGAGAGCTTCTGCTTCAGACATACAAGTAAAAAGAAACCTAGCCTAATACGGTGATAGCGAGATGCTCAATAAGTGGTATATATCCTCTAAAAAGTGAAAAAATGATTCGGCTATTATACCTGTGTCTTTCACTGTCACTTTACTGTATCAATTATTCATGTAAAATCTAACTGAAAAATGTGACTTTTAGCAATCATTTAAAAAATTCTCTAAACAGTAGCACGACAGCTGATCTGACCACTAAGCGCTCATTCATCACCTGCCTGTAATGATGAGCCTGTGACAAACTGAGAAGAAAAAAGTTGTTCCTTTTTTCTCTTAGAAAAAAAAAATGTTATTTGTGATTATGCGACATTTGCTTTCCATTTCCACAGCCAGTTAGGGTTCACAAACATGAAAATCCATTATGGAATGGTACGTAAAGTGTGACCGATTCTTGTTCAGTCAATTAGTGAGCGAAGTCTGAATATGATGTTTATCTGATAATCTGCATCTTTGGTGCAGGCACAAATAAAGAGGCTATTAACAAAGGATTGGGTTTAACTTCTTGGGAGCAACTGGTTCAACAAATTGCACTTTTACTGATTATGTGTTCACACAAAGAACGCAGCAGCCTCTTTCCTATTTGTAATAAAATATAAGGACTATATATGGAAGAATATAAGCATGCAGCAGAAAATAAATGTTAACACTAAAAATCACATTTTTAGAGCTTTGTTTCTATTCATGAAGCTTCTTATTAACGTAGGGCTTTTCAAAAAACCACTGTGTGGTCTCTTTGTTTATACTAAGACACACTTCTTAAATATGGACATATTATTCCTCTGAATACAATGCTATTTTTATTTTACAAGAATTACTCCAGTGAATTCCATATAGAAATGCTCACACATCTGTACTCTGATTATGATATTTAGTGCAAGGGTCATGAATAATAAAATTGCTAAATATGCTTATTGCTATCTATAAATAAAGGTTATCACATTCAGGGTTTTGGAGTGTTAGAACAAGTTGGGCTAGTTGCAAGACAATAGAGTCTTAATTTTACTTTGAAAATAAATACTTAAATTTATAAGTATTCAAATTATTTCTAAGGTGCAGTTAGCCTAAATTAATACTTGCAAAATGTAATTAATGCAACAGCAAAATTGCAGGAGTTCACGCTACCCTAGAAGGTTCTACCAGCAATACGTCTCCCATTGAGCAGGAGATTGGCACTCACAGCCCAACTCTACTACACTCAGCAGTAAAACCCCTATTGATTTCAGTGTGGGTCAGAAAAGTAACAGGGGTTGCACTAGAGTTTAAGAGTGAATTGTCTGTATCTTTTGTGGACTTTGAAGAGATGGTTTCAATAGTTTAACAGTTTAAATTTGCTGCTCAGTTCCTTTAGTTTTAGCGATGCTTTCTATAGACCGATTCTTATGACAGATGATCAGGTTTAAAGAGTAGTTTCTCTTCTACTTTAAAACCTCTTCTTGAAAATATGTCAAAAAACAAAGCCTTCTCACCCTATCCACCCCGTGTGTTTATACTGAATCTTACGAATTTAAAATTGAGTGGGTTTGGGCCGCTTTAGAAATGGCTGAAGTAGTAGGAAGCCTGTACAATCTCCGTTGCCGAGGAAATACCCCAGGTCTTCCATGCATTAAGGCGGGGCTCAGGCAGGCTGAAGGGCACCCTGCCTGCCCTGAGAAATTCAGCCAGGAGGAGCAGCAGCATTGCCAGCACCACACATTGCTGGTGGGGCTCACCAAGAAGCAACTTGCGCCTGCTGGAGGAGTATTGGGCATGGAGAGCATCCGCGTCCTCTGATACTTCACTCCGCGGATGCTAGCTCTGCTAATGACAAAGTTGCAGTGCAATAATGGGAGGAACAATGTTTGTTTTGATCCGTTTGATAATTCATTTAAAAGTATTGTACCAGAGCCATCAAGACAGAGAGCTACGCCATTGTTCAAAACTGGCACTATCTCATTATGTGAAGTAATTGAAACCTGTGGGAACAATATATGATTTAAAGCAGACAGTGAGGTTCTTTTCTTAAAAAACAATAGCATTGTTTTGCTATGATCCTGATCTTGCTCATGGGAGTAAACTTGCTAAGCAAGGAGTTTCTGAAATGTTCGGCTGCTGATTCAGAATGACCAAAATCACTTTCCAAGATGGTCATAGAACTGGGCCTTACTTCAACAAAAACTTCTTCAATGCGGTGTTAGTGAACTGCATCCCTGTGCACACATGGGACGATTTCCAAGTGCTCCGCATGTGTTTAAGATGAACAGATCAACTGACAGCGCAAGATGTGCACCAAATTAGGCTGTGGGACTGTCATATTTGGGGCTTGACTTTTGCTGGACTACAGAGATACTGAAAACGTTGCTCTCTGCTCCTCATTAGGTTTATGTCCTAAGAGTAAAATGTCAAACAAAAGTAGAAAAACCTCTAAGTACATTTTAGCGTTACACACCCCAGAGGTGCTCAATAGGTACTAAGGAGTTTCTTCGCTTTAATTAAGAGGTTTGGAGACCGGATGAACAAATGACAAACGATTTTGATTTACTTGGAAAAATGAGTCATATCACTTATTATTAACTATTAAAGCAATTTAAACCCTTTTGAGAATAGATCTAACACTGCAACGCTTTGAAGGTTTGATATGTCTTGTAATCCATAGATTATTAAAGTTAATTTCTCTGCTGAGATCCTACTTTCAGTAAAAAATGCATGTACACTAAAATGACGTTGGTTTTTTTGTTTGTCTCTCCCTTTCTTGTAACAAAGATGTACTTTAATTGGCTTTCTATTTATATTGCACTCAATAAAGGTATGGAGGCTGCAAGTGGGAGAAACCTTCCACAATTCTGACTTGCGAAGCTTACAGAAAAGCCCCCCATTCATCCGCAAGTACACCCAAACCTTTCATTTGGGCTTGGTTGTGCTTGTGGGTGCACGGCATTCTTTTCTCTCTATTTGTTCTCCATGTATAATTTAGACTACATTTTGCTTTAGAGACCCTTAACGGATAAGGAAAAGAAGGCAATAACAATATGTTGATTTATATCACCGTGAAACATTCTACCCCCATACTTCAAAGTAATTTTAATTGAATTTAATCCTCTTGACTTTCATTTACTTATAAATGAGTTTTAGTTGTAATGTTAGAATGGAACAGACTTTAGCAGTTAGCGGGTTTTTAGTGTTTTTGATTATAGATTATTATATAATGTTTCTTGGGCTAGAAAATACTAATGCTAAATAAATGCTAAATACCGTCCCATATTAGATCATTTTAAAACCTTCCACTCTTCTACGAATAGGAGAGAGGCATATCTACTTGGGTTAAAATACAGTTCATTTACATAGGTAAAGATGTTTGAGAAAATGATTAAAAGTACTGCAATTCATTTACCAGCTTATGTCCATAATCAAGAATATATCTAACCAGAAAATTGAAAAAACAAACAAGGATATCTTCCAAAGGAACTATGCCATGTATAATCCAATCAGTTGTGTGTGCACATTTATAATTTTTTAGCTCTTCATCCATAGATCACAGGACACTAAGAGCCCAATTCATTAAAAATTGAATACTCTATTTAAGCTGGATGCTCTTATACTCAGAGAAAAAGCACGGAACCGTTTTTTTTTCTCTGAAAAGTCACATTTTTGCTATTCAATAAACCCTTGTTTCTCTCAGCTTCTAACTGGACAGCGCTGCTCAGTTAATTGCTACACAACTTTAGAACTTCAAAATTAAATGTAGAAAAGAAGATTTGACTGAAAAAAAATGTCTGCTATGTTCTCTGAAAATTGTAGAATTCCCACCTGCCCTTAACGCACACATGCACATACCCCCTCCTGCTCTCTTCTACCACAGCTGCCCTGAGTTTAAAACTCAGTTCAGCAGTTGTTCTGTATGTGAACTCTCCTTAAAGCCTATGAGTCAGCCCTAATCAGTTACATTACGTTAACATCGGTGGGAGCCACATTTGCAATTCCTACCGGATTTTTCATTCCCAGTTTATGCAAGTCTTCCCTGCATATCCAGATCTCTTCTTAGAAAATACATCGTCTCTGAGAGCAACTTCCATGCTCCAAGCAGCCATAGTCATTGCACCAGCATGGACTCTGAAGTTTGGAAGCCCCAGCTGGTTTACTCTGCTAAAAAATAAGCAGGGTATGTGGGATGGGCAGGAGGAGCTGAGTATTTTCTGGGATCCTGAACAGACAGGGAAGACTTTGAAGCATTTATCAGTAGACTTTTTTCCTCTCTGTCAGAAACGTGGTCAGACATATGGTGTACAAACAGCACCGTTCTTGTTGTTTCAAAATCCTACATATCTGAAGGATCTCAGTTACCAGTACTTCAGTGTATGCCTTACACAGTTACAAATCTAAGTTTGGTATTGGATTTCAAGTCTGTATTTTTTAGCAAGTCTGTATTTTCAATGCTTACCGAGTTCTTCTGCCATCCATTCCACTATGTACAATCCTAAGTTTGAAATGCAAACGCAGATCTGCCTTCTCTGTTAGAGCAGAACAGTTCCTTCCTTCTACAATGTAAGGTGCAAAAACTTCCTTAAATGAAGCAACCATTAAAGAGCAAACCAACCCTCTCCCAAAACGCACTTGTGCTTGCATACCAGCTCTTTGTTTTCCTGACACATAAATCACACAGTAAGTTCTTTCTGAAATGTATTTATGCTCATCAAGATAAATCTCCATTCATAACACCCAAAAGTTTTCTGCCTATTAGAGAATTTTACAACTTTATTCTTATGCACTCTGTAGACGTAACACCTTTACTGACCCTGTTAATGCACCTACTGCAAGCTAAGCTTACACAATGTAAGAAGTTCTGTTTTCCAGGGAAAAGCCCATTAAAGCCAAAAGAAATTGCCTGTCTGCATTTGCATCCCCTGTTATGAAAGTGTACAAGATAGAAAATACAGACTAAAGGCAGATTCAGAACTACCTTTATTAAAAGTATACATAGAGGAGTACCATGCCATGCTCTTAGTCTTCTTGTAACCACTGTATCCTGCTATACAATAGCATGCTATTTCCTATTCAGAGTAATTACCGATGAGGGCAAATGCTGAATTTTTAATGGTGCCCATTGTAGGCAGCAGAATGTTCTAAATGAGAAATAATAAAGACCTGGTCCTAAGAGATATATCTGTCTATAGACTTTGCTTAAGAAAATTAAATGGGGGCAAATAAAGTATGTAAATATAAAGTTCTCAGAAAACGAAGATTAAATGCCTCATCCTAAAATAGACAGCTGTGGATTGACTGAACCAAAGTTTTGGCTCAAAGTATTAGTGCAGACCTCCTGTATTTCCACACTGTGAAAAGTCTACAAAACAATCAGCAATGCAAAGAAAGCAAAGGTGGGCAGAATAAAGACATAAACCAGAATACAGTCTGCCACGAGTCCAGGTTGCCCAGCGGGCAAGATAAATGGCTAAGGAAAGTCCCCTGCAAGAGACCTTTCCAGAATTTTGCTGTCAGTATTTTCCACTTCTTCTCCTGGTTGATGTATAGTAGCTGTTCTGCCTGCTCAGTAACTGTTATGCCACAGCATGCCTCATAACATACCCTAATCCTTTCAAGTACTTTCAATATCAGCTATGGATTCAGTAAGTGCAAGCTGGGTTAAAGGAGAAAAGCAATCTGGTTTTGGTTTTCCTTTCTTTCTTTTTTCTTTCT
>JACDJE010000015.1:6091479-6131479 GCA_016647715.1 Pavo muticus | reverse complement strand
ATTATGTTCTGACTGCCTATACTGAATAAGCCCAATGGGAAACCCTGTATATAGTTATCAGTGGCACTGAAATCTGCTTAGGAAAGCAACAAGTCTTTTGTTCTGTTGACAACAGTTATTACAATTAATTCATTTTGTGATTGGTATTTGCACTGAGTGACAAGGTGTTATTTTACCTCAGTAAAAGTTAAAATGGTAATACCTACATGCGAAATAACACCGAGTTTGCTATCACTCACTCGATAAAAGAAAAGCCTTTCCTCAGCAGTGCCTGCTCAGCTGCCGGGAGCCTGAAGGACGAGCATCGGGCTCTTCCCTTTCCTCCTTCCTCACCACTCTTTCGTGCTCCTTTAAGGCTTTATTTGGGGCTATTCCCCACTGGCAGGCAAAGAAGGAGCGCCAGGTGATGTAAATTTCACCTTCTGCAGCAGGAGCCAGCAAGCCAGGGGAAGTTTGCAGCGCTAGCAAATGGCAAATAACCCATTCGTTATGGATAGTTCAGCACGTCTCTACTTTTATTATAAGTTAGCCTCGCTAAACCATTGACTTAACAGAGAATCATTATAAATCCCCATTTTGAGTTTTTTTATTAGCGGTATTTATCACCTTCTCAAAATCAATCCTATATTTTTAAATTAAAACAAATGACTACTCGTGCGGCAATCAATATTAGTACATTTCCCTTTTAAAAAGGAGAAAAAAAATGGAATACAAAGAAATGTCCTTCTATGGCTGCATCAATCCAATTTCAATATAATTCAATATTTAATAAATATAATCCTCCATGTCTGTGCAGGGAAACATCATAAAAAATGCAAAAGGTTTCCTGGTCTCCAATAACTTGCATGAAACAAAGTGTTTCCTTATTCCTTCCATAAATACTGCAGTCTTATGCTACTGCTTTTTTCTTCCTGTGTATTAGAGTTTGCCCTGATTATGTATAAGAAAAGAGGTTTACATATTTCATGATTAAAATCCAAAGTGCTACCCACCACCTCCAGAAAAACCCCCATCTTTCTCTCTTTGTACTTCTCTGGCTTGTTTTTAAAAGGGCAAAGAAAAAAAAAAAGAAAGAAAAACCTTATATAATACCTAATTTGTACATCTGTGGTTTCCCTCTGACTTGTGTAGGCACCATATGTTTTTAATTATCATAATAGCCTTAAAGAACCTGTTCAGTGGGAAACACATATGATCCTTTTATTACTGGTTTGTAATTTAAACAGTTTTAACAGAAAAGGTCTGGCTATAAGGGACCGAGAGGCACAAAGGTCTAAAAACCCTGTTATTGACCTCTGAAAGCACGAGTTCAAATCCCACCCACCGAGGTGGGACCCGGCTTTCCCTCCTCTGACAGAGGTAATCGGTCACATGTGAGACGGCTCTTCGAGACCTCCAAAGACATAATCTCCAATCTCCAACGACTCAGCGTCGCAGTCAGAGGCTGACACAATGAGGCGGGGGTCCGTAAATATTATCGTGCACTCGATCTGGGCTTTCTTCTCCCCGTTGAAAGCTTGGCGAGCAACACGGTAGGAGAAGCCCTACGCAAGCCAGAAGCTCAGAATTTCAGCAACCCTCATTAGTTGTTGCCCTTTTAAATTCACGATTTTGTCCTTTATGCAAATGTGAGACTTGTGAACACGCCAGTCTCCCAGCCCCGGAAAACAGTCAGATATTCGGAGGTAGGAATTAAATTTAACAAGTTCAATTCACTCCTGATTCTGGACATCTAAACACATAATCAGTCTGATAATGTTATTAATTATCATTCAAGCGACAACCTTTGACACTGGCATGCTCCCACAACCTCCCTACTCCAATAACTCAAACAGAAAATCGTTGGCATGAAAACCCACAGTCTTATGAACAGAAATTGCAAGTAAGCAGGCACTGAACACACAACTGGGAGCGAGCAAAAACCCCTTTTCAGAGAGAAAGCAGAGGCTCACACAATAGCTCAGTCACTTGACCCAAAATGAAATTCTGTACAACTTTGTCCCAAAACACATAATTTACACCCCAAACAAAGAGTTGTGGGGAGCTGAGGGTGGGGAAGGAGCACAGCTAAAATTACACTGAGGCTGGAAGTCGTTACGACTCTATCTAGGGAGATGGATGGCGTCCTCATTAGGACAAAGCTTCATTTAGACAGACAGACAGAATCCTTATTAGAACATTAGGCTGAAAAGTTTAAATGTCAGGAAATACGAAATTAAGATTTTGCAAAATAAATGCTGACTTGGAGAAAAAAACATGGAATTCCCCACACAGATCCCACTGGAACCACGTAGGAAAAATGAAATAACTCAGAATTACGTCTCATGGGCAGTCTGGCTCTTAAGGGGATTCTTGGAGAACTCTGTTTCACAAAAAATGGGTACAGTGCCATGAAGAGTGCAACTGAGCCATTCCCGTCCCTGTCTCGCTCCCCATCCCCACTCCCTCTGCTTTCTCCAGGGAAACTCAAATATTTTGCAATGATGGAAAGACAGCTTAATTATCTAGCACACAAAAAAAGACGGTCATTGTTTTCCGTTTTACCTGAAAGCTAATGGATCTTGGAATACCAGACGTGGATGTTCAAAATCCCCTCTGGAGCCTTTCTGGTGATTTGTCGTCTCTTGGTTGCCTTTGGCGCACACCGGTCTCTGCCGAGGTAATATGTGAGCTATTTCACACTAAAAGCAGATTTTTTTGAGAGAGGCAGTGCACGCACACACACACACATGCATACACACAGCCCTCCACCCCCTTGTCCTGCACCGTGCCAGCAGGTCCTGCCCCAAAGTGCAGCGACCCAAGGAGGAAGTTCTTGTCCCACCGGTTTTGGTGGTTTTAGAGAGGAAAAGGGTGGGATACAGCACGGCCCTGTGGAGCACACAGCCTGCAGAGCTCCACATTGTGCGTCTGCCCCTCATCCCAGGCTTGGGGCAGATCTGTGGGTGCTGCTGCTCCCCATGCAGTGCTGAGACAGAGCTGTAGGGACGGACACATGGATGCTTCTCCCTGTGTGCAGCGATCCTGATGCGCCATGGGTCACCTGCCCAGGAGCCCCTTTGCTGGCCTCTGGGACTCCACACTGAACTATCTGCTTGGGCCAGAGGGAGACGTTTATGGGAAATGGAGTTTCTGCTGGCATTAAACAAATTGTAAATTAAATTCTCTCATTTTGATCTAAAGAAATAAAGATCTTTCTCTAGGATTTTTTTTTTAGGTATGTTTGCAACACTGGCATACATACCCCACCAGAACCTCTTCCCTTTGGGCAGGCACACGGGCTCCATCCCCAGGCCGACTTCACACCCACTACCATCAAGACAAGCTAGCCTAGGGACCCTCGTGCACAGTGCTTCTGCCTCTTCATCTTCTTCCTCTGCCATACACGTAAGAACACAATTCTACCTTAAGAGAAATTCCAGTTCGGGGCCCAAGAAAACTCTTTTCCTATTTAAGGATCTTCCTTTCACGGTAAGGATCTTCCAAATTTCCCAAAAGTGGATAACAACAATACCACTGTGATCCCATCTGTACACAGCAATGGCACTGTAATGCACAGAGCATAAAACACCAAATTCCCACAGACAGCATCTGTCTTACTACAAACAATGGACCATTATCTTGTAAATAATTCTGATTAAGCTGCAGCATTTTCCCCAAACAAACAGTAGGGGAGCAGAGGGTGAGGATTTTTCTGATGGGAGTGCCGGTTTTCTCCTTCCCCAGCACTGACACTCCGTTTTTTATTCAACTGATTGGGCCCCTCCCCTGCCCGCTCTGTCCCCCATGGCTGGGTTTTCACGTTCTGACCTTATCCAGCTGTCAGTCATCTTGGCAACTAAAGAGGGAGCCGTCATGTTAATGGGATTGCCACCTCTATCCTCCGGGAAAGCTCTTCTGTTTTGTTTTTTTCTCTTTTTCACCTCCATGTACAGTTACACTTCTTGATACACCCATAAACCCTGCAGTTATTGAACTGTCCCCATGACAGAGGATGGGAAGATTAGCCGCCCAACGCTGTTGGCCAGAACAGTGTCAGCCAGAACCTGGCACGGCTACAGCTGCCAGCTGAAGGCACAGGGCTGTGCCGGCAGCCGTTGGCTTCCCCCAGCCAGAGCTGCCCCTTGCAGAACGTGGCAATGAGCAGAGCAGAGGGGAGTGGGGCTGGCCCTCATGCTGCTGAACCAGCTAGAAACCTACCACGGAGGTCTTAAGAGGGTGTAAAACCAAAGCCAATGCACTGGCTGTAGCGGGGCTAACTGAACAAAGGGATGAGTAAAATGAGACACAATTGGTGCTGATATGTCTTATAACAAACCTTTCTCATAAGGTTCACAAACTCATCTATGTGGCCCTAGAGAAAGCCTGGATCTGGTCTTTAACTTGTTCATTTTAATGCATAAAGCTTTTCTTATATG
Organism: Pavo muticus; assembly: GCA_016647715.1. NCBI lineage: Eukaryota > Metazoa > Chordata > Aves > Galliformes > Phasianidae > Pavo > Pavo muticus. The sequence goes on along the minus strand of JACDJE010000015.1, from coordinate 6,127,061 downwards.
TCTCTCTTGATAAATGTCACATCTCTACATGGCTGAAGTGTTGGTCTTCCTTCCCTGAATCCCTTTAATGCTTCTCATTATACATAGGAACTGGTCTGGACCAAATGCACTTCCCGACTTAAAAAAAAAAAAAACAAACAACACAAGAAAACAAACAGCATGGCCTAATCTAGGATGGTAATGCTGGAAAACAAGCAGTAAAAATTTGAACTGAGAAGTGGTGATTTGGTCTCACTGCCATTCAGATAAAACCTTACAACAGGCACTTCCAGTCCTCAGATCCATGAGCATGACTACATGCCCAGCATCCGCCAAGCCCACAGAGCCTGGTACTGAGGGTTAACACTGGCAATGATGAGGGGGGGACAGGCAGCAGCAAACAGTGCAACAGGTCCCCAGCCGCAAGCAGGACCTGCAGAGGGCAGGAGGACAGTGATATCCGCATCCAATGCATATTTTCTATGTGTGTTCATTTTCATCATTTTTTTTATAACTTACTGTAGTATCAGGGAAGGAAGCATTTACACACTGAGGACTTATATAAATGTTCTTCATCTCCAAAGTGCTTTGGAAACATTAATTCATTCATTTATTCTCACAGCACTCCTATCAGGGAGATAAGTACTATGATTTTCCATTTCACAATGGAGAATCTAAAGAGGAAAACTTATTTTTTCCCATTGTTGGAGGGTGAATCACAGGTAGACCTGCAGGAGCAGTGAGGACTGCCAGATTCTGTGTGAGCTCCCCTCCTCAAACCTTACTTAAAAGACTTGTGTCTCTCCACTTATGGCACATATTGGGATATGCCTTGGGTTTTTCCTTCTGTAAGAGATAATTAAGGCACAGTTCCCCCTCTGAACTGCTGAACAATGGCTGTTCTATGCAGGGAGCGGCCCTACAGAAACCCCGCACTGGAGATTGGCTGAAAGAAACACAGACATGGCGGCAGAGTCAGTGCAGGAGCAGCTCCATTTCCTCCGGTTTGTAAGAGGAAACGCTCCAGGAAGATGCATCTGCCATCTTAGGTCACTCTCATCCAGAATACGTATCTAGAAATTTCAAGTATTCGGAAAACTGCTGTGATTTCTGATATCGGTTCTCAAACCTAATAGTGTTCCTGTGATGTTTGTGCTGGAGGGATGCTCCTCATCCACCCGTGCTGCAGGTGTAAACAAACCTCTTTCCTCTTTGCTCTTTGCCAGCAAATGTGAGGCTGCTTTGAATGGCAACACAAGTTCCTGCTGGCCTGAAAGGGTCCATTTTAAGGCCTGCCAATGAAATAAAATAGCTATAGGAGTCTTGTAGGAGATTGTGCAGATCAGAGACCTAAATCAGCATTGGGGATGACAAACTGGAAAATAAATCCTAACTCTACATTTCTCAGGAAGAACTTTCACCTACTGCAATCCTCATCAGTGAAAACCTAGCCTGCCCTGGACTTCTTTGCTCTTTAGTTTGTGTTTTCTCAATAATAAAAATGCCCAGAAACCAAAACCTTTTAGGCATTTTCCTGGCTTGGAAGAGATACATTCATTAGCAAAATAAAGTGCCAAGCTAAACCATGGCATATTGCAGAATGCACGACTACATCCTACAGGGGGGAGGCCGGTACCTAGATATTGCTTCGGAACAACCAGAACAATTGTTTAGTGAGAAATGTTTTTTGCATATGACTCATCAACCCTTGAAAACAGGATTTCTTACATAATACAAGTGCTGACACAGCCTTCACTTGAGTGGTGTGACTGCAGCTGTATAATTACAACTTTAGATTAGATGTTATGGACCTTAGGTTATGTCGTTCAGACAAATACTCCATTGTATCACAGAGATATTTTTTCCTTAGTCATATTGCCCACAGGACAATAGGGACTATATTCACAGCTCACTGTGTAGAAGTTTCAGCATATAACAGCCAGCAGTATTGCACAAGATGAGATTATACCCTATGGGGGTTAAATGGATTCATAACTGCCACTTTTTCACGTCTTTTTTTCTCTGCTCCCAGTTGATACTTTTTTGGGAGTGCTCTCCAAATAAAAGGAAGAACAATCTCACACTGAGTCTGGATAAATGTTACAGTTGTCTCACAAATGCTGTATTATTTCTAGCCCTTCCAAAATAATATAATTGTCCTACTGCTGAACTACAGATTTTTCTCAGTATGACACAGAACGCTAAAATGTCAGGTCCTGACTCATGGTGTTTCGGTGGAATAAATTAAAAGTACCAATATGCTATTCAAAACTGACAGCATTAATGAAGATGTGACACTGGGAGCCCCAGCCACGTCCCCCTTTAACTTCCATTGCCTACTGACTGGTGCAGCAAACAATAGGCCACCTCCTATGGGTCCCATCTTGGAGACACTTACCAGAGGCCTGAGCGATATTACTGGCACCGATGCGACTGGCTGCTTGTTATCCTACGCTCCCTTTACCTTGGGTGTACGTGAAGGAGAGCAGTGAGGCTAGTCTTGGGATGTTTACTGCACATTCCTTCCATGGAAAATAAAAAGCAGAGTTAAGCACTATGGGCAGTACTGCAGACGGTAACAACATAAGACGGGGCAAGATGATCTGAGAAAGGTCGCAGGTGGGCTGTGCACTCACAGTACTGCCCCGTGCGATGGGCAGCATCTGTCCCTCACTGAGGCTTGGCTCCCAGCTGCAGGACTGGGCCCACACACGGCAGCTCACCCTGGCCAAGCAGCCAGGCACGAGGACTTACACACCTGATCCATCCAGCATCACTTATTTTTAACCCACAGGCCTCCATGGAAATGTCCACTGGATTGCACCAGCGAGAGATGGGGCACAGCTCCCGCATGCCCAAGGAATTTTCTGTGCCGAAGGAAACAAACCTAGCCTGTCTAACCATGCATTGCGTTCTTCTGGTGGCAAGCCACGTGTAAGAAGCCTGCACCTTTAATGAATACGCTTCAAAAAGGCCAGCGAGCTGCTTTGTAGAGTTTGCCTCTCACAGCATGAGCCAGCCGTGGATTGCACGAGTGGTCTTCGGTCTACCGAAAGATAAAACAGTTGCGCAGAGTTGTCTTGAATGAATTAACAAAATGACTCAAAACTGCACTAATGGTTAACAGCTTTTTTTTATTAGCAACACTGAGATAAGTTATTGAAGCATTTTAGTATTGTTTTACATTCCATTCAGAAGTGACCTAACTTGTAACTCCATATACATTTAAAGATATAGTTTGACACTTATTCAGAAAGCAACAATTATTAAAACTTACATACCTTCATTACCAGGAAACCTTAATATATTTTCTAATTACTTCCAACAATACTCTATTCCAAAGCACATGATAACCCACTAGAAGTTTACACATTTCACTTCAGTCACAGGTTTTAAATTGTGGATGTCAGAGTGCTGTTCATTGAATTTTACTGTCTTTCTTGGTTAATATTGGAAAACCTGGCACAATATATTAAGCTAGAAATATTGCTTAAAGAATATGAAAAAAGATAACTACAGTATTTTTTCCTGCTAAAGCATTACAAAATACAGGACCATTAAAAACTCAAATAGAAATGACAATAAATAACCTTAAAAATGTTAAGAGAATTTTCACTCATACTAAAGTCCATTCCCTAAGCTTGCCAAACACATAAATAACAGAACATATTCAGGACCTCTATTTTTGTACTATTATGATGGTTTGTTATATATTGTGGATGTTTTGTGTATACATATATTAATGCTTACACTTAAGGTATATATTTTTTTCTTTGCTGAAACAATTAATAAGCCTCAGGTAATTATTCATCCCCGGCACTACAAGTATCTAGATACGAGGGACAAAACCCCAGAAATCCCAGATATGCAACACTATGCATAACAAGATCACCTCAGCATAAAGATATTCTAAGTTCTTTAGATTACAAAGATGAATTTGGTTATTTATTTCTGAAAGCCTGTAAAATAAAATTATAATTGCTGTCAAATTAATTGTTTAAAATTGGCCTCGTAATAGGTATTAATCGTACGCTTAGTTTTGACTTAAAAGGATGTCTAAATTGTTCACGTGTATGTGTAGATGTAGGAAGTACTATACCTCAGACACAAGCATATGTATTCCTGAACCAAAACACAAACCAGAGCATTGTCTCACTTTGCAAAGATCTGGAAACATCTCTATGCCTCTGCCTAATCCTAAATTATAGTTTAAATTTGACCTGGATATGACAAAAACAATAAGAATATATTGTTCGGGAGATGAAACTTGGAGCAAAATCATACGGCTCTAAGCTTACATCATTATTTTGTCTCTGCAAAGAAAAGAAAAGCCTTTCTGTGCTGGGGATTTGCCCTGGTGCGGCTGGCCACTGATGTCTGAAATCGAGGCGCATTCCGAGGCCTTCTTTTGCAAACACAATCCCCCTTTCAGATCTAGTGCTGGGAGGGACTGAATGCCTCCACTTTCACTGGGAATAGAAGGTACTCAGAACTCAGCTGTGTCAGATATTTTAGGGGTTAACTTCCAGAAACATTAATGGAATGGGAGCGTTACACCGCAATATGAAAAACTCTAAGAAATAAGTTTCCAACAGTGAACAAAACAGTGATATCAAACTTATCGCCGGACCAATTTCTGATACAAAAAAAACAGAATGAAATTAACTTACATGAATATAGCAATAAAATTTAACGTCAAATAAACACAGGACCTGATTCTGCAATCCTTAGTCATGTAAGTAGTCCCACTCATCGAGATTGAGGGATGCAAGACTGGGTCCTTAGCTTCTGCTTAGGAAGTCAATGTTGATTCAGACAGTATCTTTTCTAGCCAAAAATATGCAGCAAAAGGAAAGTAACATAAACAAGGCTAAATGTCAACAGTGTTTGCAGACTTACAGACACCATCCATTTGTTTGTACTGAAATGACTAGCGAACCATTTGGCAAATACAATGCTATTCACAGACCGGCCCTTTTATCCAGCAGCACAAACTTCACTGGATCACTGGCATTCCCAGTTAATTAAAAAAAGGAAGCAAGCCATATGAGTTTGGTTTGATATTGCCATGCAAATGGCACTGCAACTTCCAGAAGTGGCTGCAGCCCCGCACAAGAGCGGGCACTGATCCCTGCAGCACTGTGGCTCAAACCGAGAGCAGGCCCTGTGCTGCATCTAAAGCAACCTCCTCAGGCACCACACTGGGTACAGAAAAGCCCACAGCAAAGCTTCCACAGCATTTCCTTCTGCCTGGAAGGAGAATGTTCTGGTTACCCCTTCAATGGCAGAAATGCTGGGTTACTTAGCTCACTGCACTGGGGCGTACTTTGAACGGGCCTGAGCACTGCACTTTGCTGCAGCCCCGAGGATCTTCCGTGACCACAAAGCTGTCCTACAGCTCAGATATATAGGCCTTTTGCTTCTGTTTAATATGGATTTTATAATTTTAAAGAGCTGCAATAAGGTGAAGGCACACAAACAATTAAAAATCTTTTTCTGCATGTTATGTGTTGGTGGTAGTTCTGAAGGGGTTAGCATTACAATCCTTTTGGTTTTGACACCTGTGGCAAGAAGCAATTTACAATGACTAAATTCTCTATTTCAGCATTGGGGTACAGCACTATAATTATGTGACAATAAAACTGTAATAATCTGCCACAATTGATCTTCCCCTTGCCCAGCCCTCTTGTCTGTGCTACAGTTCCACATTTGGAAGGTATTTCAGAAAGTTACAATGCTGAACATTTTAATAATTCTGCGCAAAGCTGAACAGTTTCTGCTCAAAAGGAAACTGAAAGTGCTCAGCCCCTTGCAGGAGAAGAACTTCAGAACCGCTGCCGTACACTAGAAGGGCCCTGCCCTATTTTCATAAAGTGAAGGAAGTGAGGGAGGTGGAGCCTAGGCAGAGAAAACAGCACTAATTGCAGAGGAAAGCAAGCATGAATGGAAGCAAATTAGATTTAGAGGGACAAGATGGAACTAATACTTTTGGTCATCATTAAGTGTGGGTTCAATAGCACTAATCCATTAAACAACCAGCTAATGCCCCGGACCATCTCTGGCCAATAGTTCTGTAGTCCACTGGCAGTTCTTTGAAAGCCTAGGTACATCTCAAGCAGAAAATGCTAGGGATTTTTTACCATCTTAGCCACAAAGCAGGAAGACTTAAAGGGAAGGAGAGACAAGAAGGAGTTCTGTCATAAACAGATGCTGTGCAAATCATATAAATTAGCAACTTAGACCAGGAGGTGGAACATTACTGCAATACAGCTACTTGTATAACGGAAGCCAGGCAGAGAAAGAGAAGAGCAGAAATGGAAAATATCTTCTAAATCTTAAATAGAAAGTAGATCTACAACCTCCAAGCATTACTTCTCAAATCAGCAAGAGCTGTGAAAGCAGACTACATGGATGCTCAAGACCGCTACCGAACCCAGAGCCATCACGCTGGGCTTCCTCCCTGACCTGGGCTGCTGGCTGCAAGCAACAGGCACATCCCTGTTCTTACAGACTGCATGGTAGCAAAGATTAACATGATCAGCTCTTGGGTTTATTCACTTAAGACTCTGGAAACAAATACAGTTAAGTTAGAAAAGGTCAGGAGAAACTAAAAATTCATCAATTATACTTTTTATTTTCCTTCTGTTCTTTCCTATTCTGCTAGATGTGTAAAGGAGATCTGTTGTGATTTTTCTCAGCAGTATTTTGGCATGGAAATTTCTGTATTATAAAGTAATTCCAGTTCTTTCTTTTCTAATTGCGCCTTTCACCTCTACAGCCTAAAGCATGACAGGAGCAGAAACAAATTATGTGCACATCACCAGTCTCTCTCACTCTGTATACAGGGAAACTGAGGACTGCTTTCCCCATGAGTGGTGACTATTCAGAACAATACTGTGTACTGGTGGAATTGCCCTCTAGAAATTAAACCAAGATTCGTGCTTAAAAATGGACCCATTCTCTTAAAGGTAAAATCTCCCAACTAAAGATGATCTACACAGATCACTGAAAATCCCAGCTTGTTGTAATGAAGCCAGAAATTTAGTGCAATTAACATGGCCAAACAAAGATGCAATCTCAGCTGGCTGAGAATTTTATTTCAACTGTGTTCTGACTGTGGAAAGGGCACCAGAGATTGTGCAAGGAATGTTATCAAGGGTATCAGTGCTCTCTCTTGAGATGCCAACACCCACCCATCATTGGCTGTAAAAAGAAAGGCAAATGCATAGAGTCTCCCAAAACACAAACAGACACAAGAATCATGCCCCGGGACCAGGTGCTGGAAGTGGGTCTCGGGCTTCCTGATCTCTCTGAGTAGGAGAGACAAAGGGAACCATGACTCGGGTCATGGGCTTTGTGCAAGAGGGAAGGAAGGCTAATAAATTAGCAAAGCGCTCCTGCTGGCTAATCTGCAAGTGCAGAAACATCAGGTGAGATTCCCCACACTAGCACGCACAGATGGAGTGTGATTTCACAGTACAAAATGTCACTGAGAAAATGAAAACTCCCTAAAAACACTACTTTCAATAGGGTGGTGTCTAAATCAATGAAATAAATAAGAACTACTGACACAGGGATTGTTCATATTCATCCATCTTTGCTGCGAGATATCAAGAAAAATGAAATGAAATACTTAAATACTCAACCTTAATACTTATGTTCTGCAAATACTCAACAGAATGTCAGTAAGAATTTTAAAAAGCTATTTTTGGAGGGGGGAGAAAGGAGGACTCGCGCTGCATTTTCCATTTTAAAATGGCTTAAAAAGTAGAACAGACAAGCTTCTGTTGTTTTTTTTTTCCTTCATACTTCAAGTCAAACGCATTATCACTGGGCAGAGCCTGTGAAAGGGATATGGTCTTTAAAATCACATAAACTCTAGCCATCATAAAACGTCTGCTGAATTGATTGGAAGATGAAACAAAAAACTAATGGAAGTAACATGACCTCATTTCAATAATACTGTGAGAGGGTTTTTTTGTCGTTTTAAAAATCTTATGTCTGAGAAGAAGTATAAAGATATTTTGTACAAAGCAACTGGTCTTATTTTTTCAATTTTTTTGTTTAGTTGTTGTTTTCTCTGATGTATTTTTTGGTACCCGATTGATTGTAATCCTCAAATACAGAGAAAAAAAACCCAAGGGTTTTACCAGCTGCTAACTGAAAGCAAGTACCAACTATGTTAAAACACCAGAAAACTAACTACTGATTTTGAAGAATCTGGAACTATTTCTAACTCTCTTCATTGACTCTTAGTGAACAGAGACACAGGAATTTACACTATGGCCAGGCAAACACCTGTGACTGGGGTTCAGTTTAGGTAATGACAGCAGTGTGAAGGCAAAATGCTCTGTAAGAATACAAGTGAGATAAACATTGCTGGGAGAAACTGTACTTTTCTATCAGACCAACTAATACACTTGGAAAAGCAGGCAGGGGCACGAAGAAGCAGTGGAGTCAAACAAAGCTCCTAATAACCTGAAGTTAACCAGGGTAACTACTCACAAGTGGTTGCAGCTTTAGGGTTTCATTTTAAATTGTCGAGCTTTATAACTGTTGATCACATTTTCTTTCCTTTTTTTAACTTGAATACATTTTCTTACGCACGTTCAGCTCTGACAATGAGTTTTCTGATTCATTTGAAGGTTAAATGAAACAAGAGCTTTACTGAAGTTTTTGTGTCCTTTGCTGACTCTGCTTTTTAAAGTGATACTGTTTTTCAATGGATTTACATTCTAAAATCTCTTTCAAGCAAGCCCTATGCTTACAAAACGGGAGATAAATCGAAAAGTCCTCAGTCTCACTTGTTCCAAACAGATTTAGCTTTCCTTTTTGTCAGTTTTCTATATCAGACACTACAAGGGTAAAAAACTGGGGGGCTTTGTTTGGTGCATTGTTGTTTTAATTACTCAGAGGCATATTCTTAATTAGGCAAACCACAACTTGTACAACCTCTGTTAGGACAGTGAAAATTGTCAAAGGCAACTACTGTATAGCTGCCATTGAAACAAATCAGAAAAACGTAATTATTAAAAAATAAGGGGGGAGGGGGAGATAAAAGAAAAGAATACCTCTTCACTAAAGGGAGATGCATTCCATCCACCTGGCCTTTGATTTAACGGATAGCGTGGAAACTGAATGCACCCCGAGTAAAAGCACAGAGAGAGGGAGACAGAGACAGACAGAGAACGCACAAGGCTTGCCTGGCAAAGCATCCAGTGTTTGTCTTGGGTTCTTACTTGTATCAGAATAGTGAAAAGTTTGCAAGTTACCATGTGATTTTTTTAAAACTTTTTCCTCCTTTGAGTATGCTAAATCTGTAAATATCCCCTTCAGATGCCACTAGCACAGATAGTCTATATTGCTGCTACTATGGTTTAAAAGCAAGTTCTTTCTAAAATTCTGTGTAAGTATATGCATGCAGCACTGTTGATTTCAATGGAGTAGACCACATATAAGACTAGAATTTGGCCCACGGGGTTTAACATTTAAAAAAATGTATTACTAACAAACATGACTAAGTATATTTAAAGAGCAGCTTCATGATTCTGCACAAGTGTTTTCTGAAATGGTCTAAAAGAAGGTCTAAAACTTACCACACAAGTCAGGTCTCTTGATACATCCACTAGTTGCTGTGCTACTTGCAAGTCCATTAAAGGCTGCTAAGCCATCAGAGCTGTAAGCTCTTAGGACTGACAACATGTTCATCTGCTTCTCCAGGACCTGTGGACCCTGAACTTGCTCGGGTTTCATCACTCCTTGTGCAGTTTCATGGGAGGACAGAAGATTCTGACTGTGCCACTGCTTTTCTGATGCTTGTGGCAGCGGCGATACGAGCCCTTGTGCTGGTTGTGAGGTGACCGCACTTTGTATGTTGTCGCCTCCTTCACTGCTTTCCTTGTTTAGGGCAGACAACTGCTTATTCATAATATCTGGTTCTGTTTCAATGTCCTCATCTTCAATGTTTTCCTCCTTGGAAGATTCCATATCCTCAGATGAAGCTATGTCAGAAAGGTCATCAGTAGCACTTTTATTTACAGAGTCAGAGAGCAGAATACTTGGGTCATCTTCAGACTGTGGTTTTATTTCAGATTCATTACTGGTGCAAGAATTTTGTGTTCCTGTGCCAATAACACCAGGATAAACACCAAACTGCTTATAGAAGTCTGTTGTAAAATTACAAAAAGTGGATTCCATGTGGCTGGGCCAGGCAGCACTCTTTTGCTCTCCCAGGGTCTCTTTATTTTGTCCTTGGGTCATTTTCTCAGAAGCTGAGTCCAGCTGGCTAAGCATGTTTGAAACTACGGCCTCTTTGCTGGACTGCACAGAAGCGGAGAGCAAGCTCACTTTGTTAACTGAGGCTGAAGCTTCTCTAGATTGCTCTTTGTTGTTCCCTATGATGTTGTCCTTACGTTTAGCCTTGCCCAAGTGATTGGCCTGGAGGTGCAGAGCCATTAGTTCCATAGATGAAGTGGTAAAGGAGCAAAATAAGCAGCCATGCCAAGCAATATTGTCTTGCACAGTAACAGATGAACCTGGGAGGGAGGCTGCATCTGGCCTTACGGATAAGTCAAGAGGTTCATATTGCGACTTCTCGGTTTTTCTCTGGGAGGACTTGCTATTGATCTTTTCCTCACCTCCATCTGAGCCCAGAGCTTTTGCTGAAAGTGGATCTGATAGAGCTTTATCCTTCATTTCTTTTTCTTTCTTCAAAGAACTTAGGACAAAGCTGTCCATGAAAGCTTGCAAAGACCCTTGAAAGTTCACGCCGTTCCCAACCATATTCTGGTAAGCACGGCCAAGTTCAGAGAAATGTGTTCCTTTGGAAGATATGTCAGAACCCTTCATATTTTCTGAAGATACTTCAGATGACATGCCAGCTGCTTGTCCTTGCTGATCTCCGGAAGACAGCATTCCTGACGTCCACTGTTGCGAGACCATGCCACTTCGGAAATCGATACCAGGAAGCCCCTTGAAGGCTCCTCTCAGTATATCTGGTCTAATAAACACAGAACTTTTACTTGATGTCTCTTCTTTGTGTTCTTGGCTTGCAGCCTGCCCAGAGAGTGGACCCGCTCCATTTTGTCTCTCCCGATGGTGCCTCTCCAAGTGGTACTTGAGGGACGCAGACTGAGTACCAGCGTAATCACAATGCGGACACTTGTAAGGCTTCTCACCTATGTGTATGCATAAAAAGACAAATATAGAGGAGGAGAGTTAACTGCACTTTGGTGCATGGATGAGTGAAGAAAAAAAATCATCATTAGCTTCCTGAAAACAAGAAGATCTTACAGCTAATAATTCATTTTTGAAAAAGAAACGCCTTTAATTGAAGACTAATTCAAAAACTGAATATTTCTAAAACGGGTTTCCAGAACGTGGGGCTATTCTGGAATGACATGGTAACTACACACAATTAGCCATCTTCTTCTTAATCTAACATGTAGAAAACTGTTGTAGAATTAAAAGCTATGATTATGAAAATGAAGCATAACAATTTCAACCACAGTGATCATTAAAAGTACAAGTTTTTTTTTTAAAAAGAGAGACGAAGAATGTAACAAATGGCTGGTTGCAATATTTTGTGTATACAATTGCTCTAAAATTTGTTTAAATTATACACATGGAAACCATTTTTAAACCTAAAAATTTTATGGCACTGTTACGCAAGACTGAAATGAATGATTTAAGTCTTGCTCTGCAGTAAATCATGGATATAATTAGCAAATGGCATACTGCACAAGTAATTTATCATTATTTGGAGGGCACCATTCCAGAAGGATTCAAAGATCTGCAGACCTACTGCATTGTTTCTAAATAAAGAACTATAAATACGGATTCTATAAAATATTAATATCATTATACTACATTATGATTGCAGCATGTAAGAACATATAGTTAAAATAAAAAGCAGTCAATAAAATAAAAAAGAGATCAAGAAATTAAAAAATACAAAATAAATTTAGTTTCTGTATTTGAAATTAGCACTATCTACTGGTTTTTGCAGTCCTTTAAATTTGTACTAATGGTACTTCTAATGCTCAAGTAGTAAAATGTGTAATTTACCTATCATAAGTGCTTTCCTAGGATTACTTTGAATAGAGGTTTAAAACATATAAGATTATTTTCATGAATTAAGTAAGTGTTTGAATGCCATATAAACTTTTATTGTTTTTCCTATACTTTGAAAGAGGTAGAAGATATTACACACACAATAAATATTCACATACAGACATAAATATATATCCAAAAAGAATGTATGCCTAAGCAAACGTACATCCAAACTTGTGTGGAGCACTTGTGAGCAATGCAGAGCTCCTTTAAAAGGAAGTTTGGAGATACTCACTGGAAGAGACAGGAATGTGAAAGACCTGCAAGCTGTCAATACTGACAATTATTTCTGCCAGGGAGCTCAACAAGAAGAAGAAATTGTTTTTTCTACATAGCTTTTTCTCCAAAAGACAATGACCAACCTCTCCTGAATGCTGGTGGAAAAACGTTCTTCAAACGCTTTCTACAGAGTGGAAAAAAAAAAAAAAGGACAAAAAAGCTGTATGATATTCTGCAGTTTACCAAACCAGCTGGAAAGTCACCCATTTTCAAATAACCTCAAAATCTGCTTAAAACAAAATTGAAAGGCTTTCCAACTTTCTGATTTGTATAAGCTGCAGGCTCAGTTGAAAGGCTGCTGGATACTTGGGAAGCTGCTCCTTCCACTGATCACAGGAACTTACTAATGAGATGCACCACAAAACCCTCAAACCGGCCATACAGTGGCTGGTTACGTGCTGTAACTCAGACAGGGCTCAAGTGAATTATAAGGAGTAGAAATCCTAAATCCATATGTAATCCCAAAGCTAAATGGTGAGACATGAGAGCTTTACATCAACCACGTTAATCGACCAGTTTCAAGGAGGAAAGTGCAGCACCTCAAACAAGAGGTGTTCAGTTGAGGCAGAGGTAGGAATTAGCAGGGTTAGGCCTGAGTCCACACGGCTTAACGGAGGAAATCAGATTTAAACATTTCAGTGCAACTTCTGAGTTTTTCGCTATCACCTAATTAAGTTCTGGTGCTCCACCAAGAAGATGCACGGCTGTGTTCAGCGGGAGCCACGCAAAGGCAAACTCCTGATGGGCAGGAATCACTAACCTGAGACGGGTCATGTCTGCTCGGGCTTCTCTCAGCTCAGGTGAGTGTGCACACATACTCACAGCCCCATCACTGGACAAGGGGCCAGAAGACATCGGCTGTCTATTTGTTTGCATTCCTGCAGGACTGTTTGGGAGCGTGTAAACCTCAACAGCTGTGCTGCCAGTCAGAATGTGGACAAATATTAACGCTGTTTTTACAGCATGCAGATACTGCAATGTTTCTGAGCTGCTTGTTTGTCCCACCAGTTACCACCGATTACACAACAGTCACTAGTGACCTCTGACACAACCTAGGTATTTCGAGTAGCATCTGAGAAGCAGTCAGACTGCTGAAAAACAAACAGAAGACTTTAAAAGGTTAAATGCTCTCACATTTGAGTTTTCACTCCTCTGAACTGAAAAGCTCTTCCACAGCATCCCCTATGCGGAAATCTTTAACACAACTGTATTAATCACTTCCTTTTATTCTAATGATAGTTCGGTGTGTGTTGCCATTGCACATCAAGTGACACCATTAATAAGTGTGTCCCAGTATTGCAGGCGCTATGTCAACTGCTGGATAACATGCTTCTACAGCAAAGAAGAGAATTCTGTAATATAAGCTGCTCTAATCACTTAATCACAGAATCGTAGGGGACCATTTGGAGGGGACTTCTGGAGATCGCCTACTCCAACCTGCTAATGCTGCTAAAAACATGCAGAAGCTGTTCAAGGCAATAGGTGTGTTTAAAAATGGGTTTCAGTGAGTTAAAATAAGCTAACTAGAGGAGACACCATGGTTATTTTGCACATGTGAAGTACCTCCAGTCTGAAGTACTGGACATAGCAATGTACTCTTATTTTGTTTGCAGAGCCATGAAGTTATTACATGTTCCTTTTGAAGGCCTCTCCACTGAGCGAGTTTCCTTTCAGCAGAGATCTGGGCACAGCTCGCCACAAATGCCACGCACACAGGACTGAAACAAGCCACTGACTGAGGGGGAATGATAAAAAGTGCAAGCATCTCCTTGCCTTGCTTCACTGTCTCTGTGGTGCTCCCACCTCTTGCATGGCTAGAAATGAGATCTAACACTGAATGGCTGCAATTGGACTCAACATGTAGCAACACACTGTGCCACCTTTACACTGCAGCACTGGCCAAATAACATCATTCAAAGGGAAGTACTCCAAACCTTTTATATTTTTTTTTTCTCTTTTAGATCAAAATGTTGGCAGTGATTAGTGTACTTCAAAGCAATCTTAACTGTTGCTATTTCAAGGGCAGGCACTAGCAGAAGGGAGAAGGACTGAGTAAATCATCTGTCGATCTTTGAAATTTACTGTTTCACTATTTCCTAAATTCAGGAATTGTGAAGAATACTTTGCACTATTTCATCCACTCAGATTAACAATGCTCATGTAAGCCTCTGTAAAAACGACAAAACAGAGCCATAAGCTGCAATGGGAAAAAAAATCAACCTAATTTAAACCAAACAAACCAAATACCAATCCAGTTTTGATGGAAAACCCGAAGGACTCCTAATTTCCAGGACACTGTCAACAATCGTAATTGTGTATGTCTGAAGAATACTAAAGGGGATAAGACAGCTAGGGCACACTTCTCGTCAGAAGATAACCTGTTTGTATCTCGCACTTGGGGGAAGCATTTCAGAGAACTCATCCTATATAATGACTACCCGGGTAATACTGCCAAGAGCAGTGTCTGGATGAGTTATTTAACACTTAATATCAGTTCACATAAATTAAGGTTGCCGTGTAAGAGTGAGGGAACATGACTTCTTCAAAATAGTTTTCTGCATTTCATATCCAAGAGTCATTTTTCATTGTTCACAAAGGCAATGATCATCCTAATCTTGCTAATTTTCTGGCCACGTTTGCATCCCTGCAAACCCTATCACAGTGGAGTAGAAAGAGTGAATATCCCAATGTGTACAATAAAAAAGAAAGCATCTTGTTGAGAGTAACTTATCTAGGCAACATAATCACAGTTCTGATCTATCTACCACTCCGATTTTACAAGACACAAGGCATCTCACAAGAACTATTTCATATCAGGATACAATAAAGTAATAAAATTCAATGCTGCTTGTAAAATCTGCACAAAATCTTGGTAGATAACTGGAAACAGACTTGCTAGCCAGTGCACGAGGTCTTTCAGTACAGCAGGTTGCATAAACAATGCAGTACTCAATCTACTACCAGTCCTGCTCAAAATGCAGTCCAATAACACCAGTCCTATGACTTATCCGTGCAAGGAGACCACAGACTGATGATAAATACATTTACAGATTTTACGGCTAGGAGGGACAATTATGATCTCCTAGTCTGATCTGCTGTACAAAACAGGCCAAAGACCCTCGCATGATAATTCCTGCATCAAAGTCACAACTGCAATTTGACACAAACCATACTTGTCTTAGTTTAAATATACTTTATTCATAGCAATGAACGTGTTCAACATGTCCTTATGTAAACTGTTTGACTAGTTAATTATTTTCACTGTTGCCTTATTTCTAGTTTGTATTTGTTCCAAGTCTGTTTCCTGTACTGAACCTCACAACATCTTTTCCCTACGACATTAAATGATTTGTTTTTTTTCAATCAAAGATCTGTTCCCCGAGAAAGGTACTTGCCCTCATCTCACTAACTTCTCTTTCTCCTGAGTGGAACACCCTTTCCAATTATGGAATGTCCTTTTAAATTATAGGTACCCACTAAAGCTTTGATGAAATTTCAACTTGATATTATTCTTATACAAAGACTGTTTACATCCGTAGCTATAGCAATCAGCTAACAGCTCACATTCTGTTGCTTCTCTACCATAATCCTAGGCCCAGTTCATCAACTGCTCTAGTATTTGTTCCTCTACATTTTGCTGTTTTAAAATTCATGTCATTGAAAAGAACCCACTCGACTAAGCAACTAATCAGTCCCTCTCCGTGATTTTTAGCATGTTACCATTTTTGTGCCATTGGTAAATTTTATCAACAGTGATTTTATACGCTCTTCCAAATAATGATGAAATGCCAAATAGACTGAGCTGAGAGCGCTGCTGTGGGACTGGTGGGTTATATGCCACTTCACCTCTGTACACTGTTGATTTTTAGGGGAATGTCACATAGAACAAGCTGCTTTCACAAGACTTGAGAGAAACCTGAGGAACTTGATAAAACTTACTTTCATAACATAAATTTGATTGGCATTAACTGTGTTACCAAATCTTAATTATTTATCAAATTAGTTCTGTAATTTTACCCAAAACTTACATCAGGGTAATTCCATGTAGAATTTCAGGGCCTCCCTAGTCTGTTTTTGGAAAAACTAGAATGGCTCTGGAATTTGTTCCATCTTCCAATACTTTTTTTTCTTTTCCTAATGAATTTTAATGATTTGGAGGGCCCTTCAGCCAGGGTTTTTAAGGCTTTATCTACAAGTTATCCAGTCTCATTCATTCTAAAAAATATTAAAATGTAGTGGGCTACAGCATAACAGCCTCACTACTTAATAACTGAACTGCATCACTGGAAAATACTTATAAAACCCATAATGCTTTTTTCTGAGAACAGAGTAGAAGAGTATTCAGTCTTCCCTACTATAGCTGATACTTTTTTATCCATTTTTGTATCCAGTATTAGTGAGATACCAAGTGTTAAACTTGCCAGATCTACAGAATTTACCCTGTTCTCTGAAACCCTAATATCCACACACACGTATTTTTACTTTTAGTTTCCCTTACCAAGTACTACTTCACTTCTTAACTGTCCATTTACATTTACTGCTATGAGCTTCTTTATTCATTGTTTTTATAGCCAACACGCACCTTTTAAAAAATCTGTAATGCCTTCTACACACCCATTCCCCAATTAATGCCTTCCTCCCTTTTTTAGAAACCCTATTCTTATGGAGTTTGTCTATGCACTGTGCCTTAGCGCAGTGAGGTCTGTGCATCAGCACCAGCACCCCACACCTAAAGCTCCAGCAGCCAGCAGGGAGGTTTTGATGGACGCTCAGGGACAATGGAAGTCTCAATGGGATCCTATAAATTTCTAAACAAGATAGTTTTCTTTCATGCAAAGCAAATGAAATCAAACATCTTATAATTCCAGAGAATACTGCTTAATGAAAATACTGAAAACATTTTATAGCATTTTTTATTTTACCATTGAAACAGTTATTGATAACCTATTTTATCCATTGTGCAGTAGATATTTTAGAAATGAATTGCTGTATGGTTTAATTAGTTCATTATTATGCCTATTCTTACATGGTAATTTCTTTTATCATTCTAATCATTCACTTCACACTTTTTAAACCAAATGGAATATCAAAGGTTCTGTAGGATTATTTTTGGATCCTGCACATGTTTCACCACACAATTAATCTGTTTGTCAGAAATACTAGTTAACTTCTTCTCTTTACCACTCTCCTTTACCAGCTATTTTTCTCTATTCTATACGATGAAACTGTCCCATCCTTTAAGAGGACAGCCGCTTTTGTCTCAGTGTATTAAATATTTTTCAATTGTGCATGAGGTATTACAATAAAATATTTTAATTTTTATAAGTTTTGTAATTGAATATTCTCATTTATTTATATCTCATCTACAATATTTATTTAGTCTTTTTACATGTCTTAACTTAGTTAAAATGCAGAGAGATAAATACAGTTGTTCCTTTGCAGGGAAGATTCAGTACATTAATATAAACTGTACACTAATTCCCCCAAAGCATATATATATATGTTGTAAAACTGAAGACTTTTTACACAGCTGCTTATTGCTAAACAGTGCCTTGTCCAGAAGGGGACAATCTGTGTCTCTAATTGCTGTCACTGAAGCTGAGATTCATTATGTGACTTTCCCATTAAAATGTGAGCATTAATTTGTATAATGAAATATCACCCACTGCAGTGTTCATTAGCCATGCCCTACTGTATACTGCACATTGTTAGCTACCTAGAAACTGTAGTTAATTTCACTAATGGATATTTCCCTACTTAGTGTTTGGTAGGAAATTTATACTGTAACATTACCTCTTAAACTTTTAAGGAAATTTAAATTCAATCAATTATTTTCAACAAAAGTTTGGGATGTCATTAAGACAGGAGAAAAGGCATGCTGTACAGTGTTAAAGATGGGAAATCTGGAGAAATCTGGAGAAATGAAAAGTCCTTTTAGTTCATCTTAGAAATGTAAGAATAAAGGATGTTCAATACCAAAATTGTCTCCTCTTGGAGCACACATACCCATTTTCCTTAATTATTCATATTGCTCATCCCACTACAAGCGCCTTCAGAGAATGGCAACAGGCAGTCTTTTTTTAGGAAGAAAATGTGAATTGAATTCATTTAAAACAGCACCATTTTTATCGTATTTCATCGATTCCTCTAAGCATGTTTTAAAATGGGCCAATCACATTTCCAAGGGAAAATGCAGTTAATACCATAAATGTATTTAATACATGTAAGATACATATGACACATATCAAAACATACCCTCCGTTAATTGATGCAGCCTGGCTAAGCTGCTTCTTCCTATTCTATCTTAGGGTTCTTTGGTTTAGCACAATTTAAACCTTCTTCAGGGCTATACTTCATTCATGCAAACTGTTTTCATTACACAAGGGATTTAATTGTGCCAGTCATGCTGGGAATATACCCGAGCACCTAACGATCACAAAAATCCAAAGTGGTCTACATCTGCAGCGGCTCTGCAATGCTACTGCAAGGCACAAAGAGGTGCTAGAGCTAATCTGAGGACTGGTCCCCACATCATATGTTGCTTGCCAAAAGCAGAACTTACAAAATTGTAACTTTTCACACTTAACTGTTTCTATGCTGTCCGAAGTTCTAGGTATGTAAAGTAAAAAACATGCATGATTCATTGGTTTTGGTGGGAACTCAGGGCGCTAAGGAACATAAAGAGATGCTCAGCTCCTTGAATGATGGAATCCTAATCTGCTGCCTGCAGAGGAGAAAAACATAAATTCTGGGAACTTCTGCATTTAGCACATTATTGGTCTGAGATACTTTGACAAGTTTCCTTCTCTCAAAGTCTGAGGGCTTCCGAGCCTTCTGTGTTACAACCTTCACAGCTGTACTATGTTTAGTTTATATCCACGAGGCTGAATTTTAAAGTGGCTCCTCCATCCACATTTCTACTGTCTGTTGCAACCTGGATCCAGTTTTCACTCGTCCTGGGCAGATACCCTGACTGATGGCTCTTTGATTCTTTTCACACGCCATTACTGACTCTTCTGAAATTCTTAAAAGAAGAGCTACAGTATTCTCTGGCAGGTTGGAAGCAGAGAACAAAAGAAGTACAGAAAGCCCTGCAATTGTAGGTTGGGACTCCATTGAGTTTTTGGTGGCTGCTTTGTTTTGGTTTGGTTTTGAGAAGGTTATATGATAGCAAAGTACACAGACACTGAGATCCAGTGCTGAGAAGGTTGCAACCATATAGTATCCAACAAAAAAAAAAGAAGCAACCCAAGTCGCTAGCCAATTCTTTTAAAACACAGCACAGCACCCTCTGCTCATGAAGGATTAAACAGCTTCTCTAGCCTTTTCGGGCCAATTGCCACGGAAGCACCTCCTGGCTGGATCAGACTTCGGGTCTTGTCTTGGCATGCGTACCAAACCAACCTACTCATGTGCCTCCAAACACACAGATGTTCAAAGGAACCTGACTTCTGCTGAACTGCTTGAGCTCCTCTCTAACAAACAGGTGCTGTGAGAACAAGAACAGTAATTGAGTTAATGTAGTGGAGAAACACAGTAAAGTGTTTTTTATCAGTCAGTTATATGATCCAGGCATATAATAAAGACAGAGTATGACATAAAAAGCAGGAAACTGTCCCTGGTAGTGTGAGCTAACCAATATTTGTTTAATAACTGATATCTATTACATCATTTCCATTTAGAGCAAAGCAACTTAATTTTTATTTAATAACTCTAGTAATTTGCCAATTTACATTTTTATAATATTTATTATGATTGCTTCCAATATGTAAAACACTGCTCCATTTAAACATATTCTTGTCATTATTTACAAATACTTTGTTCTCAACCTAATGGAAATTGATCTTTATCTATTTTAAAATTATAATGCCTTTTAAGTATATTGCAAATGTTGTTTTAGCAGTCTGTATGATGTTTTCTTTTTCTTTTTTATGTGATACTCTACATGCTTTAGTTGTTCTTGTTTTAATTTTGATTAGTAAGTTTTAATATAAAATTTTAAGGAATATTTCCATTGCAATTAATTCAGTTTCCATTAGTTCTAAGCCACAAACACCAAACACATGATCACTGCCATCTTTAAAACAACAACAAAATGACCTCTATATAATAAGGTAGAAGAAAGAGATGAGTATCGTCAGGTTATTTTAAAGAATTTTCCTTTGCTTCTCCATGAGTAAAAATGTGAAATTGTTTGAAGCTCATAGTTACAGGATTATTTCCTAATAAAATAACTGTTTTTATTTTTACAGAATTGGAGAGCACAGGCATAGAGTTTGTACTGCATTAAATTTTTCCTACCAAGCCCAAGACACAGAAAAGCAAATTCCTGCCTTAACCAGACTGCAATCCAAACAGAGACTACATTTTAAAAAATATCTAATAATAATAAATCTAAATTGCAAAATTTAGATAAAAACATTGGGGTCAACTCCTACTCCAAAGAGAAAAATAAAACGAAGAAACTCTTCCATTTCATCAGTGAAATGGATTTTCCTTTAAATAAATTTCAGCCTTCTTTTTCAATTTTTCAAACTCAGGCCTTATATTCACAAAACCAATATTCAGCATTACACCTGTGCAGGCACACAGGAGAAATGTGATTGCTGGTTTTGAGAAGGGAGGCCAATACTTCTTATCTTCTATCTCCTTGAAATAAAAAATTACAGTGACATTTTTCACATGAGAGGTACAACTGGAAAGTATTTATTCATGCAATTTATTTTACCTATTGATCAGAAAAGTAGCAGTAACACCCTGAAATTTCTTTAAAATGCTATAAAAATAAAATGACTGCACATCTGCAGTGCCCACCGTGACTGCCTACAAAAACAAGTGTCCTAAATCTCCAGCTTTGCACACTCCCTGAAGCTCCACTGCAACATCTAGGAATTGGAAGAAAACAGCATCAGATTGACCATATAGAATGTCATCAACAGAATCAGAGGATCTGAGGTAATATTCTATGGTAGATTTTAAATACAGATATAATAGCACTTCTTAAATCTATACCGTGTCTCTCAGTGAACCCTACCAAGCACATATATACTTTTAAGCAAACATAGTATTATAATTAAAATAGCATGGTTGTATTTTTCTAGAATCTAGAGCAGTGATAACCAAAAATAAAGAAAGAATCAAGACCAGTAGTAAGCCTTCGTAGGGTAGAAAATCTGGTTTTGTTATTAAAATGAAGCATAGAAAGTTTTACCGTGTTGCAAATCTCAGTAAGTTTTATTACAGACAAGTAGTAAGTTGAGTGAGTTCTAATGCAGAAAGAAAAAAAAGCAGATCCATGAAGCTGATGTATTCATAGGAACAGCGAGAGGTTAAAAATGAGCATGTTAAATGGAACAAAAATAGTAACTGAGCAAAACATACAGAATCCCTAAGTAGATGCTAAGGAAGGCCTTTGAAGCAGTTAGTATAACTAAGTCTGAAACCAATAGGCTTATGCCTATTGAAGGACAAGGGTAATTGAAGGAAACAGTGATGAAGCAGGGAAGGAGACAGAAATAACCTCAACTGGGAAAAGACGATTCTATTAAAGTGGTCTTTATCCAACAACACATTCCTTGTGCTTTTATTTAAGACTGTCATATGTCTTTCTCAAAAGACTCTCTCCAGCTAATGAATCCAAATCTACCCTGGGAATTAAGGCTCCTAGCCGCATCGTATGTAAACCCCCACACACACATCGCATGTGCAGACAGCGCTCCGCTCCTGTTGTTCCTCTCACCTGTATGTATTCTCAAGTGGACCTTTAAGTGATGTGATGTTCTGAATGTTTTTCCACAATATGGGCAGTCTTTCATGGCAGAACCAAGGCTCCTGTCTCTCAGTAAAGCTGGCTGCTGGACTCCTACAGATCTCCCAGCTTCTTCTCCAATGTCTGCAACACAGAAATGTTCTCACATCACTTCAGCACATGTCAGAAGTTTTCTCACTAAAACTGCTAACACAACACAAAGTTAAACATGTCAATACTACACCTGTCTATTTCATTCTTTAAATCTGACAGAATGCTGACAATTCATGTATTTTCTTGTTATTCTCTTAAATTATTTCATCTTTCCTATCATCATTTTAAGCAGCATATGGTACCTTTATATTGAACTGAATTATACAAGAAAAGAAACAGCTGTGTCAGCAGCTGGTTTGATTTCTTCTTTTGCTTAGTTCCTATTAATTTTTCCCCCAAAAGTTTTAAATTGTTGTTTTGTTGAGTGTATTTAATTTGTAAGTATTGTAAAAATATGCGTGATTTTAGAGGGAAAAAGTTTGCATCAGCATGTTAAAACCCCCCATAAAAACGGAATCACAGGGACAGGCAGACCAACAGAAGTGGCAATGCCTACACACAAAGCTAATCAACTTTCTTCTGCAATGCTCCAGCGTTAGAGAAACAACGTGTGACCTGGTGAGTGACCTCATATCAAGGGAAAGCCGATGGAAAATCTGGTCAGATGAGGGGGCACTCCTCTGACCCTTCACCCGCAGCTACCAGGCTTTCTCCTTCCATCTTCATGGCTACACTTACTCTTTGCATTGCAATACAATGGGTGAAACTCCAGGACATCTCATCTCTCTCGCCATAGGAAGAAACCATAATTCTCAGCTGCTATTATTCAAGCAGGCTATGGACAAAATAACTTAGAAAAAAACTGGCATAGAAATTACAAAATGCACAATGTTTTTAAAAAGTCATTACTCATGCCACACAAGACTCAGCTATCATCTTGTCCTTAGAGGGTCATGTTATATCACATACAATATCAATTTCCATTATCACCAAAAAGTACCATGGCACGCGCTGAAATTCTGAAATGGATTTACGACCGTGGGCATGCAATACACATGGGCACATGACCAGTCCTGGATGCAACGGCTGAGCTATGTGGTCTATATTGAAGGGGGGAGTATATAGTTAAAATCTGCATGTAGAGTCTCGATTATTTCAACCATGAACTACTGACTGAAAATGCTCGGTCTCTACCCAGCTGATATGTAACTAAAGCTGTCAGGAAACATAGTGCAGTTTACGCAGCATTTCCCTTTAAATGGAAGTGATGGACGTAAGAAAGACTGAGACATTTCGCTCTAATAAAAACTGTCACAAAATAGCAGAGATCCAACTACCGCATTGCTGGAAAAGGTAAAACGAACAGGCACTTCATTATTTATTATTAAATGGTCACTCTAAACATTTTTGCTTAAAGTTGAAATAAGGGATGATTCAGCGTGACAAAAAAAATGTACAAATGCTTATCTTAGTCATGCATGTCATCAAGTTATTGCTAATTTTCAACAGTCAAAATCTGGTTCTAGAAATTGACATTCTTGTTTAATATCTTCTGATTGCTCTTAGACTGCCGGGTTACAGAACACCATTTAGGTTACAGGACTAGTAATCGTCATTTTCAATTATTCACAAGTATGTGAAAGAACATAACGCAGAGTGTATTTTGTCTTTCAGAATCAAGGAAAACAGACATAGGTGCTAGTCCATAATTCCAAGCTTCCTAAAGAGTTTAGATTTTCCACTTTATTGTTCTCCTCCAAAGTTGTATATATTCATGTCTTAAGCCGCTCTGGGAGAAAGAGAATTCCTGACTGCAAAAAACATTTCTGAAGTGCAAAATACAGAATACATGATGATAAATTGCAGGATTTTATTTTTGTTTTCAATAAATACTATATGAGCATTATAGATAAATATATAGATAAAGCTAACAAGCCACTCAGGAGGAATTTACAGAATAAGTCGACTGGTTATGTTTTGCTATATGTCACTCTAAATGATGGCCTGTTATCCATTTGCCTTTTATCTTTCTATCCAGAATATGTGTGGCCCAATAAAAAAGAATAAATTTGTAAGATAAACAGCTCGCTTTGCAGATTTAAGAGTCTAATTTTCACTTTACACAAAATTGAATTTTTTCAAGGCAGCGAGACGATGGAGTTTACTCTAGCACTAATCCCTCTGAAAAAGCAAACTGAAAACAACAATGAAGCAAAGAAAGATGTGGGTGGTCTGAAGAGTTTTCTTTTAGATTTAAGTAGACATACAGTAGATAGCTCCAAAGGCTTTACTCCAACAGGGGCCTTACCTTGAAGAATTTTTCTTCCCACAGTGAAAGCATTCCTAAGACTTTAAAGCTGGGCTGAGGGGTTTTCTTTTGAATTCCTCTGCCTACAAAGCCCACCGAAGCACTGGAGGCCATCACTACCTGAATGAACAGCTTTACATCTAAGTCCTTTTATTTCCAACAATGAAAAGATATGTTTAAGGCTGTCGTCTGTCCCCATCAAACGCCACCCCAGCTCCATCTTACTAGGGCCCCGTTTTGGCAAAGTAAACCTATTTGTCAAGGCACTTAAGTTTAAAATATGCTTAGCTTTAAAATGCATTTACATCTCACTGCTATCAAGTTTATTTTAACACTTTCTTAAAACAATACATGGAAAGTGAGTGAAACAAAATCACAAAACAGGAAAAGGATAAATAATTAGCATGGAGAGTTACGAGGCAAACTGATGAATGCAGGCTAAGGCAACAACGGTGTATGTGCAGAAACAAAAACATTCCACCTTATTTATTCTGCACCTCAAATGTGCCCCTTTCTCCTGCTGTTGTTACCCCCTCCGAAGTACAAGCTCTCAGTTACATTAAAGCATGTAACACTTTGCTAATGTTTTATAGACCTGCAGAACTAGGATAAGCCCCACCAAGTCCGTCTAATTTATGATTTACTTGGGATCTGAGCAATGGTTTTCAGGCTGTTCAATTCCGAGGATAAAAGATCAGGAAGGAAAGAGAACAGTTACTTGTCTTGCAGTCATTGTGGTTCACTGAGTTATGTGGTCTACATGATGTGCACTTGATGCACGTGAGATTAGACTTCTTTTTTTACTACCTACTTCCATTACAGGCAGGTCTACGTCCTGAATGTCTTCCGGCCCATTCCTACCTTTCCTGATTCGAGTGCAGGAAATAATAGAACCACGTATGAAATATTGTATAGATATACAAGCTAGATGTGAGGCTTCCAAAGCTTGTATCCGAACTTCCCTTTCACTTTGCTCACAGCACACACAGAACTGCACAAAGAAACGTTCTCATTCAATTCTAAATGAGAAGCTGGTCTTTGTGCCATACCTTGGGGTGACCACAAAGCTAAGTCAGTCTCAAGGCCAGAGGTTCACTTAGAGGCAGGCACTTCACACCAACCCAAGAATGGCCATCCACCCACCTGCACTCTGGACCTTAAACAAACCAACAGTAAAAGCAACTAGGCCCGGTGCAATGCTCTTCACACCTTAATGGTGACATTCTCCTACTGAGGACTCAGACACAACTGCCAGTGACTTTGTCTTGAAAAGCTGCAGTCCTCCAGCTGTGCACTTAACCATCCCATATCCTAATGGGAAAAATGCAAGGAACGCTTCACTTCAACGTCCATCTTAGAACGCAGTCATTAGCTACATAACCAAAGGGCCAATTTGACCAAAATGTGAATAAACCAGTTTGCCACACAGTCGGAAATGAAAATTAAGCAACTACACAAAACAGTACAAAGAAAAAAGAAATTGAAATTTCCCCAAGTTTTCTGCAAGGCTGGTATACCTTTCTGGGATGAGCTTATAAAGGTGATTAGAAAAGGACTGATTGCTTTTGTAAAAAGAAGCGTGTCTTCAGTTGGTTGGGTAGTAGCGCTTGCTACTTCAGTCATGTTAGCAGCAAATTTTCAAAGGATCCTCTCCATACGTGTCCTTTCAATTCTGGACGAGAATTTATTTGCGGCATGTATGTACAAGCACAGGGATTCACAAAGAGGCACTTTCATGTTCAAAGGAGGTAAACTGCAGTCCTCACAGACTAAATTATCAGCGAAGTCAGTTGGAATTTGCTGACGCAAGGATTGCCAAATTAGCCAAAAACAGGCAATCACATGGAAAAGGTAATCAGCTCACAAAATAGGTAATCACACTTACAAATATGTGTTTGCTCTTGCACATTTTTCAGGCATTATTAAAGAACCCTTTGAAAATATGTCCAGAAGCTTTTAAAGCTGCACATAATCCCACATTTTTGTATATTTCAGAATTTCAAAATATTTGTAGTTGTTTAGAACTGCCTGCAAAAGTTAATGAAACATGGTGCAACATGAGGAGGCAATTTTTTAAAGATCTATAAACCACTTAGATAAGCCCACTTTGTATACAATTACCTTAGCAGGAAAAATTTTATTCTCGATTTAATGTCAAGAAGATAGTTAAAAGATATTCAACATTTTAATCCTGTCGCTGCTGTCATCATTAGGCAAGAATGCCTGGACTCTGACCACCTCGTTCCCTGGAAAGCACCAAAGGGTACACAAAAGTTTCTGGGAAAACATGCGTTACCTTTATTTCCTTAGAGAAAGCCTGAATAGTACTGAAAACAGGGATATAATTAATGGCATTTTTTTTCAGCTACCTGGAGTAGCTTCAGTTAATATTCTTAGATGAAAATGGCCCAAACTCTGTCCCAGTGCTTACAATTTGGAATTAGAATCCTTTTAGCAGATGTTCCTACACTTTCTGCTAGCGAAGTTCATGGCTTAAAATAAAAGCCTAATATTACTGAATATTACAGTTATATTTTAGGCCTCCGGAAAGATTTACTAATGTCTTAGGTCAGGAACAACTTGCTGTCTCTATTGTTTCATCAAGGATTTAGGTTTTAGAATGACCATATATGGGAATCTTAAACTGTTGAGCATTAATATGGATTGGCAGAGAATTTGTTTAAACAGAGAGCTATTTTAGACGAGAATTGGAAAGGAGGCCTACTAGTGAGAAAACAGCATTCGTATTGTTTGTATTATTAGAAATAAAGATTATACCAAAGGTTCCACTGGTAAATAAAGAGACACCGCTTCTGACATCAGACTTCCCACTTAGCCTCTGACCCGCGCAAGCAAACAAAAGGCACAAACTGCACTGCCTGTGCTGCCGATGAGTGCATTAGCAGATTTAAATTTAAAGTACAAACTAAATCTAAAGTACAAACTGAAGCAAAATACTCGCATCCGTTTACACGTAAGACTTGCCACATCCAGAAGTGGGCACAAGGTGGCCATCACCAATACCTCTGGCTACGTGGGAGCTCCACAAGTGTTATTTCAAGCACAACAGGAGTCAGAATATTCTAAGCAATTTCTCATTAATTGGTGACTTTGGGGCAATACATACACCCTAAGCCCGTACTCTGGGCACATGACACACAGACAATTGGTGGCTTTCACACGCAATGGGTTGCATAACAATACTGCATGTATGCAAATTTCAGGTATTATAGTAAGAATTTTTACTGTGGTGAGCATTCTGAGAAACACGCAAGTGGCTGTATATATAGCATAAAGAAACATCAATAGACACTTAACCAAAATTAAGCTGTTTATCACAAAATGTTTCTTATCCTCTTCATTTCAATCAGTTTTCCTACAGAGTTTTTGTTTTGGAGTTCTTAGTGGTCTTTGCAAATTGTTATAAATCTTTAAACCTTTTGAGATAACCAAAGTTCAAACACAGTTTCAGAGCACATCTTTTTAGCTGTATGATTGCTTGAAGAATTCTGTGACCAAAAGACAAAATCAGACAGAGAACTCAAAAAACAGAATCACAGAATTGTAGGGGCTGGAAGGGACCTATGGAGATCACCTAGTCCAACCTCCTGGCTTATTCACCATTCATTAGCTTACAATGCTCTATTTGGACTGAGAATTCATATTATTAAAAAAGATTTTTTGAGAGAAATATTTTACCAATAGACCTTTTTACCCCCTCCCCCTGCTTTTTTTTTTTTTTTAAAGAAAGAAGACATCTTAAGTATCTTAAAATATCTTTCATTTAACAGTTGGCAGAAGGAAACTCACAGATAAACATTGGCCTGTGTCTTTCTCTTTAACCAGCTGAGTGATCCAAGCTTTTAATAAAGCTGTTCCAATTATTGTAAAAGTCATCTAGTACCTTATAGCCACAAATATTGACAGTTTATTGCACAACGCATTCATGACATTTGAAGGTCACATCATACATAATACATACACTTTTATAAAAGTGTCTGGAACAAAGAGATACATGATCAGCAATTACATCTTACCATTCAGGGTAAGATTTTATCCTTATTTAAAATGAAATACAGTGTAAAATGCAAATTGTCAATAAAACACAAAATAGTTCATTTTCTGTATTGCTTTACTAAGAAGGGATACTATGTCAGTTAACTAAAGAAATAGAATGCAGTCCGTGCCCCGAGAAGATTACAGTTAAATAACATCACACATATTGTTAGCTCTCCAAAAGAAGAAAGTAAGCCTTAAACTTTAATCCTGCAGCTGTATATCTCTTCAACCCTACTGAATTCAGTGATGCTTCAACACTTAGATTTGAATCAGGACCTTAGCATGCTACTGAAATACTAATGTTGCTAAAATTTAATCAAAATGAAAGTGGAAAGAATGCTGAAGAAACTTTTTTAATATTGGCATGTGCAAACATATCAAATGCCTTCAGCCTGTTTCCAATGCTCTTGACTTTTAGGGCCGTTCTGAAATCATATGCACATGCACCATTATAATTAAAAATATGATTAAGTTGCGATTTATGCAGTCAGACCAGTGCAAAGTCCTTCACTGGAGTAAACAAGCATCAGGAACACACCAAGTGTGGCCATGAGAATGCTTGCTTTTTGTTGCCTTGTCCTCAGTTTCATGGCATCACTGCTCAGTCCTGGAAGCTCCAGCTAATGAGCACTGAGCCTGAAGCAAATGGCCATGGATCACGTAGATCCTCCCTATCATACCATCTTTGCTAGTTTCTTTCAAAATCTTGTTATTTTCTTTTCTAAATCCTTTGCGTGCAAGACTCTTGAACCACATAACCCCTCCACTGGCTTTCCATTTCTGCTATTTCAGTACCACGTCTCTGCCAACACAATTCCGTAATTTGGATTTATAGATCAAAGCTGTTAAGCTGTTAATCACTGATAAGGTTCATGATATTCCACTAGTTTTCATATAATCTTTCCACAGGAAAGTGGATGCTTTAGAACAGGATGTACTTCTTCATTTATTGAACAACGGATCTGTTTGCTGTCTTGAATGTAACATTAGTTACTCTCAGCGATGAGCTTCTGTTTGTTCTTGCTTTCTTCAGAAGTGCACATCTGAGCTGCCAGAACACCTCATTGTACTTCTCTGTAGAGAGCATGTTTCTTCACAAGCAAAACACTCTTTTTGGATCAGCTACTCTGGGCTTCAGTATGCACTTATGGATCTGCCAATGTTCATTCTCATCATTTGTACTTTTGATAGCAATGTGAGCTCCCAAACCTTCTACATAACTGACCTTTCCGCAGTTTTCTCCTCGTAATTTTAAAACAGGCTTGGAGTATCCTGGTTCCTCACCCAATGTTCCTGCTAATAACAGTCTGTTGTTCACATGTAAATCTCACTCACTTTCCTACCCAAACTCTTGACTCAACTGAGTTAGTTTTGAAATGGGCACTTGATTACTGACCAGATAGGATGAGGTCTTTCCACGCTTCATACAGACTGTTTACTGCTTTTGATGAGAATTCCAGTGGGGAATCTAAGCAGAGAAGCTATCAAACTGGACCATCTTTTGGATTTGTATGTGTTATTTCTAGGCAGGTGTTCAGGTACCAGATGGCCCTAAAGCCCACAGTACTCAGGTTATAGCAGCTTCTACAGGCTGTCTGCATCATATTCCCATCTCTGAGATTTGCAGTGTGTCTACATGGAGCTTGATAAACACTTTTACCTAGCATTGCTCTCCTGATGCCAAAGCTAGGTCAGATATCCAATTTGGGAGAGTTGCCTTACAGTCCCTCTTTAATTAAGTACTCCTGATCTCCCACTCCTGGGATGGATTGCTACTGCTGATTAAGCTCCAGAAGTAAGGATCTGTAGGGGCAATTTCACGAGGGAGAAAATAAGTTGCTAGCTAATCAACTAAAATAACCACTAACTGGACTTCTGTGAATCGATATACTGACTTCTTCTTGCTTCCATACTTGCTCTGTTGCTTCCACATTTCAGCATCTCTACGTATCTATAAAACAAACAGGTAAGGTGTACCTCAGTATGACCTCTAACTCATTCCCAAACTGCATTTGTGGGAAAACAGAACCATTTGGTACAGCATACAGGCTACACTAGGAAAAAATCCAAGACTGTTAGTAAACTGTAGAGAAGATGGTGAATCCAAGTGGAAGAGAGCAGCACTGAATCTATTTTCTGTAAATTCCTCCCATGAGCCCAACAACATGGAGTCTGTGAGAGTCTAAAAAGCACAAATTAACACCCAGCTCCACACAGTGTTCAAAATCCATTAAATATAATTTAAAATCTGCTGAGTAATTGTATGGAAATATTTAATAACTGCACTGGTCAAGCTTCACCTTGAGTTGCTGGACTTAGACAAATCCTGTATATATACATACATACATACATACATACATATATATATATATATAAAACTTTTTCAAGGCAGAATGATGGACTTGGACACATTGTAAGTAGGTCTTGGGGCACGGGGTATCACTGCAGAAGTTTTGGCAAACTACTGATTAAGAGGAACCCTTTTCATAATTATTACCTTATTATAGAGTGGTAAAATCAGGATAGAAGAGCCAGTAGCGGGTCATCAGATTTTATATAAAATTCATCTAATAAAGAAAATATGAAGTACTTAAATGTCACTGGATCATCTTTCTGTAGACCCCAGTAAGAAAGAAACCAACACTAGAATCAGTCACATAAAGAAAACTGTATGGGTTAGCATAGCTGAATTACAAGTTTTCCTCTCAACAAAAAACAAGAGAAGACTGTCATTCTGTTTACAGATTACTGATTACAGAGGTGCTGACAGAGTCTCCAAAAAGTGGATAATATATGATAGAACACATGGACAGACTATGACAGTACAGACAAAATACAGTATTTGTATTTTCTTACTTTTTACTTTCCGGTGCTATCAAACTAAATGAGTGCTTTGATTGCCCAGTAGTTTTTCTCCCATTTAAGTGGTACATGCCACTTAAGTACAGAACTTCTTTCTGCATTTCACGCACACACAAAAAAAAAGATCTGTATTTGAAGAAACGCTTACGAGTAGTTCTGAACTGCTGAGTCTATTTTACCAACACCTTTTTTCTAAAAATATGTTAATTGCATGAGTTTTGCTATAACGGAGAAAATATTGATTAAATTCATTACTTCTAATCCTAAGAAGGGATCCTTTGACTGCTCAGTATTTTTTTTTCCTCATTGGTTTCACAGTGGATTGCAGACATATTGGGACCAAGATGTCTTTAAACACGGTATCATTTGAACGGGCTCATTAATTTTTTTATACTAATGATGTATCTCAAAAGGTACATTAGTAGGTCAACTTGTACCCACATTTTGTAAAATAGCCTTAGAGTACGCTAATATTAACATGCTAGTATTGCACTATAAAAATAAGAAATGCTGCATATGGAGCTGATATATCAATAACCCAATCTCCATTTTCTACCGTGAAAACATACAATGTTTCAATGGAACTATCCTGGTAAAGAAAGAGAAAAAATACTATTTTGAACGCTCTCCTCTGATTTAGCTGAGCTAGTGGCAATAACGTGTTTAGGCATAGGCTTCAGTATGCTGGAATGATCCTGAAACTAATTTTGCATGTGTTGGAGTTGGACCGTGGCCACGCACGTCAGTATGCTGGAACAGAGTTATCTAAATCCTGAGCCTTATTTTACATGTGCTGGTGTTGGACTGTGGCCCTGCAATCTTTTAGGTCTCCATCTGTAGATATGAAAGCCAGGGTGTGCCCAGTCACTCGCTGCTGCTCGCTGCTTTCCTGCCACAGGCCATGTCGGAGCCGAATGCTCGGCAGCCGCAGCCTTGCAGCTCCCTCCACACCAATGCAACTGGGAGCTCCTCAGAGGCCTCCTGGCCTCACGAGCCTACCTCCAAAGCCTCTTTTCTGCCTCGGCTGGCATTTTGCACCTATTGCAGCTCTTGTATCACTGTTTTCCTACATAGCTATCGTGCGCCACATCAGGGATGAGAAATATCAACCTCTCAGACAGATGGTCCCACAGATTCAGTGAGTTAATTCCTCTTTCTATACTAGGTAAACAGCCCACTAATTTTTAAGTAAGCTCACAGACTTACGGAAGGTCTCTCAGAGCTTCTAGCCTGACACTGAACAGCGGTCTCAGGTAAAAAGCAAAGTGATTTAAGTCCAGACAAAAGGCTAGAAGGTGTTTTCTTTTGGAGAACGGGATGAGAAAAGATCAGGCACAAAGAAGCCACATTCCCTCCAAAATAGAAGAAACACTGGAGGCACATAAATCTGGAGCACCAACACAAAGACAGCAATGTGTAGTGCTAAGACAAACAAAGGTAGCTGCACAAAGTGCTCATCATCATCACCCTAATGGGAACCAGTGACCCGGTGGGACATGCTGACCATAACAAGGAACTAAGTTTTTATGTGCTTCCTTCCACCTGTTTATGGTTCCTCCACATTTATATTTCTACCCGAAATTAATAACCCTTTGTCTATAAGAAGCCTGCCAGACTGAGGAAACAACAATAAGGTCAAAATTGCACATCTGAATGAAGATCTAGCATTTCTTTCTGTGACTAGTCAGGCACAATTTAGTTTATTAGCTGCCTCAGAGACAGAGAAAGATGTATTTTAGAAGAAGGAAAGTCATTCCATTCCTTTGCTTATTAGCAATGTACTTTCTCAAATTCTATTTCCGCAAACTCCAATGGTAAAAGAAATTCAAAAAACAGGTAGTCTGCATGCACAGAAGCACCTTTTGTTTAATAAATAATTCAACCATGTATTCCTTTTTAATTTAAAAACGGTCTGACTGAATAGTCAACAAAGTGAACTAAAGTTGGCAAAATACAGTGTTGAAAAATTAAAAAGTGTATTCAAGGCCATATTCATTTGCTTCACTCCTACACTGCACAGAGACTGCTTTTTTTTTTTTCTTTTTTTTTTTTCCCTTCTAGACTAGACACATACAGTGATGTGATGCTCATTTGATTTTGAAAGCTTCCTTGCCCTGGAATTAGTCTCTCTCTCTCTGTTAACAGCAGAACAGCCACTGCTCCCTTA
This sequence comes from Pavo muticus, assembly GCA_016647715.1. Classification (NCBI taxonomy): domain Eukaryota; kingdom Metazoa; phylum Chordata; class Aves; order Galliformes; family Phasianidae; genus Pavo; species Pavo muticus. The sequence continues at coordinate 6,093,494 of JACDJE010000015.1, read as the reverse complement.
CCTCATGAACATCACCAGGTATTCAGCCAAAATGTTCTCATGAGCTCCTCTGCCATGCCTATAAGGGCCAGCCTTAGCTGTTGACCATCTTGGAAAACAGAATAACAGGAAAATGTTCTGGAAATATTCTGACCACCATGTGGATGTTAGTTGCATATATTAATAAGTGTATGGTAAAGTACAGGAAACGTATTTGGCTGAAAAAGCTGTGGATAATGATACAATTAAATCCATGCCAGAAGAAATAACTGGAATCAGATGAGCGTATTTGGTACTGACTGATGCTCTTGGAGAGAGTCAAACATGTATAGAACTATCTTAAATAAATGCTTGGTTTCTGTAAACCAAAATTCCTAACAGTAAGCAGCTAGAATGAACAAAGTGAATAGAGCCAATTCTTCTACTTAGTCTTTAGCACCAAAACGTTCAAAAGAATTTCTTGAATCTCAAGGCAGACAGCAAGAAAAAAATGAGGCTCTGGTGAAACCTCCTTTTTCAGATTCATGGAGATGTAACCATTCCCCCATATGACCCAAAGCAGCAGCAGATATAGAAAGTCTTCCTAATGAAGCACAATCCTTTAGTCTCCATTCTGCTGAGTGCTTGATTCCCTTTACTGAGAATGGCTTTACTACCATTTGCATCCTTTCTGATCAACGTCTTCTGAATCACTGACCATTCTTGTAACCATCATGTAAGCGTTCACCAACACTGAATTACCAGCTGGATGCTCATAGGACATAAAATGCTGTCGTTAGTGAGAAAGGATTATAGACACAGGTCACATTTGGAAGAGAGAGGAGTTTCACAAGTCTATACTGGAAACATCTGTAACATATGGAGAAAGAGCAGGTTTCTGCCATTTTTTCACTATTCTGAAGTAAAATTACCTGCAGCGTAGAAGATGAAAGCATTTAACAGATCCAATAAACACTCTGTACAGATAGTAAAACTGATAGTTTTAAGTGAAACTTCCAAAACATTGGTCTGCTGTGACAAAGCTGCCTATGAATTTCATGTACAAAATAAACCTCTGAATCTGGCTAAATATGAACAAGAGCATGAGGATAAGTACAGAAATGTAGACACAAACTCCTATTGAACAATTCAGATGGACTTAAGATTTTCATTTTGGCCAACTACTAGCTTAAATTAAGCCACTATGCAATAAATACCATCTCAATCAACAGACTAATTTAAACTCTGAGAATGCAGGCTACTGCATTTGTGGAGACACATGTTTCCATGCCTTTTCAGGATGGTACTAGTGGGAGCCACTCCAATAGGCTGGCAAGGCCGTGCAGAATTTGGTACATAACAAACTGGCTTGCAACCACTAACATTTGAAAGCTGTCTACAGTGGGATTGGCCAACCTAAAAAAGTAACGTATGGGGTTGAGAAAAGGTGAAAGTGATCAAATGAAACTGAAATAATTTCAAGTATTGCACTAGTACTGGCCCTTTTCTGGCTACAGGTATGTGATATTTTGCTACAGATATGTGCCTGCTCGTGGCAGTCATGGGCATTCGTCGCAAAAGCAGGATCCTCTTGACTACTGGGCAGTGGAGCTTGCTGATATACGCTGAAATATCTTTAATAAGGGTGAACAACTGAATGCTGTCACTGCTTAACAGTCAGTAACTCTATACTGCTAGTACAATAAGTTTTATCATAAAACTACAGCCAAATGACAATAATCAGGAGAGTAACATTATGTATTTAAAATAAACAATGATGGGAAGATGCAACTTACGAAACACAGCTCAGATACCAGACAGGACAATAGTTGAGTGCTGCAGACCAGGGGACATGGCATTCCAGAGAAAAGAACTGCTGAAAGAAAATAGCTGGTGCACTGCTGAAGCATGTGCTGTTCACCAAAACACAAACTATTTCATACTCTATATTCCAGGGTTCTTTTCAATTAATATTTGCTTTAGTTATGTTGAATCACTACTCATCTGCTAAGATATTGGATTTGTAGGAGTATCCTTTCTTCTTGTATACACTTTCA
>JACDJE010000015.1:6062857-6085357 GCA_016647715.1 Pavo muticus | reverse complement strand
CAGATCTCAAGAACATTTACACACTCCCTTTTCACCACGTGTGCTGCCCAGTCCTGACTAGTTCCTGGCCCTTAATTTAATCATCCTACTTGCTGCAGCTCTAGAGGTCCAGGGATATCTTCCAGCACCATAACACAGATACAGTTATTCTAGCTAAGTCTGCACTATCCCATTCATTTGTTTCCTGTGGGGCTGAGTTTAAGGAAGCATCTCCTGTCACTGCCTTCTCACACATGTGGCCTCACTGCCCCCTGCATGGCTCCTTCACAGCCTGGAGCCCCATCGAGTTTTTGCTGGGTTAGGAATTGGAGCTGGAAGAGTGAAGGCAGTCCTTCATCATCCAGCTATATCTGAATCAGATCTGTGTACCACTCAGCAAAAGATGCCACAGCCTATGATTGTGTTGGTAATATTACAGTCAAATAAAAACTTTGTCGTTGATAATGATGGCAGAGGGAGCAGCTTATTCATTTTTTACTTCACAGAGTATCTGCATGGAAAACAATCACAAACTCAAAACATAAATATTTCTAGAGGTGTTAATTTGGGGGCCTCGCTTCCATTTTAGTAGACCACAACTTCAAATCCAAACTTGAATACAGACTCCTTCATTGAGGACTTTAATCAAATTCATTTGTATATTAAGCTACAAACAACCTGTCAAAGCCCATTAAGAATCCTGAACAAAACTCTTCTGGAATATGTCCTGTACACCACATCAAGCCACAGAGCTAAGCCCCTCATCTTTACGGTGCTCTGTAAGTGTTGGATGCAAACATTTGTTTTTCACTGGGTACATCAAACAGTTTCCAGTTCATGCACCAAGATGGAAATACTAATGTAAGAATGTCAAACCATCTAGCCCAAAATGACTCTTCTGCAATGACAATCTCCTTAAAATAAAGCTATGTATTTAAATAGCATGGCACAAGAGAATTTTTTATGAAGTGAAATTTCTAGCTGATGCTGAAGCCCTTCTTTCCGTAAATAAAGAACAAGCATAAGATCAGTTGCCCAGTCAGCTCTTTCTCTTGCAGGGCTGGTGGGATACTTCTTGTAGGTACACTCAGGAAGATTACCAGGTATATCTCATTCACAACCTGGGCCAATGGGCATGAAAAATTCTTCTACTTCGAGGTTATTATCTGCACCAGCTCTTAACTGCAAAGGTGTCTAAGCTCACATACTCAATGCCACCCCATTTCTCAGGAAGGGAAGAATTATTTCTCAAACACTGACAACTGGATGAAGCTTTTCATGTTCAAGTCACTGCCCAGCAGAATGTTTAAGCTCTGTTTTTGCTTAGAGCTCAGCAAAACAAGGATTTGGTTTTGGGAGACTTACATGCTTCAAGAGCTGTTAAGGGGTCCCTGGGCTGAACGCAGTGGGATTTCCAGAAAACAGAAGCTGGGAATGGAAGTGACATGAGGAAATTTTGGCCTCCCTGGGGAAACATGTACAAGGCATGCCTCACTAATAACGCACTATGAAAAAAGGCAAAACGTTCCTCTGTGTCAGTAAATGCCATCTTCTCAGTTCAGCCTTTTAATGCTGATGTCAATGGCAACCCCATCCAATTGTAAAAGTAGACCATGTTCCAGAAATTTTTACATCAATTCCCTACTATATTTTACAGTAATTCTCTACTATATTTTACAGTAACAACGCCGTTAAAGCTATGATGATCTAAGGATAGAAGTACATCAGAATCTGCCAGAAGCAACAGCTTATATTAAAACTTAACATTAAGACAGCTAACATTACCCAAAAAAGAAGGACAGCTTTTCAGGCACAAATTCATTTGCAAGGCAGAGCAAGCAGCAAACCTCAATTACTGAAACTAGACTCAAATCAATTGCTCCCAGTCTACACTTTAATAATTTTGGGGCATTTTCAGAAACAACTTTTCATATTTATTTTTTTGGGAAAAATAATGGTAAGAAAATAAATGATTTGTTTACTTTTCAAGATATGGATTATAGCAAACACAGAAGCACTGAACTCAGTGCACGCGTAAAGCGATTTTGCCATGGACAGCACTCTTCTGGTGTGGTGAGGAATAGACTGTAAACCGGTGAAGTCTGTACTGCATCTTAAAAATGTCATGATAAAATGCAAATTTATAATAAAGGTCACCACCAGATACTAATCATTTTCTTTGTGGGAATCTAATCATTTTCCATTGATGATTCAATAACTGCACAGTCATCTTTAAAATCTCCTGTAAAAGTACATTTCAAAAAATATATGTTTTTGTGTGATATACCTTCCAGGTCTGGGCATTACATTTAGTATTTGAAGAAAATGGAGAATTTTGCCAATTATGGATTTTATCATGTTATTTTCAGTAGTATTTCTGGGGACTTCTGGACAGTTGGGTACAAAAATAGATTTTTGACCAAGTTCTGTAATTCATGACTAAATAAAAATCCCCTTGTTTTAATAAGAGGTATATTACAAATGTTCTAAGTCAGTAAAATGAAAAAGCTGACACTTCCTTATCCAAAGGCCAATAAGAATCCTGAAAAGTTTACATACTCAGCATTCTGATTACCGTTCATAAGAAAAAAAAGTACCATACAAAACATACATCATTCCCAACACAAATCTACTGTTAACTGAAGTTTGGATAACTGATGATAAAGTGTGAACTACTTCATCTGCCACAAACTCAGAGAATATTATTAAATATAGTTCAAAAAAGACTATCCTACTTAAATATTAAAAAACAAAGGAGTGAGGCTCAACTCAGTTTCACTGAATTCACGCACCACAAACCATTGCAACACCACCACTTCACTTTTGTGCACAAATGTTCATCCGCAGATCTCAATGCATTCAACAAAGAAAGCTCATCTGTGTTTTCAAACAGGAGAAACTGGAGCATATAAAGCCAAAATTACTTGCCTAGGCATACAGAAAAGTTTCTGGAAGAAGGAAACTCATTTCACGTACTCCCAATCTTATCTACCTCATTAGCATCAACAACATCCTTGAAGTAGTCTACAGTAAATCTAAATATTTAAAGGCACACATACTATTCATTTCAGCACAGCTGATCTGACAGACTAAAAGACAAACACCACAGGTAGAAGCTATCACACACATCAATATTACTGTGTCACTCCATATACACCAAGTTCTAAGAAATGTATGTTGCAACACCCTTGCAAAGTTACACTGAATTAAATATTTATAATTGCAGAGTGGACTTGACTCAAATAAACATCTTAATTTAAAATAAATTCACAGTTTGTTGTGGAGGTACAAACTGATGGAACTCTGCGTGACTCTAATTTCTAAGTTGCCCACTTGCTTTCTTTTATCAAGCACCTCTGTTCCAAAATACTTCTCAAGGAATCCTTATGCAGCAAACCCTGGAGCCTGAAGGTATGCCAGGAAGCTCCATCTATTGCCGATGGTCTTCCATACTGATGAATAGCAGTCCCAACAAAAAAGCTGCTGCTGCATCACAGAACTAAGAAAAGACGTTTGTGACTCTTTCACTTCAACTTCTGTAAAACAGGAAATCAACATAAGGTCAGAGATATCCTTAAATGTAGTAAATATAAGGCAGGACAAGGACAATCTAACAAAAGAGGAAAGGTCTTCAGATGCTAAATTTGGGTTGGGAGGACAGAAGTCAGATTCTGAGTTCTTCTTCAGATAAATTTCACAAAGGGCTTAATATTTGTCATATAAATTCAAACACTTTTATCTTAACACAGTGCAATGTCCACCAGTATTCCATTACGTTTTGTTACTGTGTGACAGATGGCAGCAGAGGTACAGTCTGACAAAATGGCACCTGGCATGGTAGCGCGGATGAAGAAAATGCACATCACCTAATTCTCCCATGAGGAAAAAATTGCACCCACTGACTCACTGATGTTTGCTGAACATTTACGGAGACCAAACAGTGGATGTGAGCAAAGCAGTGGGTGGTGCGTTTTAGCAATGGCAAGAGCACTGTAAAAGACAAGCCACATTCCGGATGGCCATGCAGATTTTTACATGCGTAGCATGCAGGCAAAAATGCATAGCTAATGATGGTGGCTGTGTTGAAAAACAGCGTTTTGTAGCTGAGCATTTGCTCTATCAAGCAGTCTTACTGTGCTCCTTTTATCTGTTGTAGTTTCCATGGAAATAAATAGGAGGCATTACTTTCAGAGCAACCTACATACATGTACATATACATAAAAATGGGGAAATGTACTATAACTCCATGATTAATACTGGTGTGAAAGTATATCACCTGTTGAGTAACACTGATAAACATATTCACCCATTTGCTGCTGTACGTCCTCCATCTTTTCAAGGCCCATTGGGCTCCACCACCTACAACTTGTTAGCTAACCACAGTAAGGTCATGGAAAGTAAGTTAATCAGAAAGGTAACCAGGCACACACTTGTTCCACAACTGTCATGTAAAATCTTGATCTAAAAGACAATCGACAGCCAAACAACACTGTCTACTCCAAGTCACCTAGAAAGTACTATTTGTTTTGCAGGCATTCAGTTTTACGTGGACTTCTCAGCAAGCCTCATGGAGAACATGCTGCAGACATCATCTCTGCAGGGGATGGATCTGCAGCATGATGCAAGCACTTCTGCTGAAGCAGAAACTCTTCCTGCAATTATTTTTGACAGGAAACTAACAATGAAAGACCTGAGCACGTTCTGCTTTGAGCACTAAGCATCAAGGAGAAGAAGTACTTTGGAGAAGTTAAGGAAATATTCTATACAACTCATCTCCACAAAAATCTTCCTGCTATCATTTTTGACTGAATTGGAGACAGCTCAACAGCTCTATTTTTCCCTTTCCAAAAGGAATGGCATTAGTTATCAAAAAAACCTCTCAGATATAAGGCTGGGTGTCATTAGCATGTTAATTTTTCAAATAATGTGCTGCACAAAAGAAATCTGAATTTCACTCTCTGTTATTTGTGGGTATGATGCTGCTGTACCTATGCAGGCAAAGCCCCCATCAAAATCAATCATGTTCCTCATTTTTTATGTTTTTTTTTTAAATGATCAAAATGTATATTTATACCATTACATAAAACTCACAGAATATGTAAAAGCACCTAACTTCAACAGCAGTAAAACATGGACAACAGAATCTCAAGGAAATTAAATTAGTGAGAGCCTCTCCAGAAGAGAGATCTCACAACAAGTTTTCTTTGTCCCTAAATTGAGACAATTTTAATGCAGTACTTTGCAATTTTCTCAGATTTTGTGTAAATGATGCAACAAAGCATACAATTATTTTTCCTTGTGGATGTTAATGGAAAGCCTGAAAGAAATTTTCTTAAACTTGCTGCAAACATCTTTCCTCAAAAGGGTATATTTCTTTTTAAAGTCAAAAAGGACAAAAAGAAAGAAACAAAGAAAAATGAAAAGTTATATTGCTGATAACAGTGGTTTTAGCATCCACTAAAATGTCAGCTAAAGTTGCCAAATAAATACTTACATGCTGTTGATGAGTGTTTGTTTAGGAAAAGGAGATTTAGCTGCTCACATGTTCATTAGCACACACAGAGAAATGGATGAAAAATTCTTTTGGTGCTTAAAACCGATGCCATGGATGCTGCTTACAAGTATTTCTAATACGCAGTGGGCAAAAGGTGAATAAAGACTGGATTAAGATATTTAAGGAAAGCAATGCCTGAAGTTTAAATGAAGGAAAAAATAAAGCACCCAACAAAAATGACCCTTCTTTTTTTCCGGTTACTCGATGAACTCAAAACGCTTGAAGCAGATTGCCTGCTATTTTAGCAAAACGTGGTGCTTTCTGAGCGTTCCCGTGCTTTTACATTTTTGGGTTTTGCAATGATTCAGGCATTATTGCTCTGTAATAGGTGTGGCTGCCTTTGAAATGTAAGCTCACAGCTTCTGTAGTCAGTGAACCATTGCTGATAGGGCTGACTAGTCAGAAGCAAAACTGGCTAGTTATGAAACTACTATAGTATATCCTTTATCTCATACACATTTAAAGGATTTACCTATCTATCCCACTGCAGACCTACTCATTGAGTAGGAGCCAACAGCATATGATTGTGTTAATTAATCTGCTATTGTGAGTAAAGGAACAGCTGCAGTGGTCTCGTGGATACGTTGTCAAAGGAAAACAATGTAATGTTAAGCTTCTGACTGCATATTCTGTTACAAAGGAGGTTTACGAGAAGTTAAATTCATAAATCACAGATCATTTTTATAATAATAATAAATATCATCTGACCTTTAAAGGAAAGGTTTTAGCATTCTTAATTTCAGTTTGAAATATGTTCTGCAATACGATACTTAAGCTTTAACCCAATTCTTTGTTTTGAAAACAAACATTCCCCAGAAATGATAGGAAATGGTAGTAGCTATAGAAATGACCTCTGACTGTACTAGATACATGCCATTGTAGTTTTAACAAAGATCAGAGCCCAAAATATCAAGTTAAAAGAAAAAAATTTTGGCTTCCATCCAGTGCTTCTTCTAATAAAAACACAATTTCCAATATTATACAGAAATGCAGAATGAAAGGAACATTCATTACAGGAAAAACACTTATTATTTACACAGGATTCTATCTTTTTTATGTGAAAAAGGTACAAAAAAGACTTTTTCCTAAGTAAAATAACATAATCACTTTTGTGATTCAAATCTACCCCCTATACCAACCCTCTTTGGCCATTATATACATCGATTCTTTCATAAACGCCCAAGCGGTGACTGACCCACAAGAGAGAATAAATAATTTTATTATTTTTTTCTTATGGCTGGCACTTAGAATATAACCATAGCAAATGACGTTAGAAATGCAAGTAGGAAAAGTTTCACAGTTCAAAATTGCCTGGATTCAACAGTAACCTTTGCTATCGTCGGCATGATTTTATGGAAATACACTGAGAGCTTTTTAATTCATGAGTGGGTTGCTTATTCAAATATACAGAGGAATGTAAGATACAACCATTATTTTAAATAACAGAGACAAGATTCTCTGTGGGTACAAACAACAAATCCCCACTAGTATCCGAATTCTTATGCCACTTTACAGCAGCCGAAGAGCCGCTCCAAGAAGTACTGTCTGTCAAGCAAACACATCAAATTGCGGAATTCTGGCTTTGTTTTTATTTCTTTTGACTGCTGTAGTTGGCTTCATTGGCATGCACCTTTTTAGATGAGATACACTGCCACTTTATTTCTCATAAACCTTTTATGTCTATCATTCTTTTCTTATCTCTTTATTTTTAAAATCTGTTAAATTTGTGAAACCAAGGCCCCAATCCAGATCTCTGGTACAATGGAATGGCTGTTGATTTCAAAGGAACTATGCCAATTTAAATCTCTACAATGTTCTGGCAGCAAAAGAGATGTTTTGCTTCAACTGAAGTGGAACATATAAGAAAATCTGAAGTAGCTTTATTCATAATTTTAAGTGTGATTTAAAACAAAGAAATAGAAAGGAGCATAATTTTAGATATGAATCACCAGCACACAACTTGATAACCCAGCAGGAACTGTATGGCACCAAACAACAGATTTCAATCCAACAGCAGGCTCCGAGGAGAGAGAGCAATGCCAGAAATTAGGACCCCAGTGTTTTAAACGCATGTAAGTGGTATCTTCCAAATTAAAGGGTTACTCACAATAAGAATCATTTTATGGCTCACAAAATGCAAGGTGGACTACGGATACTCAAATAAATAACATCAGTGATGTTCTTTCTGTTTAGAGGATAGTCTCTCAAAGTAAATTCTGGAATTTGTTCATCCAATATCCCCTAGAAATAATACATGAACTCTTGAGAACTGTCACCTGTACATGGGCACGTACATGCTACTATTTAACACATCTGACTGTGCTTTATTAAAATATCAGTATGTATCTCCTTTCTGAAATATGCGCAAAGTATTCACCTCAACTGTGTAGAATTGCCAACTGCTTGCATAAGGTCATTAAAAGAACACTTTGTAACTTTAATCAGGCTCTGTGAATTCACGAGCATCGTCAGTCGCTGGGTTGATGACTTCAGTGAAGTTGATTGGGCTGGGCCTTCATTACTACTTGGTATTATGTTTTATTTTCCAAGTCAAAATTCTCAAATAGAACAATTTCTTGGATTTTTAAAAGCCTGATTAAAACACTGCTATGAGCTGAGACATAGTTTGATGCTACCCACTATTTTCATTTGATAAAATATGCCATAACTTTGGAGAAAATCAGATACAGACTTTAATAGGAAATAACAGCTTTGATTACAATGCAGTTCCTTTCAGGCTATGAAAAGAAGAAACAAGTTTCCTAAGTTTCCAGAATGGAAATCTGAAGAGTTCCCAGATAACTGAAATTAAAAGGTAAATTGGAATAAATATTGAATTCTGTCATGCTTATGGCTGGAAGGCCACCAATGCACCATCAGACATTATAGTTTTCCACGGAGGTTCTCTTTGCTCACAGATTAAATGAATCTATCCTGCCAATTAACAACTGATTTTATCTCTACGATCCAGTTTCTTCTCAATCTAGCATGAGATGATCAAATTTATTCATGTTAATGTGCTACCAGTTAACCACCTGGCAGCGATCCTATGAAATAGTATTCTGTGATTTTGTAAAAGAATATTTTCTGATACTTTGGATGGCTAGAAGAGCAAATGATCTAGAGGTGGCATTAGGGAACTGCACTCCAACTGCCCGTTTGGCTATCAAAATTGTTAGAAACCTCTCCAAAGTGCAGAACATCATATATAATATATCTGTCCTTTAATTAACAGAAACTTAAGTGTTCTAGCTATCTGAGAGATAGTTTATGGTTACTCATCAGCTGGCATATGAAAGTAAAACAGTTCTAAGATATTCCATGAATTGTGTAAGGTGAGCAACTAGTATTGCTTTAGCCATCATAGTTTAACAGCCATTACTTATTAAAGCTGCCTTCTTAAAAAGTCACACTAATTTCTATTTTAATTGCATCTATTTTAATGTTCTCAACTTTTGGTGTTATGTGACAGAAGAAAATGGTCTCAGCCAGTTCAAGAAGACTAATGCGAATATAGAGTTATCAACCTATTTGATGACTGATACAATAATACTTTTATTTGGATCTACTCATGATGAATACTGGCTGTAGAAAAATCTGCAAATTTCTAAAAAAAGAACCACAGAATTCAGCTACAGAAACTCAATATGGGCTAGCATATAAATCACTGGGCTGAAACATGGGAGATGCTCTACTAACTCTTCCACTGCAATACTGAATGTCCTCGGGCAAATTCTTTTGCATTTCCTGCCTCAGTTTTGCAATTTATCTAATGGAATTAGCAGTATTTTATCTTTTCTCATTTGTTTTGAGATTTATCAACAAAAAATAATTGCATAAAAACTAGGCAGGAAAAAAGCTGTTCAAATTATGCTAGTTAAATATTTTTTTTAATTTAAGAATAGTTGCAAATAAGTTCATATAAACATTATCTATCCACTCTGTAATATAACACTGCAGAACTGCACAACTCTGCAGAAGACATCTAAAGAGAAGACAGGCATATATTGCATCAGGAACAAGGAAGCATGTAGTACTCTGATGAGAAGCGGACATCGTCTACAAAGGCTCATGTGTGCACAGAAATACTTAAAGTTTATGAATCCATACCACCCAAGAAAGTCAAAAAAGTTCCCCCAGCCATCATGCTCTAAAAGCAGTGACAGCCAAGTACCCGACACACTCTTTTTTAGTAGAATAAAGATGCATCCATTTCTAATGGATGATTCTGTACAGGTATTCTAGCATTCAAGAAATTAACTACATTTGTTAAGACCTATTGTACTTATTCATAAAGCCTAAAATTTAATCACAGCATTAGCTAATGCTTCTCCAAGAATAACTATCTTGAAATACTTCCTGCCCAAAGGCTCTTGGCTATCAGACATGTAAGTGATTAGCTTTTCAGTAGATGTTGCTTTTACTCGAAGAGTAAGGACAAAATATATTTAAATCAAAAAGTGTTATGAATCAGCACATCGAGAGACTTCAGTTGGGAGACAAAACACAGATAGCAATATTCAACATAAGCAGCACACTGATGTATAAAGTTAGACAGCAACAATGCACTATAAGATGAAAGTACAAGTAAAGATTTGCCCTATAACCCAGTTCCAACCAAATGAGATAGCAGGAGAGGTTAATATCATCAAGAATCTTCCACTTAAAGATTCGTGGTTAGAAGGTGATTTTAGAAGGTGCAGTAGGAAAAGACAGCTATTACCACTCAGGAGTTGGTTGGCAGCTCTAAGAATGCTCTAGCTTGATGTCATGTGGAAAACGCACTGCATCAGCTGTGGAAATAAATAAAAGGCTACAAACAATGGCTTCCAGTCTGAAATCCTTCTTCGGTACTAAAAGAAAGGAATAACTGAAACAACAAAACAGGAGAGAAAAACACTGACTGTTTTAAATGAGTTATTCAGTCCACCGCAAATGAGAATGATAGCTAGGGAATATCAGTAGCGTAACTTTAGGACATGACAGCATAACCACAACCCACTGGCAGTACCTCCTGGCCCTAGAGCACCTTCGGATCCTTAGGATATCAGAAGATGATACATCAGAAAAAATTAAGTTTCCCATTGGAACTAAAGAGTTTCCAGTGAAGCTTTCATTGGATCCAATATGATTTTGGAAAGAAAGCCTACAAAGGACTATGCATTCCAACCAAAACATCTGATCAGGATGTTAGGAAGCTTTGACATCATGCAGAGTCAACTGGAAACACACAGATCATATCTTCAGCCTTTGCAAGGTGTTGGGTGATTGCTAGGTATCACATACTACTGCATGTAAATAATACAAGATCTAAGAAAATGTTCTAAGGGGAAGTTAAAAACCTTCCCAGATTTGAAAATGAAAACATGAACAATGAGAGAAACAGAAACTGTGCTTCCCTCTGATACTGCAAAAAATGAATGTTAGCAACACAGACAGCAGGCAGAATGCAGTTTCATTTCTGACAATGCAAAATTAAAATTGTTAACTTTTTTTTAAACAATATTCAGTTAATTCTGGCAATGGTAGTCATCAATGAAATTGCATTAAACAGGGTGTGCATGACCAAAGACTCTGAGCATCTCAGAAATAAACAGATTTAGGTGGCTAAGGCTGACCAGATCTTAAACTCTGTTAACTCTGGTTAAGGGTTTGAAAGATAAGGCCAACACAGCAACGTATACACACATATCAGAGTAAAGTTTAAGCTACTCAGTATCTAAAGGCTCAAAACAAAAACAAAAATTAAGAAAGATCAAAAGTTTTGTTTGAAAGTTATAACACTAAGCCAGTTGTTTGAGATTATCTCCATGATCTTAAAAATCAGTCAAGACAGAAGTAATTAAGAACGTTGTGAGGTGCTTGGGCAAGAGCTGCAGGCATATCTGCCTGACAAAGGTATACGGAAGACCCATCCAGAGAGCATACAGAACTCAGAAATGCCAGAAATACTGGCAAATACTACCAACTTTGGATAAGTTACATAACTTCACTTACCTCATTGTTTTCTTGGTCTTTTCACCACTGCATTATTTATTCCCATAATAATATCATTTTATTTACAGTATTCTCATCACATGCCTGGTAGTCATTTGCAACAGAACATACATCCCCTAGAGCTGTTATTCCTGAGAATATAAGGAATAGGGCAAAACGTTTTCTGAGTTTTTCCAGCTCTTTATGCTCTTGCTTACTCGCTAAGGGAAAAAATGACCACGCTGACCAACTGACAAAGCAGGCATCTTACGTTAGGAAGACAGAAAGGCAGATTCTGCCACAGAGGCATGCACAGATCTAGAACCTGCAGACACATAACCAAACACTTTAGATAAGTAGTGAGAATGATGTTCTTTTGTCCTCTGAGAAAACGCACGTGTGAAATGCTCCCAACTGCACAGTAATGTTCTCAGAAGAGGAACATATTGCAATTTTTTTGTTTGTTTGTTTATCTGTTTCTAAAACAAAATAATTCCTAATGAAGTAACTATGGAAGAAAAAGGCCTAATATGAGTTTTAGATGGACAACTTACAGCCATGTTATTTTTACATTCATACCTTTTAAAAATATACTGGTGAGCTAAGGAAGGAATATTCTTATTAATTTCAGTTGGTACCAAGATAAAGTACAAACACCAGATAGTGATAATTCCACACTATCATATTCTGGATGTGACTTACAACGGAGTCATTACACTGAATCTATTATATTTGCCAAACACTTTCAAGTAACAGCAATAGAAATTGTGAGAAGAACAGAAGAGTGGACCGTCAGATGAAAAAACAGTCATATTCCCTGGGAAAATATTTGCACATCTTTTTTTCCTTTCTAAGAATCCTCTCACAGTAGTGTGTTTATAGTGCTTCTAAAAGGTAACAACAGTTGTACTGATGATATGGGTCAAGTCTTATTTTTTAAGAGATAACACCTCACTATGTGAAATTACAAATCTGTAAGACAGTACAGAACCACTTAAGTGGCTATTCTTAGAAAACAAGATTCTTATCTGATCAAACATTTCTTGGTACATTATTAAGTACAAGTTGAAGGACATGAAGTATCACAGAAAGGAGTCTTTATAAAAGAGGAGACCTACACTCATCTGGATTATACGATACACAGTCATTAACTAAATGAAAAATGTGTTTCTATTCTTTAAATAACATGTGTATATAGTGATTTTTTTATGGCATCAATCAGAAGTACTATTCTGGTTTACCAACCACAGTGCTTTCTATCCCAGCTTAGTATCCCTGCAAAGCAGAACCCCAACACAGTGTCATCAGAAACACCCATCCTACCAACCAGAACATGACTGGTGCAAAAACTGTCTTCAGTGGCTGGTAGCTTAATATCTCTATCTTAACAGTATTTAGCATAAATAAATATACAGAACATAAACAGTGCCACGATCAATTAGGCAGGAAATCAGGGGTAAGAGAGCTTTTTTTTTCTTTTTCTTTTTTCTTTTTTTTTTTTTTTTTTAAGATATATACATTAGAGATACTTAAAAGAATGTGGTATAATTCTTTATTTCTGTTTTTAAGCATATTAGAAAGGGAAAAATATATATCTGTATTCTTAAATAATTTGGAAATACATCAGGTCATCTTGTAGTACTCTGATAAGCAATATAAATGGGGTTACAGTCTCCCTTAAGCCTTTTAAATCCATGCTCCCAATGCCAAATACACAGATGTGTGCCTAACTTCTACATACCATTACAATCATGAGTTTCACAAATGGGATGTTTGAAGTCTATATGTCAATAACCAAATGAGTTACAGTCATATGCACACAAGAAATAGCAGAAGTTGTTTAAAAAATGGACCTGCTGGACTCTCAAAGTGAAGATCCCCCTAAATTCTCCTCTAACATTCACCTTCACTTGAGAAGGAATTTTTTTAGAAAAAAATCTTTTTTTCATACTTAACTCTACTTTTCTTTTTCAATTTAAAATAAGAGCAAAATCAAACTCTCCTAACCAAGAAAACTACTGCCTGTATGCATTAAAAGCATTTATCGATATTTCCTAAAGACACATACTGGATTTCATGGCCCAGTGGACTGATCCAGAATACTAATTTGTGTAATGTACACTGTAAGCAAACTGAATCTACACTGTAGAATGCCAAACTGCTACTTCAACAGTTCTTAATTTACCTTTTAGCACTGAAAGCAGAGGCTGAGATCTATGTTCCACGCTCATGTGGTCCTTTGGCTAAGGCAAACTCCAGTCAAGGAAACTCCACTGAGATAGAACCAAGTATTTCTGTACGTAATACTAAATAATGTGAATTAAAGATCTCTGATTTTCTTTCCCACTATAGCTGGTACTCCTGAAAAGCTATGTCAACATTTGCATTCAAGATGCTGACCAATAACATGCGTTTTAACTTACTATGGCAAATAAAACTTTGTGCCATATGGCTGATTAGAGATATTCTCTCTTTTTCTTCTCCTCTAAACAGCTGGGTGAGTAACAACAAGGAAAAGACAGTCAGCAGCTGCACACTGTTATCATTACTTTGATACTGCTTGAAGGAATCTAAGCCTTCCACAGGTATGCACCTGAGATTAGAGGGAAAGAATTTTCCTCTCTAAATATGAGAGGAAACAGCTATGGGAGTTATAATTATGTTTTACAGGTGTCATCAGAACAATGCTTCCAAATTTTACCCAGAACAAACATACTCTTTTTCTATTTTGTGATCGAATTTTTCAAAGGCCTTGAGGGAAAAGATATTATTGTACAAAGGCAACAACAGTGAGTAAATAAGTATAAAGGCAAACACTTCTACTGCAGACTTCCCAACTTTATCTATTTCACCCATGCAACTTCAGTAGTTATCCAATAGGATCTGCAAACAGAGCATTAACCGTTCGAGCTCTGTGTTTGATTATTGTGTACCAGGGATTCCCAAGCTGGAATTTCTCTGCACCACCATGGCTGGCAGAGCCCTTGCTGGTAATCTGAGCAGAATTAACGAGTCATGTGGCTCTGGCTTTACGTAATTCAAAAAGTATTTGGACAGGGTAATGGCTATAGGAACTTTGCCTAATATTACCTTCAATACAAGCAGTTCTTTTAGTAGCCACAGGCATGGCTCATTTGGAAGTCTGTCAACTACAGCTGATGATCAGAAGTGGGAGGCTGAAGCAACAGTTAAAACAGGCTGAACGAAGGAGGAAGACTGTGAACATTGCTCTGGGTCACACAGATCTTGCTCTGCCTTCACTTCCACCATCCCCACTAGGCTTCTGAAGGGGCAGGTATTTTACCTCTTTCATTGTTGCTTTATTATAAGTAAAAAAAAATAATTTAGAAAACAAACAAACAACAACAACAAAACAACCACAAAAATCCACCTGTGCCTCATAAATTCCTGTGATCATGAAGTTGTGTATGAGATAACAGCAGCCATTTTAGATCTGCTCTGGTGAAGTGACACCACTTGTGGATTGAAGTAAGGCAAACACAATGTTTTAATTTTCTCTTAGAGGCTTTAGGTTTGGAGAGTATATGGAGAATGTCTGTGTTCCTTTCTTCTATGCTAAATAAATGCATGCTTGGACTATTTCATAGAGCAGTACAATTAAAGAGATTATTACAGTACATTCAAGAAAAGTTCTGTTTTAATTTGCATGGTCAAAATTCTACAAAGACTTTAAAGACTGCTCTTGTCCAAGTCTCCATAGTAAAACTTATCACCAGAGCTACGCATCCTGTCAAAGGAGGGTGAGTTTTGAAATTCTGAGGTGTCAAACAGCACACATCAGAGAAATACTGGCACAAATTTCACAACTATATTGCGAGCATATCACACAAACATAAAGAATACCCATAGAGTATATAAGGTTTCCAGCTAGCCAAGGAACAGCAATTACAGTGCAGCACTAACTGTGGTCTTTGTGAATACTGAAGGTCTTTTCTATGCCCACACATACATTTTCAAGACAGAAACCACCCTTCCATTCTTGAAAAGCACCTAGAAATCTCTGGACACTACTCTACCAGCAGCTGTGTTATTTTTCTTTAAGTTTAAATTACTGTACGTGGCTATCGTTGCTAGGTAGGACTTGGCTTCCAGCATTGTAACAGTGATGGCTGAAGTCTGGGCTGGACTAAGAAACAAGCAAAAATTCAGAGGTGAAAATTACCTCTGTGGGGGTGGTTTGTATTTGTTAATGCCTTTTTAAAATTATCTCGCATATTTGCTTGAGCAAGGTACTGCCAGTCTCTGCTCTCCAGGCATCCTAGCACTTGTACTCTTGTTGCTTTCAAGCTCAGCGTCACCAAGATACTTTCAGGCAACAGATCATCTAATGAAGAACAATATGATGTCAGTGTGTAATGACTTCTTGAGAAAAAGAGTGATGTTATTCAGCAATACAAAGAGACAGTCTCACTTTCTTCTCAGATAAACAACTTGGTAATGAAAGATTGTTTAGAGGTAAAGAACAACTGAAGGAAATTTAAAGGGGCATGGAAACTAGGGTGTTTTTAAAAAACAACACTCACAATTAAATATTAGGAACAGAGACACTGATTCTATTTCTACTGATAAAAAATAAAAACTCAGATGATGATTTTAAAAACATATTAGGACACTGAGGACAGAAATATCTCTGAAACCATACAAAAGAAAAACAAAAACAGAGCAGTAAAAGATCACAAAGGAATTATCACTACTCTCAGGATTGGCTCCAAGTCACTGTGCATACCTGACGTAACTGACTAAAACAAAGTAGATTGCACTGATATTCCAGAATTTGGTTTTAAACTTCATGCAGCATTAGGAAAGCTTGAAGTATGCTTGCAGTGTATTTCTTCATATACTTTAAGTCCACCTCGTTGCTGGTGCAGTGCAAAACATCTGTACTGTAAATGGAAATCAGGTCCAAACCTCTGAAAATCTGCGTAGTTTTTAATTTGCTAATGCCACCAACACTCTATATGCAGCAAAAAGATGGTCATTGCACAAAGATGCCATGGGCCATTTTTAAATAGAATCCATTTACATTTACTAGAACCTTATTGCCAGTCCTAGTTTTGTTTTTTAATAGTGCTAAATAGTCACTTGGGAAAGCTTGTTATGTACAAAGAGTGCACACACAAGCTTAATTCTTCACAACTTCAGACAGAAGTGTAAAAGGCAAGCTGGAGTCCAAAACAAGGAGGTAGAGCTCAAGTAAATCTGATGCAAAGCCTAATCTGTCTTTTGTCTGTACAATCTGCAGAATATTTGAAAGGGAAAAAAACATGTCAGTAAATATTGCATGTTACTTGTCTCATGGGAAGTTCTGAATTTTGTTCCCCCATCCAGACACAGATAATCAAAAGGAAGACCTTATAAGCCAAATACTTCAGGGTAGGTCATCTATTTCTACATCTCTCTCCCCACACGTAGGTTGCATTCAGCTTACCAGCAGAATGATCTTTAAATGGTAAGAGCTTAAGAAAACAGTAGATGCAATATTTGTGACAGCAAAAGCTGTTTCTAATGCGACTTCTGTGCATACTCTTTTTGAATGCCACAAAGTCGATGGACAGCTTAGGCGTTTTCCTACCAGCCTGAAGGGCAGTGCCTCTTTCCTGGCATACACTTCTGCATGTTTTTAAGAGAAGTGACATTACTGTTGTTGGCACTGTCATAGGCAGACAAACCTGGTTAGCTCAGTGTTAAATGCCTACTGAGTTTGGTCAGTAGCGTGAGACAGGGCCACACTGACAAAATACCAACCACGAACCTGGAACACTCTTAGTTCACACTTCTGCCCTTCTAATTTATACTTCAAAAGATGATGTTAACTGGTATTAGAACAGCAAATGACTCTATTCTTACTTCACAGCTATTTCCTTTATTCCTACCATTACAAATATAAAAAAATGAACTATTAACCATATAGCAAAATAAAAGGTGTAACACCTACGTAACAACTATTAGATGCTCAACAGCTTACTCATAATTCCACAGTATAAATGCCAACTGATTTTCAAATTATCCCTTAGAGAAAGAGCCCACCTGTCCCACAATATTTCTAAGCAGTAGCCACGCTAAAAGGATACTCATTTTCTGGTGGTATTTTGAAAATAAAATTTTTTTGCCTTTAAGGTTTGTACAATTGCAACCTATTTCCTCTAAGTCTCTGATTTTCAGTAGGGTTTTACAGGTGCAGAAGTTAACCAGCTTTATTCATTTGGTTAAATATGAAAAAAAAAGCTAACTGAAGAAGCTGTTTTCTGTCTATAACCTGAAGAAATGACATTCAGTAATCAGCTAAAAGTGGTTGAAGTTTTTTTTCTATTTATTTCCATTCAAGAATTTACAGAATTATTTTAAATTAACCTGATGAATTTCACATTGTTCCTATTATATTACCTGCTCATCTGGGACTGTTTTGAAAATAACTGAATGGAACCCAGTGCCTGAAATTATCTCTGCTAAACAGTTCAACCCTTTCTTTCTTCAACTGACCTTTTCTATATTTATTCTTAATACAATAACTCTCATTTTCTATTTTGGTATATCTCCTATGGACCTTTCCTTGAACAAAGTCAGCCACAATGAAAACACAGTTTTGAAATGCTGCCTTTGTACTTGCCCAAATTTACTCTAATATTTAAAAAAGCCCTGTGCTACTTGATGTCTGGTGTTTTCTTTGGCCAAGGAATCTTTTGAAATTGTGACTAAAGCTTTGAAAACCCAGCTGTTGACCAAGCACAGCAGTGTAGCATGTTGAGGATTTAACTTGGAAAAAAAATGCCATCTTCTCTAAGCCTACTAGCCTCATCAAGCTAAATTCAAGCCAGCAGTGCTTTTTAAATACACATCAGGAAGTAAAAAACACAAAAGTGTTTAATCAATCAGAATTCTCTCAACAGAAACTGTAGGAACTTCATGCCAGTCAAGGCAGAAACTAACTAAGCGCACAGTAAGACAACATCATGGGACGAGGATGCACTCACCTTCTAATTATGGTATGTGAAAGTATAGCTTGAACATCCGTCTTTCAGTGTAAGAAATTACTTTGATATATTCAGTTCTGATCAAATGTGTCTGATGAGAGGTCATTTCCCACATTTTTGGGGAGAAATAAAATAAAAACACTGCTTTACACACTCAGATTCTCCATGGTCTTGCACAAACATTTATATTTCTGAAAAACACATGCAGACTAGTCCAAAGTGCTACTATTCTAACGTCTTTATTTCCCACACACTGTGCAGAGGTGTAAATGATGACACAGTGTGCATGGGAGTACTGAATCAGGCCCTGTATTGTCTGAAGATATATTAGCATGGGCTCCTATAAAAGGAAAACTGAGGACACTAAAACCACTGAGGAAAAGAACAATAATGTTTTTCATTGATAATGCTATACATGCTCTTACTAATGAGGCTCTCTCTCAACTCACTCTAAGTAAAGCAATTGGCATGTTCTTTAGATAGAGCAACAGTACAAATACAGCTGTGTATATCTGACACACAAGCATTTGATTTTGGACTTGCTGAATGTTCAGATAGTTGATGAGATCACTACAGTGTTGCTGCATATAAAAAAAAGGTATCTACAGCATGCCTAATGCTGACATTAATCACTCTTCCTAATATGCTGAGAACCTGCACCAGGGTCACCACTGTGCATCTTTTCTTGCCTTAAGATATGTTTGCAAAAAAAAAAAACCGCTATTCACCATCGGGGAGCCAGGAGGAGAATGCCTGGGAACTTACGGGCAGCAATTGTATCCACAGCTGTGAGTTCTTCAGCTCTGGCTGCTGCAAACGTTGTTTCACGTCTTTTCACAGCTCTTTCAGTGCAAAAGAAATGGTGACTACTCCTTGGTGTTATTTCAGCGGTCTCACTCAATTTCTCTCCAATATTCAGGCAGCTACTGAAACCGTTAGTGATGAGAAGACTTAAAAGTAGACCAAGAAAGGTGCTGAAAGCCCCCATCAGACATTCTGTTCAATACAGACAAACTTGCTGTGCCAAGCTTTAACTTAAAAGGTACTATTTGGACATTTTGGTAGAGAGTAACAAACATGGATTCTCTTGTAAAATAGTTCAAATTTCAGACCTTCCTTCTGGCTGCAATTCACAGCCAACACAGTGCTATCAAGATGCCCAGGTCAGGTCCTCTTGTCCTTTCAGTATCACTGAATTAAGTGAGTTTGCCTTTTGTGGCCAAGTACCAATATGTTGAACAATAAGGCTTAAAAGAATAAGTCAGAATGCTGCATTATGAAATGCTCTGTACTTGTCCTCTGCTACTGCTTGTCCCATTCAGTAATTTCCAGTCTCATTCCGTATCCCTCTTACAAAGTTGATTACAATTGTACTGTAGTGGTCATCATCACAAAGTTGCCACTTACACAAAGTTACTGATGCTAGCATCCGAGCAGCCACAGTATTATTTCTGCACAGAACAGGAAATAACTGTGGTGACCCTGATACCATGGTGTGGTAAATGCAGCTGCACATTAACTTCATGCTCTTCACTGCACTAGCTCCATAATTATTTTAAGAACACGAATAAAATTGTAAAATAATAGAATACTAGATAAACAAACTCCTCCCCTTCAGAACTCTGCCTATTTTGTCAGTGACAGAATAACATGAAAAAGATATCACAGCAGATATCTGCTTGATCAAAGGCATACACAGACAAATAAAATTAGATATCCATGTCCACACAATTAAAATAAAGGCACTGGAATATAGGAAAGAACAGTAGCAGCCAATTTCCACTTCTGTCATTTTTCTTCTTAATATATACAAAATTGTCACATGCCCCTCAATTTCCAATTAATTATTGAAATAAAAAAATGTTCTGTTCTTTCCTTGAATTCTTTCCAAATGATGTAAAATAGCTGTTGGTTTTCTTTAATTCATAGAAATCTTTGAATCACCTTTTGGTCTCAGTTAGACCACAGACAGTATTCCATAAGTCTCCCAGGAAAGCGTGAAGTACTTAACAGGGATGCTTAAGACATTCCAGGAAGTGTTTTCAGATTTGCTTTTGTCCCTCTCTGAATAGTTTCGGTAGGTCATTCAAAGAGAAAATCATGCAGTTTGATAAACAGACTACACCCCTACCTTGGTGTTGAGTGTTCAGTTTTCAATTACATTAGCCTATGATATATGTGGTAAGGCATTTGTAAGAAATGTAATGAAGGAGAAACCTAAAATGACACACAAGGAAAACTCAGCTAGTACAGAAGTCAGGGATGAGCAGGAGTCATAGCTGACAGAAGTAATATTACATACATCCTAATTACAGCTGTCCTTACAAGCACATTGTAAACGTAACTGGTAGTAACCACCATACACTTTATAAATGTTTTAACTAGGGTGACACCCAACGCTAGCACTGCACTATGTTGCTCTAGGCATCAGAAATGACCTCAAACACTCAGATGTGGCCCAGCAGTCCCTTCCTTACTTCTGCTTCCAGCTCTCCAGGTTAGTATTTAAAAGAGGCCCTAAGTACAGCTATTCCACTGTGGGGGCAATGAGAAGGCCCAGCGCTGGCTTTGTCCCTCAGGTGGGCCTGCACTATGTTAGGCATTTTGGTTCTTCAGGAATTTAGGCTGCATGTGACTGAGCTCTTAAGAATGTCACACTCCACACCATGTGATAGCAGCATACAAACAGAAAATGCCATACTGGTATTTCAGCCTATTCTTGGACCTCTGCCTAATATTTCCTTCCCCCTCTTCTTCCCCCACACTTTTGATAATACTCACTTATGCGCTAGCCTCTGAATTTGCAGCCAGACCTTTGGGTTTTATCTAGACCCCAAAGTAGTTGTCTAATAAATGATGAGACTATCTAAACTGCAGCTAGCTTATGCAATCAGATCTTTGCAAGTATCACTAGGAGCTCTGAAAGAAGGAAAAAGAGCATTAAGTTTGGCCAGCCAACTGCATCAGGCCAATGCCAAGG
Source organism: Pavo muticus (assembly GCA_016647715.1). Taxonomy (NCBI): domain Eukaryota; kingdom Metazoa; phylum Chordata; class Aves; order Galliformes; family Phasianidae; genus Pavo; species Pavo muticus. The sequence goes on along the minus strand of JACDJE010000015.1, from coordinate 6,063,876 downwards.
AAGAAGCCCAAGCTCGAGGCTGGGTTTGCTACAGACAAGAGGGAAGGGATGCTCTACCACTGTGTTACCAAAGACTGTTTTTAAACTGCACATCAGTGTTGCCAGCTGATGCAGGCACAAACCCGGATCACAGGATCACAACTCAGGTTCCTTAGTCCTCCAGAAGACAGTATATCCGAGACACACAGAACTCTGTACAGGACTCATGGGCTACTAGTCCACCCTGGTACGCAATGCTAGATGGTGAAGGAAGGCTCAGGAAAACCAGTGGAATTCAGGTACTCAGATGAGTGCCAGGCTTGCTGGGAGAAGTTGACATGGAGGAGCCTGAATTTCAGGTCTCCCCATTCTATCTTAGATCCTGTTGTAATCATACAATGGTGTCTCCATACCCCATGAGAATGGCCTTGACACACCCCAAGAAGCAATCTAGAAATGATTCTGAAACACGACAGAAATACATCATGGTCTCGATAAGTCAGAGATCAGTGAAACATAGAACTAGAGAGTTTGGAGGAAGTTCCCATCTGGGCTCTTGTCTACACTGGATCTCTAAATTTCTTATTTCATTTCTAAATGAAAGCAATCATCTCTTCAGTGTAGCTGAGAGCTGTCTTAATAATAAATATATCATCAGTTACAATCCTATCTACCTAGAAACATGCACACAGACTGCAATTTAAGGGCCAAACACAAAACACTGACTTGTAGTTTTATCTCAGCAACTAAAAATACCTTTTTTATGATCAAATGTTAGCACCAATTGACCAAGTTACTTGACTGAGTCATGAGAGGCAGAAAACAGAATCAGTCCATGGGCTTTTCTTTGTGAGAGATTTTGGGCATCTGCCTTGCACAAAATTCACTGTATCCCCTCCTGAAGTCATAAAGCATGTGCTTTGCAACCACACGACAGGGAGGCGTTTTTTTATTTTTTTAGTACAGTGCACCTCTGCAGCTGTTACAACAGAGTACAGTCTGACAGTAGCAATGTTGGGGTTAATTCTATTATTTCACTA